>OU342431.1:2767853-3080353 GCA_910589575.2 Carcina quercana | reverse complement strand
TTTCAACGTCAGTACCAGCAGACGTGCGGGGAAGGAAGGTAGCCCGTGTTTACACTAAGTAGGGATCCCTACCTCGGAAGGAAAAAAGGAACACTTACAGGTTCACTTGGTGTTCAGTCTGTATGTCAGTCTGTCTATCAGTACCCTTTTTCGCAGAAACGCGTGGAGGTATTTAATCAAAATTACTCGTAATATCAGATACTCAAGTCTGCAATTCTCTTGATCTGTGAAATAGTTAAACTTCTAAGTCAATGCAATAGAAAAATACTGTCGATTATATCATTTGTTTTGACGATTTCCCTTGAAAGCGCATCAAAACCTATAGGGTACTTCCCATTGACATAGAATCCTGAAATTTGACAAAAAGGCAGGTAAGCAGGCAGGCAGGAAAAGCATAATTTTTCAATAATATCTCATTAAAATCGCTTTTACGATTACAAATTGTTCCAACAACCTGTCATTCTACAATTCTTAATGTTATTTTGTTAATAATTAATTGCGCCAGGCGAATTCGTTATAATATTCCTTTAAAATAATATAGTTTGTGTGTTTTATTAACATACTTATTAAAAGTTAAAGCATTTATACGAGTGTAAGCTATGTATATTAGAAGATCAAATTCATCTTTGAGTGACATGACACCTCTATTTTTAGGGTAACGAACATTGTATGAAAGAAAAAAAATGGAACCCATATAATTTCACACTGGATCGACTAGAAACTTTTAGTAGGTCTGAGAAATTGTGCCTCACAGACGCAAGTGAAATTACTGATACAATATTCGTATTTTTATTTGAAAAGGGAATAAAATAGGTAGGTTGAAATTTCAAAGAGTAGTCACCAAGACGCATTATAAATTTGTAATTATTATTATTATACCTTTAATAAAATGAAATTATTACAAAACACGATAAAAAAACTATATTGTACACTTATGGTGGTGTTAGTCGCTATCCTCCCTAGGTGGCAACGGTACACCACGCCCTTTGGCCAGGAGTCCTCCATTCCTCCTTTATGAAGGGCTCCAGGTTGCAGGTCGGGACTCTAATGCTAATGTAATGCTAGTCTCCTTCTTAGTACGCAGGCAGGACACTACGGAGTCCTACATTGCGTGGTGCCCCTATCTACACTCACTTGACTGCTTTTTGGTATGAAGCTGTTACTATCGTTAAACCCATAATAAAATTAACGCGTTCAAAAAGAATTAGGAACTGACTTCAACGGACCTAAAAGTAGTAGGTAGAATTATCAGGGTACATATTTGTTTTTATTTTATTTTCTCAAACAGTAAATAATTGTGTAAAAAAAAAAGTGTTCACTTTGTAAATATACATTTTTTGTTTTTAGTATTGTATTTTTATTATTATTATTGTATAAGTTTGTAATTGTAAATAAGTGACTTTGCCTAAATTAGTCATTACAATTATTGATAAAAATAAAAAATAAAACGTTTTTGATTAAAATTTATATAGAACCAATATATATAGTGAAGTAATGTGCTATACTAAAAAAAATCATCAAAATCGATTCATAATTGGTGGAGTTATACAATCGAATCGAGATATATAAAAATAATCTTATTATTCTTATTATAATATATAATCTTATTATTTTTATATACGATTCCTACACCTATCTTGAAATGATAGGAAAAAGGTAAGCCCAATTTATTTTGAAGACACGCGCGCGTTACGAGCATTGTAAGATGTTTCCAGCGTGTCACTTGCAGAGATATGGCGAAGGGATGTAACTTGTAAAAACGTTTTTTTTGTGGCACAGACGTTGACCTCTGGCATTTAATAGCCTTGAGCAAAGCTTTACGGATCTGTGAGTAGTTGGAGACGCAAAAAATAAAAAGGTATAAAGGGCTAATGTTTGTAGGTCACACGTGGTCTACTTAAAAAGCGTAGTGGGTTAAATAAAACCGTTTCGTTTAGACGAAAAGTAACGTTAGTTTTTTGTTTACACCCTGATGGGGCTGTTTATTCTTATAAAGTATGTATTTTACATTAAATGTTCTGATTTTCTCATTCTATATGAAACAAGCTTTTAGCCCAGTCGTGGGCGTCTTCTTATGCGTTGAATTCAAAAATATGTCACATAAGAACATTTTTGGAGGGTCAAAAGTAGCATATAACGTTTTCAATTTCGCATGTAACGAGTATATGCTGAGATTTGATTTTAATTAAGCTTTGAAATCAACAAACAGACACAGTGACAGTGTAACTTTTGAATGTATAGTGACGAAGTATGATATTTTACACGTGCGTCTATCAATGCCTCTGTTGCTGGCCACTGCGGTAATGTAGTAATTCTGTAACCAAAACCACAGTGCAAATTTGATATGAGTACACACATATGCGCTCGTGCATAAATCGTATAGGTTACCCTCATCGAGGTAACATGGAGAGGTACCTTCCAAGCCTATGTTTCCGACATGAAGTGTAATAACAGCTGATCTCGCTCGGGTTGATTTCTCTTCACATACCTCGAAGGATACCGTGGCCTGAGCTGTTTGAGATATTTCAGTTTATGCAACGAACGGATTGTTGAGGCAATAATTACATATATACTCGTATGAACTGCCTCTGTAATTAGGTGTTTAACATAAACATTTATTGTAGTCTTTATGTTCTGTCTTAATTTATGTTTTTGTTACAAAATTTACCTTCACCATCATTATCAAACGTCCATTGCCTAATTGATTTGCCTCGGCCTACACCAGTATGCGCCATGAAAATATGTATTAAAATGGGCGCTCATGTCACCTTACGGAAAGCGTCGATAAAGACATAGTATGAAATGCGTGCGCACCCAGAAGTCACAGATTTATTATACGATTTTTCTGCATGCCTGCCTGCCTTATTAAGAAGTGCCTGGCAGAGAGAGCTCTTAGCGATAAGGCCGCTTTCCTACAACTTTTTGTATTATTTTGGCTGTTCTGTTTTTTAGACAATAAAGTTGATTTTAATTTGATTTTAATTTGCTATTAACACTGCTGTTTGGCGGCAGTATTAGGTAACATTGTTATAACTAGCCAGGCAGAAAATGACCTACCAGCAACTAACCTGAGAACGATTGGGAAACACTGGGAACTGAACCTGAAATCTCTAGAATGTTGGGAGTTGGTTTGCAACATTATCATCAAATTCATAACGGAAACGATAAAACAAAGAATACGCTGTTCATGCACATCAAACGGATGGTAAGGGCACTCCTGCATGACACTGGCAGGAGGTATTGGATGGCGGGACTTAATATTCAAGAGCCGTTAACCCAACAAAGGTTAATTAATTTCATCATGAGTACACGTGTTTGGGGATTTAATCAGGCTAAGGGTTTCTTTTGGCTTCTATATTACTTGTGTTTATGTTTTCGTTGTAAGTACGAGAACGTTACGAAAAAAAAAAGAATTTTTGATAGGAAACTCGTAAACAACATTACAGATTTATTATCTAAAGCTTTTTATTATTTATTTAATGACAATAGATAATTTAATATAAAAAATAAACTTAGGCATTGGGTCCTATTACAATATTTGTTTCGTTTCGTTTTTGTATCGGATCGCTTTTGGATAGGGTGCAAATTGTTTGAATCCGAAATTCGAAAACGGATTCGAAAACAGATTTCAATCTGTCGTTTTCCATGGTACCAGCCATGGGAAGGGCATATCTTTTCGTCCAAAATACCTCAGCAAAGACAAAAGTCTTTAATCAGTGCGTGTTGCCAGTGATGACAAACGTAAACGAGGCGTGATCCTTTACTGTGAGTCGAATAAACAAGCACAAATTCACTCAGCGAGCAATGGAACGAGCTATGCTCGAAATTTCTCTACGTGATAAAGTCCGGAATGAGGAAATCCATAGACGAACTAATGTCACCGACATAGCTCGATGAGTCCGTGAGCTGAAGTTGCAATGGGCCGGCTAAATCTCTCGAAGAACCGATAGCCGGTGGGGAGTAAAGGTTATCGAGTAGCGACCACATACCGGAAAGCATCTACCGGGCCGTCCTTCTACTAGATGGACCGACAACCTAGTTAAAGTCGTGGGGAGTTTCTGGATGCAAAGGCTCGGGACCGGTCAATGTGGCATACTACGAAGGAGGCCTATGTCCAGCAGTGGACTTTTCCCGACTGATGATGATGAGTATTTATTTACTGTTAATTAACGATTTAGTATCCCACATCGAATATCATACAATGTTAAATAAAGTCATTATCTGCATTTTGCTTTGCTTTTTTTTGAAGTTAATTTAATTTATACTTTGTAAATACAAATACCAAAAGTAATTTAAAAAGTTAGCTCAGCTCGTAACTGTTGATAACTTAACTTATTAACTTATCTATAGCTAATCTTAAACAGCAAAATGGTTTCTTATTTTGTTACAAGGTCTCTTTTTAGTTCTTTAAATTTCACCGAAGCTAGGTATTGACTTTCTAAGACGAAAGAGACTTAATCGAACTTTTTCCTAGTTTAAAATTCCGTGGGATCTCATTCATTATTTAAAGAATTTCTCGAACAGTTTTCCCGGAATGATGAATATAAATTACTTAAGTTTAAAACGAGATTGTAATTGCTGTTCAAATGTATCCATTTAACATTATTTGAATGTCTAATAATGTTAAGAGGATAAACGGAAGAAAAAGAAAACGCTTTGTTGAACGGAGGGGATGAAATTGAAGGCCTCTGTCAATACAATTAAAAGGTTTTACTTAAGACCTTTAAAATAAATTGGTATGTCTATATGGAAAGAAATTTACCGAGCTATCTTTAATTTTGTTGACGCTACTGAAATTAATCATACAAACTTTATAACTATTCGTTTTTGTTATAGAGAATTGAATTGGGTCTTTGCACGAATCCATGTATATATTGAAGTCTTCCTAGTAGTTGTATTATTTAACAAGGCCACTTGGACTTAATATTATAACCACTTCCGTGGCTAATGGCTACACGCTTAGATTAGCAACCTGGAGGTACCACGTTTTATTCCAAGTAATTTTGATTGGAATTTGTACGAAACTTTCATTATGACATCTTCAAATATATTTATTAATTTGGTTGATTATTACTCGTTAACCTGTAAAGCCAACTTGGTTGTTATAGTTTTACTTTTAATTTCATTATACATAATACTACTTTTTTACTACTTTGAATTTTTTCAGAGTTTTAAAAGCACAAGTTTAGAAGATAGAGAAGGGTTGGTTGGGGCTCCGTTCTGACAAAAATCATCACTTTAAAAAAGTAGTTTACCCTCAATGTTTTAAGAGACGTATTTAACGATACCCCACTTAATAGGGTAAACGCGACAATATCCACAAGTTTGATACGTGTATGGGAACCAATTTGAAAATATTTGCAATTTTTTTTATTTTACCACTTTTTCGCGTGATTAATATGTATACCCGTACCAAATTACAGATTTCTAGTTGTAAGGGTTGCTGAGCTAAGCCGCGGCCAGACATACGGACAGAGCGAAACTATAAGGGTTCCTTGTTTGACTACGAAACCCGTAAAATGCATGGTCATTTACGTTTGTTATATGTTTTGAAAATATACTTGAATCTCCATAGGCGTTCTATGCAAAGCTGGCAATAAGTTTTCTGGCATCTGATAAGGATTTAATTAAATTTATTAAGTATGAAAATAGAATTTTGTTGTTGATGTAGATGTTTGTTAGTTTGCGTACTCTTTATTTACATCCTAACTGAAATAATTTTAAAAGACCAAACCTTATTTTTACACTCGATAAGGGATTAGGACGTTCTTACAAAAGTACGAACAAAGGTTCATACAGACAATGCTTATGTTGTTTTTCATATTTGTCAGAACATATAATAATTGTGGTATTATTGAGACACATGACAAAATAATGAGGATTACTACTTCGACTATGGCAATCTTCGGCTACTCTCAGCCCACACGTTATTTCTCAGTCAATCAGACAAATTTTAAGGGTCTTGTCTTGTTTATTTGCGTCCCTTTTTGAGCAGATCTTCGCAACTGCCCCGCCCGGACGGGACCCATTATCGAAAACTTTTTGAGACTTTGGAAATTTACGTGTTTTCTCTGTGGTCTATGTTATTTGGGTTGGTTGTTTTCGGTTGTTTTGCAAGTAAATAAAACCTTTTATAAGCCAAACTATTGTTATTAAAATAAACTATTATTTTATTTTGCTTTTATTAACAGTATTTTGTAGGGTTATAATAAGTATATGTGTCTATCATCTCTGCCTCTATTCTACTTAACATCAGCCTCTGTCAGTCAGATTACAATAGAGAAGATTATTTATTTAGATTGGGTTGAATTGTATAATGGACAAAAAAACGTGATAATTTTGATTTTTTATTTGAATTTTGCAAGGACTAAATGTCTCAAAAATTTAGTTCCTTGAATAGTAAAATGCTTATTAGGTTTATTTTTCTCATTGCATTTTGAACATTTTATTATAAGGGTATTAATATAACACATAAAACATTATTTTACGAGATAACTCAACATATTGAACAAGCTTCATACATTTTAAAGCTCTAAAACAAGTTTGAGGTTTCAAATGCTACCCGATTTATAAGGAGCGTTCTAGCACCGCGTGACTAGGATTACTTTTTAGCGGGTTGTATTAAAAAATTATGAGTCTTATCGAAAAAAATGACAGAGGTTTACCTTTATAAGGACTATCTAATGAGACAAAAACATTTTTCCATGCATCTTCCCAATAGTAATAATATCCGGTAATCTCTCTAAAATAAAACATATATTTCTGAGTGATGTGCTCTTCGGAAATACCGATTTAATCCCGCGCTAGTTCCGAAACCCGCTCAAATATAGTGCTAGTGACGTGAAGTAATGACATTTCACGGTAAGAACCCGCCCGGGATCGAGGGCACTCCGCTGCCTCTTGACTTTACACGTCGTTTCGACTCCCATCCATGTCACACGGGACTAGATACTCTAGTGCCCTAAGAAATTTAATCTGAGAAGGGACAAGGGGCAAGAAGTAATCGGATATAGGTTTTTGTGATCACTATTTGTCAGGCTTTTTGCTTGTACGGTGAGAATGAA
Source organism: Carcina quercana (assembly GCA_910589575.2). Lineage (NCBI taxonomy): Eukaryota > Metazoa > Arthropoda > Insecta > Lepidoptera > Depressariidae > Carcina > Carcina quercana. The sequence goes on along the minus strand of OU342431.1, from coordinate 3,073,289 downwards.
GGACATTTCGGTGCTAAGGGGGAAAATTGCTGGGGATAGGTGTCTGTTTCTTGTGATTGCTTGTAGAGTTGATTTTGTGAAAAGTGGTTTTTTGGGCTTGTGTTTGCTCTTAGATTACATAACTTAACGGTTTAACGATTAAATACCAATTTGGTACTTTACGACTTCAGTGTATTAACATTTTACCATTATAAGTATCAGCTTCATAAAATTCCTGGTGTATGACTTTTCCATAATCAGGATTAGGTGAATTTGTGATAGCAGTTAGATTTTGGTGATAATTAAATAGAGAGTGTCCCTAATTTATCTATGATGATTTTTATACTTGTGCGCGGTAGTATATGGTGTGAATCTGAAAGAGACAACACGACAAACATTTCAAGGTTAATATCATATTTATCTGCAGTAAATGATGCTATAATATTTTTTTAACTCTACTATGTTATGTGAAATTTAAAAAGTTCTATGGCAAAAAACTATTTTGCGGACCTATCGAAATTACCACGAAAAAAATCGTGACTAAGTGTCAATATTATAACATTAAATTGGAATACAGTACAACACAATCTAGGGCCAGACACAATTCAAAGTTAAATAAAGCGTGGGAAATTATTTCCACACCACACGCCATGTTCGTTAGACCACGCCCGCGTGTTTTCCTATCGATTTGATGGAATCAACATGTGCAAATATTATTTGCCAGTCAATTTTATAGTTGGTACGTAATAGTACATTATGATGCAAGTACGGTAAACTAGATATTACCGTCTTGGTTTTTAGGCACGAGGCATAGTCAAGCCGGTAAACTGATGGCTATAATAGCCGGCTTACTGAATACGAGCATCATACGAAGTTTTTCAAAACATTTGCGATTAGCATAAAATAAAACAAGAATGACCTCATTTTGCGTTAATTCAATGAAAAGTAGGTACTTACTCCACCCGTACCTACCTACCGCCATGGCAGTGCAGCAGCACCGGAACATAAATTAACAGAGCCAGTGTCCGATTAGCTTATATTGAGGCTTTACGGCCTTATCATCACTTAGCAAGTGTAAACCCATCATACATAAAAACGGAAACATTCTAAAAGATCGCAATATAATTTCTTCTTCGAACGTCATTCAGTATAAATTATGTCCGAACGAATTTCATAACTTGTGAAAAACATCCATACTAATGTTGAAAGTGCTACAGATCAAATGAAATCTACCATAAACCTACGCATGTAAATGTATCCTGCTTCCACACACGTAATCCGCCAAATGACAAAACAAGACAGCGATCTTTTGTAACTTTCGGTTTCTGTAACTTATAACATACTGCTTATACATTAAAAATGTCTGTCCGTATCTTTAGACAGCTTGGTGGCAAGGACATAAATGTCCCAAAGCTAAACTGATTTTGATCAAAACATTTATCAAACCTGATGCATACAATTATTTAAGTTCACTGATTTGTGTAAATCACGCTTTAGAAAGCAACACAAAAGTGTTCTAGAGCACGTTAAACTCCAACAAAAAAGACATAAAGATGAAATATCAAACGAAGCCATGTTCATGTTCAACTCGGTGATTAAACAAAGGGCATTCTCTAGAACATTTGTGCGTCTTAATATTATCATAAAATATGCCGAATCCATTTAAGCGCAGTTTTTCCTTCCAGCTTACTGGCGAGGAAATATTGTTATGGGTGACGTGACCAAACTTTTGAAGGAAAAAACGGGACGCTGAACTGTGACTTCTGCTAGGGTATTTTCTCACTGGAAGTAATGTATTTTGTTTAAAAGTTGTGTTGTGTTAAAAAATAAAAACACGTTTTGAAGTATGCATATTAAAAACGGTGTTTAGTTTTAACGGGGATGGAATGAACCACCCGTAATTCCATGAGATCGTAATGGAATAACGAGTGGAATGCACTGCCAGCATCCTTATTTCCACAAAACTACAATCTGGGTGTTAAGTTGAAGGTGGAAGGAAGCAGACACCTTCTAGACTAGCCGTCATCGTCACTTACCATTAGGTTGTTCATTATCTCGTTTTTCTATCTAGTAGCCTGGAATTTGTGAGAGTATTTTTCGATTTCAAGAAATCATCAAAAAACTTGACTGAAACAATTTTGTTATGAAGTCGGGCAAAATTAATATCATTTCAAGGTTATAATCTAGTGTGATTTCATCCATCGGAACCCTTTCTGCGGAAATTTGACTTGAACTTGGCTAAGTATTTTGTATATAAGAAGCATCCAGAAAGCTCCATCTCCCACTTCTTTAAATGTAGGATTTCTAACAAGATGTTATTTTATGTCTGATTATTTAAAATAAAAAAACATTCACAAGATTGCAGCATTTCTTGGTTAGTCAATTCTGTCTGACCCATTTTTCCTTTATGAAAAAGAAAAAGACAGCGTGATTGATCTTTGAAATGACATTAACAATTTAAATATGTTGTCCCACAATGCTGGAGGCGCATGGTTGCTATAGCCACGGTTGTTCGTTGGCTGTGAGAATTTTAATAATGGGCCGCCACTCCTCCCCCTCATTGCAACGGTTTATACCTAATAAAGTTTTGACGGAAACCCCCAGCTTTTAGCAATGTTTTTGAAATTTGCTCAAAAGTTTAAATGTGCTTCGCAAACGGGTAAATAGCCCGTAGTTGAAACTCTACCTCGTGTTATATTTTTTCCATGAAAAAGGAAAGGTAAATTTATTTTATCATGAAGTATCTATATACAAAAAATACGCAAAAACACACTCAAGCAAACACAAAAAACTGGTCAAGTGCGAGTTGTACTAGTACTACTAGGGTTCAGCACAGAACATGTATAATAATCACACTGAAAATCCTAAATAATATGGTAGGTAACATGCACCCAACAATGCTCTAACGAAAATGTAAGTCCAATTTAAGAAAAATATTTAATTTGCAGTTGATTTACATTCCCTGTGTATGGTTTTCAACTGCAAAGCTAAGTTTGTCCTGTTTCTTGTGTCATCTCATTTATTTTATTTTCAACAATTGGTTCAGTTACGAGCGAGATTAAAGTGTTTAATACGCGGTCTGTAATTTAACCGACTACGATGAACCTGAAGAGTGGGTAATGTTCTACATGTCTATTTAAATTCAGCACAAAAAAAACACGTGCCTGAACTGTTTTAGATTGTTTTGTAATGTTTAACAAAATATTGCTAAAAAAACCTCTTTTTTTAAGGAAAGCGTTACATATTTCATATAATTTTTATAAAACTACCCAATTACCTTTTTATATATATATATATAAAGCAGAAATCCGCTGCGAAAAGCAGAAAAAATTCATAAGCCTCACGTTGGCTAAACGTTAACTTCTTAATATATTTCGTTACGCACAGGTAGTATAGCCATAAAAGCTTATTTGCACAAATACTGCGGCTTCCTTTACTCTAAACTCGCCTGTGATATTAGTCCCAAGATTTAGCTCCACGGCGCGCGGTGGCCCGTGGCCCGTGCCTCTCATCAATTTCTCTTACTTTTTTATTATTCCCACGTTGACGTGAGGTTTCTCGAGGTAAATTTTCGTTATTCTTTTATTAATAAAAGTTTACGTTGCCCTTGTCTGTACCACACCATTTATAATTTTGTGGTTTGGTTTAAATGAATACAGGAAGCACAATCATTTATATTTACCATGCGGGTTCAGAATGCTGCGTCCATTGTTTCCTTTGATGTTAAAATAGTGATTTTACGAAGGAAAACAAAATTACATGAAAAAGCAGAAACTTTATCCAGTTAGCCCCTGAAATCTGTAATAATCTACCCGTAAAGTGCTTGATTGCAGCAAAAAACTTATTACACATTCCTTCTAGCATGAATTTACATATGCATCAAAAATGGAGTCACAGCAAATATGACTAAACTAGAATACACCCTGCCGCTGTTCCGAGCATTATTTTTATTATTATGTCTGCTTCCTCTGTATGCTAATAAACCTTTTTCAAGATTAATAATATGAGATTTTCTCTCTTCTGAGTGGAATTACATTTATTTTTAGCTTGGATTTGTCGCGGAAATACCTTCCTGCATCCTCAGAATATTTTTGGTGTTAGATGCAGTAAATTTGAGACAAAAATGTTAACCAACATGTCATTTGTTACTTTTTCGTTATTACTTTTGAAGAAATTCACTTGTCATCAGACCTTTATTTACACACATTATTTTATTTCCTATTTCGTAAATTTAAGCCCAAAGCTATTTATTGTATTGTAAATTAAATAAATTTAATCGCCAGTTGTGGACTATTGACGAGAATAACGTTAGTATTTTGATTTAAGTATAATTTCTATAAGGTTTATATATCCCACCCAGTTAAACTATCACTCAATAGTATTAAGGATACTAGCCGTGACTCTTTTGCACCCTATCACACCGTTGGTACAAAAATACATTTAATAGCATATAACGACTTTTATTAAAGCCCGGAGTGTTATTATTGCAGATCACCGAATATTCCCTTGTTTATTTGGGTTAACAGAGCTGTTCCTTGGTAACAGGTTCTGGGCCACGTCTTGTGAGTTAAAATTTTCTGTCCGCGTGGTGTAGGTCGCATTATTTCATACACCTAATGATGTTGATAAAGCCTATTGTACGGGTAACGTACATGGTCAGCAGTTAGGTAAATAGTTGCTTACTTAGCCAGTAACCTAGATTTAGAGGCGTGGTGCAAGCGGTGAGCTGGCCCTGGTATATAGCTTCTGCTGATATGCATGCTGAGACAATTTTGATTGTAAACAAAATATAAATGTATTCATTTTCACTCGCCACAAAACAAAACGTTCACTTAGAAAAAGACGAATTAATTTTATGTAATTTATCATTGATTCGATCGATATCTAGGTGTCGTTGTTGCCAAAAAAGGTTAAGTAAATATTTTTATATCTCTAAAATAAAGATAATCACTATTACAAACTCTCTCTCTAGGTACCTTTGGTCCGTATTAATAAACGCTGCTTAAGCTAGAGCATATGCTTGAGCAGCTCGTAGAGATAGTTCACTAATTAATAAACACTACTTCAGACCCGAATCTCGACCTCGGTCTCGTTTGAGACTTGTCCAACCACAGCCTGTCAAACAACTGCGGACGGCGGAGATTTTCATGACGTTTCCAAGAGATTTTCACGGACCAAAGAGACCGACCTTTGAATTCTTGACGAGAAGAATTGTCAAAACAAGCGATAAAATGCACACATTATACATTTTAATGAAAAACAGAAGAAATGGCTTCGGCGTTGTTTTATAACCTTAAAATTATAATAGAGAATATCATTATCAAAGTTATGGCTGTATGGTGTTTTTACTTTGCCATTTCCTGGTAGAAAAATCGTACAAAAAAGATGATTATATGCTCTGTGATAGAAATGATCTCAAATTAGTAACGATGAGTAGAGTTTATTAATAAACCTAGGTCTTAAGCAGCTGATAAACGCTAAGCAGATCTCTAGCTAGACTGTCTTAAGTTATTGCTTAAGCAGCGTTTATTAATACGGACCTAAGAATAAACCGGTCAAGTGCGAGTCGGACTGTAAGACCTTGCTTCTTGCCAACTTTCAGGCTTCTAGGTCAACGGGAAAGTACCCTGTAGGTTTTGGTTCTCTTGCATTCTCTATAAAAATGGTCTAAAAATACGGCTTAAATATCCATATCTTTTTAATGTGTTGATCTATAAGTAACATTTTTTTACAGATTTAAGTTACTGCAGTCTTGAGTATTAGGTATTAATTTCAACTTGATACCAACGCATCGCAAAACGGGTCTCGACAGATAGACATACATTCAGATAGGCAACAAAGTGATCCTATAAGAGTTCCTTTTTTTCTTTTGAGGCACGGAACCCTAGAAATACGAAAGATAAGTTAAATACAAAAATAAACGGAAACCAACTTATCAATATTAGACCCCACTGACATCCTGCTTAGTCCGCCTCCGGAACTGTCAACTAGTTCCTCGACTGACTGATTCACCGTCTGCCTTATCTCCGAACTAACAAAGAGGCTTGCAACCCTCGCCCTCTTGATTCCTCCTATCGTTGATTTATGGCCGGGAGTCCTCCGGCCGAAATAAATTTTATTTCTTTGTTGTACCGGTCCTCTAGGTTCGCGATGAAAATAGAATTTACGAGTGCATTACGTTTTTTGTTGATGTATAAATCATGCGGAAGTACGCGGCGTGGTGCAGGCTTAGAGAGGTTCGCTTTTAAAACATTTTATTATTTTTCGTGTTACAACCATGAATTATTATTTATGAAAACCATGTTTGCCTTTTTAGGGCTCTGTTCTGTTTTTATGGAGTTAAGTTCAAAGGCCATAATTTTCTAAACCTAAAATAATATTCTGACAAAAAAATGTTCGTTCGTTTGGTGTAAATGGTCCGTTATTCATAATTGATACAGTGTAGAATTTGCGTAGCAGTGACAGATCATGTTTGATTAAAGCTAAAAATTTCAACATTTGCAAGATTGCTAATTCTGCAAAAACAAACCAAAACTATGCAACCTGGAAACAGAGAAATATATTTAAAAAAAAACAAGTTCGATTCGGACTCGCGCACCGACGCTTTCGTACTGAATATGAATAACATATTGAAAATTATAAACAATATGTAAGGTCGCCACACACTGCTTTATTAAAAATATAAGTCCGATTGAACGGTAAAATGCAATTGTTTAATTGATTTAATTTCAACTGGATGCCTCGACGCGTTCTTGAGAATAAGGGTATTGACATACAGAAGGAAAACAAAGTAATCCTGTAACAGGGTTCCTTTTTTCCTTTTCGAATCGAACATAACCTGAAAATAAAATAACCAGTCCAACTCAAGGTATTCTTCCAAGTTGACAAAATAAAAAATCAGAAACTAAAACATTAACCTAATATACTCGTATCCTAGTCTCATGTATAATTAATATTTTAATGACAATTTTAAGTAAAAAATGTCATGAAATGTTAACGGGGTCAGCTCAATCATGCCTGTTATTCGATCCAATTCGATTATGAACTCTAGCTATGTGTGTGACTGAAATCGTTTTCTATAGAACAGTTTATTTTAAAACGAGCATTTCGACATGAATTCAACATTTATTAAAGCGGACATTGAAAACTACTGACTCTAGCGTGCGTTCCGTTCGTTCACTAAACACAGTTATTGAGCTACATGTTCCGGCAATTAAAATTAATGCATACCTGCAGGAGCGGGTGGAAATGCAGGATGCATTAGTGGATGCAGTGTGATTTTAACGAGTCTTTGATAATAATTCACCTTTTGTTGTAAACCCCTCACTTATACTTTTGTATACTCTTGTGTGAATCCTGTTTTAGGGTTCCGTAGTCAAACAAGGAACCCTTATAGTTTCGCTCTGTCCATCCGCGGCTTAGCTCACTTTTTTTCACGTCCACTCTATTGTGTGGGGTATTGCTGAGTAGGCATTTCAAAACTATTAAATTTAAAAACATTAAAGTGATAATTTTTGTCAGAACAGGTCCTCCGCTCCACCCTATATCTTCTTAACTATTACTTTAAAAAATCTGAAAAAAATATATGTTCAAAATGCTTGAGGCATAATCTAAATTAAAATACTAATTAATTATGAATCTAATTAAGGAAGATGTCAACAGGTAGATTTTCTAAAATCCATTGTTGGACATTAGCCTCCCTTATACAATTTTTATTATTTCTTTGGTGTAATGCGATTCCGAGTGGCACAATTCTGGGGTCGCTTACGGTCGTCTAATAACGAGATCATCAGTACGATTTGTGAGCGCCTGGATACTCCAATGTACCGGCAGTGGCTTTTTGTGCAGCGCGAACCGAACCTGAAGTAGGATAAGTACTAAGTACTCGTAGTGCCTAGTGCACTGGGGACTGTCTGTTTTATTATATTGCGTTTTTTGTTATTTAGTTTTTAACCGAATTCAAAAAAGGAGGAGGTTATCAATTCGATGGGTAAGTTTTTTAAAATGATTGTTACCTCAGAACTTTTGACTGGGTGAACTGATTTGGATGATTCTTTTTTTATTTGAAAGGTGGTGCTTCCCGTGTGGTCCCATTTCAATTTGGTCCAGTTCTGACAATGGAATCCATGAGAAAACTATATAAATCTTAAATTTGCCTTAGTAAAAGTAGACTTTTAGAGCAATTGAAATCGGCGTCCAGTTCTTTTTGAACGCTAAATGCGTTGTGCGCTTGCGCTTTTAAGGAATAGTATGTATTGTATTGTTTTGGTCATGTGACTATGGGTTTATTGCCAGTACTAAAAACGTATTTTTATTATTATCTTGTAGGTATATACCCCAATGTATCGTCGATATTATTTTGAATTGCGGTCGGATTCTAGAGTGCCGTTAAGAAAATAGCCTTCCTGAATATTCAGGAGGCTACACGTTTGTTCGCATGGCTTGTTTTCATTAGCATGATTGGGCTGACCCCGTTAAAATCCGTACACGAACCAGTACTTTAGAACAGCTAAATGAATGGAAATCATTGAAGTCTTCTCCATAGACCCACATAAATGTAAAGACTTAAATTGACTGAGGTAATTGTGTGGTAATTAAAATTGTGTAAAATTAAAATCAGGTCTTTGATTTTTTTATCAGGTTTGATTTTTACTGCGCTTGACTATTTATTCCAAATTTGAACACATTAGTTCTTCCTTATCAATCAAATTGTCGTTATATTATATTACCGTAGATGCATATATAACATGTAGTGTGATTCATGTAACTGAATGAAGGTCCTTACTCCCAATACTTTCTGGTTATTAGTTTTAAAGTTGAATGTGACCAGAATACAAAGTAAGTTACATAGTTGTGTGATATTTTGAAATGGCTCAAATTATATGAAAATGTCTTCAATCACATAGATAATATGTGTATTGTACAGCTATTAAACTCTTCATGTTTAAATTTCTGGCTAAACATGCTGTTATGACCGATTGTTTCGGTCATTTAAACTGTTAATTGTCTGTCTGTACATTAAAGGTAAAGGTTGAAACCCGTTAAAAAGAACGCGTGTTTGTTTTTTTCCGAAACGATATTGGAGTTAGACCTTTTTTGCGAAGGCCGTAAAGGGATGCATCAAGCTTTATGGTCGGAGAGTAAGCACCTAATGGTAAAAGGTTTTTTTATACATTTTTTAAAGAATTTTTAGGGCTGTTCGGAAAACTTTTATAACATTTATTATGAAATACCTTTTTACGGCTGTTGGGAATGACAGACACAGATGTCTTTTTGTTTCGCGAGGAAGTTAGAGTCAATGGATATTGATGTTTCGAAGACCCCAATAACTTTGTTTTTCTTTCTTACAATGCCCTGAATTCGAGTGTTGAGACCTTCAATAGTTTCAAGTGACAAATTACTTAACAATGTTGTGGTTTGTTTTTCTTACAATACATTTGAATATATGGAATTGGTTTAACATTGACGAATCTCAGATTTGCCTAAGCTTCATGAGTTTTATTTGTTAGATGACGTTTTCAACCAACTTGAAAAAAGGAGGAGGCTCTCAATTCAAAGGTATGTTCTTTTGTATGTATGTTACGCGATAACTCCGCCAATTGTGAACTGACTTTGATAATTCTTTTTTTGTTTGGTGAACATATTTGTAATGAACAAGTTTGGCTATTGAAGGTTTTTAGTTATTTTTGAACGCGTTAATTATCTTATCTTAAATTATGATATCTCAATACTAAATATACATTCGAGTGCAAAAATATGTACCCATTTATTTCCGTGTCATATTCACCTTTAATTTACATCTCCCTCAACACACTGCATAAGAACAAGAAAGGTTGAATTGAGTATGACATGGTACACTTGAGTACATAAAGATGTATCCACTTTTTTACCATGTCACATTTACATATGCTTGTTAAGGGAAACGTCAAAGATAAATGTGATATGGTTAGAGTAGAAATACAGTGTTGATATCGAATTCTATTTTTGTATCATTTAAGTCCTGTTATATGATGTTAAGTGTAATTTATGAACATTAACTCGGTTATATTACACTTGTCGTGGTCAAGGACCCAAGGACCCATTGTCATCGTCGACAGCCTGGAAACGGTCACAGCTGGACATAGGCATCCTCCATGGTACGCCACAATAATATGTAAGAGACCGTCTGATACACGATTTTCTAACACCCCACACAAAGTGTTTAGCTTCCATATGTATTATGAATCTTAAAACGAAGAGTAAATAGATACCTAGACCAACAGGTAGCATCGTCGACCTTATTGCCACTTAAATCAGGCGAGACCATGGAAGTATAATGTACTAACGTACTAGAAGCGATGTCGCGAACTAAATCTGTCAAACAAGCGCGGTAGTGCGGGGCGCGTGGGGGCGGCTAATGAGTCATAGTTGCGATATGACCGCTCTGGCGACACTTTAATATATTCTACCTATTTAATTGGACAACTCTTACCTCTTACGAGAACATATTAAAAATTTGAAACAATTTTTGCGCTCAAGCACTCAAACATGTCACGTTGGATCTAACGCTTGGCACGGACTAAGTGAATTAGTGCGCATGAGCTCTGACTCGTGTTAAAAACAATAGAGTTGAAGTGTCTGCTCTATACATACATCTCAATGGGTGATACTGAGGTCAAGTGTTTATTTATCTTCTATTTGAAGAAATTTATTGAAATTTTCATACTACTTTTAAAGATCCTGCAAGGGTAAAAATGCTACAGAAATGTAGAAGTCTCATTCCCAAATCAATAAAGCACATTTGTAACCTGTAAAACAGTTTTAATCACCAAGTTCTCGTTCCGAATGGAAGTGGCTCGCCATAACTCATTGGTCTTCCTTTTGCGAGGATTTTCGTGGTTGTACCTCGGTGGGTGATTTACCGACGACATCCTACCGCCGTCTATCGGGCACATTGATTCTAGTGAAAAGTTGACGACGCATTTTTCTTTACAAATTCAAAAGGTTTGTGCAACAACTAGTATGTGTCATTGGAGTTAGCCGTGTTTATCAATTATTGTAGTTTCTTATGTCTCACAAAAGAATATCAATGGAATATACTGCTTTAAATTGTTCCATGTGGCTGCCGTATGTTTGTGAGAAAAACTATGAAGTCGCCCTGTCAAGAACCAATACTAATACTGACAGGTACTCGGCAGGAGTTGAAGGCGCTTTTACGCCCGATCGACCTCTTCACTGTAGAAACTAGGCCATGAACGAAAGCGGTCAAGGTTATATGATGATGTGCGTGAAGATCGTCAGTGAAGAAGAAGCGTCGGTGGCGCAATGGCTAAGGCGCGGGACTCTCAATCTGAGGGTTCCGGGCTCGAATCCAGCCGTGTACATATGAGTTGTTTTTCAATTCAAGTACATTATCCGATTACTTAACGGTGAAGGAAAACATCGTGAGGAAACCTGTTTGTCTTGAACAGGCATGTGAAGTCTACCAATCCGCACTGGGCCTGCGTGGGGGACTATGGTCCATACACTATCTGTAGGAGAGTAGGCCTGAGCCCCTGCAGTGGGGACGTATATAGACTCTTGATGATGTTCATGTGCGTGAAGAAATGCAAAAACATTGTTTACCTTGTAACAATACAACTCACGTCATTTTTGGTCCTGTATTTCTATACCTATAATTAGACCTATTTCAGAGCGCCCATGCCACATGTTTTTTTGCTCTGAATATTTTATAAACAAGTATTCCCTTGTTTCTGCAAGAGACTGTGTTGTGGTTTTAAGGTGAGGTAATCTCTTTTGTAGATAAATTCGAGGATAACACTTCAAGATAAAACGGGAAGGCGCTGCTATCTATAAGACCTGTTTACCCCAGCTTAGCTTTACTGGTTTTAACTAGATTCAATTCTGTTTAATTGCAGTTTGCGGCGATTAGGGAGTGGAAATTATAAATAAATCAAGCAATAATTTTTATTATTAAAAAAATATAACTGAAAACTAAAATTAAATTACGTGTTACAAATATCACAATTTCAGTATACTGAACGGGAAAATAGCAAAATTAAAATATATATGGCGATAGTAAATTAGTCTGGTATTAACAGGATCAATGTTCTCTTTCCATCCATCCGGTGTCTGTCCATACTTCTGTCTCAGGGCTGTGTTCTTTGAACTGTAAAAGGTTGACACTTGAAATACGAGTATTAATAAATTATATGTTACTATTTCCGCTATAGCGGCCATTTTGCTCGATATTAATAATTTTATTAAAACTATTTAAAAATTGTTCTCGTAGTTTTAAATATTGTAATATTCGTTCGTTGGTTCGAAGTCATATTTTTGTAAGTTTTGCTTGTATTCGGTCAATTTTTATATTATTTCTTTTAATCAAACAATTTCCAGGTGCGGTTTTATTGTCTACGACCTACACTGATCTAAGTGCCCCCACCGTCACCGTCCGCTGTGCCGGAGTCACAGCCGCCGTGTAACACATTGCATTGCGCGCTACACTCTCACGTACTATAAATATGCATCGAGACCACGTGTTGGTGCAATGCGGTTCAGGCAGCGTTTCAGAGCGCTTTATCAAAGCGTCCAATGACAAGCTTTGAAGCGTGAAGCGAAAGCCTGAGTCAACACGAGGTTTCAGAGCCCTTCTGTTGGTATAGTTGGCGAACTGTGATTTATGTTCAAATAGAGATGAATAAATTTATTCAGATCACCTATATTTTCCGAGAAAGAGCCCTTAAGAGGGTATGCTGTTGTCAAAGCGCCCATACAAACGTAGTCCAGTCATATTTTGAATATTAAGCTATGAAAATCTATGAAATTTTCAAAACACAATCTAGAAACAAATATCTGTGTCGGTGGTGAGTCAAATTTTCGTTTAAATATATAATTCCAGAGTTACAGGGCGTCAAAATATTGTATTTTTCGGTAATAAAAAGCCCCAACTTTGAACCTGATTTACAAGAGTATGAATCAACTTAGGACAATTTGGAAAAACTACCGACATCTGAAATTTCATTAGTATACTGTATTAAAAAAATGGTTACATAATATACTGTATCCTTCAAATGATCCCTGGACTACGAAACATCCAAATAACGGGTGGATAACATCGCGTAATGTATGCTGTCTCACCCTACGCGCTCGGGTAGGATAGGGCTCGAAGAGGGACAGCTACAAAACAATGCAACCTTGAAACCGACCACGTGGTCTTACCAACATAGCCTCTTAAGATAATCTCAGGGGGCGGGCAGCAGAGCTAAGATACCAGCAAGACTATCTACCAATCGTTTGATGATGAACAAATCTTGTCATTGAAAGTTTTTATCTGTGGCAACCTGTGAGAGAGGCTCAGATCCAGAAGTTGACGTTTCCGGCTCACGAAGAAGAAAGAAAGCTAACCTTACTTTTTATCACTAATACAACCGTAGTAGTGAGAGCACTGATTTCATGCCAATTCAGTGTTCGAAACACACACCAATATTGTTGTTAGTAAAATCATCAACAACAACTTAAATAAACGTCATAATGACCCGACCAGGGTAAAATTGATACTAAATTGTGGAAGTATTTAATATCTTAAATTACATTTTGTCTGTTATAAGAATAGACAATTTTCCTTGAAAATAAATCATTTTAGTTCAATAACAGGAAAATGCGATCAAAAAGAAATGGAAAACTACTTCAATTGCCCTAAAAGTCTACTTTTATTCAAGGCAAATTTAATATTTATATCGTTTTCTCATGGATGCCGTTGTCAAAAATGGACCAAATTGAAATGGGACCACACGGAAAGCACCACCTTTCAAATAATAATAATAATAATAATCAAAATCGGTTCACCCAGTCAAAAGTTCTGAGGTAACAAAAATAAATATAAAAAACATACCCCCGTCGAATTGATAACCTCAAAATTTTTGAAGTCGATTTTTTTTTGTAAAATATGCCCAGGATTCCCAATAATGCGGACAAAACTGAAAATGCTTACTTCTATGGGATTTGGTATAAGCTCCAGAACATAGATGGATATGTGTCATTATTTGAATATGTTCACAAAAGGATGACACAATCTGTGTCGGGCCAGTAAATAGTATACATATAAAATAAGGATTGTTTGTCCATGGCTATTTATCATTGTTCTCCTGATCATTGTTATTGCATTAACACGATTGTTTCCCATTTGTTCTAGAAAACGTGACCTCAAAAGGCTATAGAAAACTTTATTCCTATTACGAGTTGTTCCGGTGAGACATGCTCTGCCTTAGCGTACAGTTGCCCCGGCTGCTGACAGGCTAGGCTATTATTAATCCCCTTGACCCATTATTATAGTACTCTATGCCTTGACTGATATTTATTTACTTGTTAAAGTTGTTGCTGTGTGAAGCCACTGAAAATGTTATCTCACGCCATCGAAACGCAATGCCTTAAGAGACTTTGTTGGTTAGACCACGTGGCTGCGTTCAAATTTGGATTGTTTTGTAGCTGTCACTATCCGAGCCCTATGCTACCCGAGCACGTACGGTGAGACAGTATACACTACGCGAAGTTATCCACCCGTTATTTGGCTGTTTCGTACTCCAGGGATCATTTGAAGGATACAGTATATTATGTAACCATTTTTTAAATACAGTATACTAATAAAATTTCAGATGTCAGTGGTTTTTCCAAATTGTTATAAATTGATTCATACTCTTATAAATCAGGTTCAAAGTTGGGGCTTTTTACTACCGTAAAATACAATTCTTTGACGCCCTGTAACTCTGGAAGTATATATTTAAACGAAAATCTGACTCACCACCGACACATATATTTGTTTCTAGATTGTGTCTTGAAAATTTCATAGATTATCATAGCTTATTACTTAAAATATGACTGGACTACGTTTGTTTGGGCGCTTTGACACCAGCATACCCTCTTAAACACCGCTGTATGTCAAAAGACAGAAACAACGCTGGTAACAAGCAAGTGTATACAACTGTGTCCTACCACCAGACAAAATTTTGTTCAAATGATCAATTTTATTGTACAGAAACTACGATAAAGAGTTCAATAATGAACGTTATCCTAGTTCAGAAGGCTAAGCGGAAATAGTTACTTCTGGGATACGCTTGCCGTATTTCAACGGGCAGTCTCTTTAATTTTTGGTTTCCACATCCTACTTCTTACATCAATCATCATCAACATCTTATATATATGTACCCACTACAGGGGCTCATGCCTACTCTCCTACAGAGAGTGTATACGCCATAGTCCACCACGAGGGCCTAGTGTGAATTGGTAGACTTCACACACAACTTTAAATTTCTTCTCAGGAGTGTGCAGCCAATGGTAATGACCTTTATCTTGCGTACATAAATTCCAAATATCATATTGGAACTCGTTGGTACGAGCCACGATTGAACCCAGACTGCGATTTTTCAAGCACTGGCGCTATACCCAACTGAGCTACCACGGTTTTTTTTACTTCTTACATAACCAAATACAAACAAACTAAAGAGAAACTTTACTGTTTGGCCTCTTAATTGAACAGGGTGTCCCAAAAGATTATTTTAGCAACCGAATCAGCTTGTTTAGTGCCATCCGTAAGGAAAGCAGACTTCGAATTCAGACAACAAATAAAACAGCCCAGCTGTCTGTGATACTCGTAAGTAGCACAATATTCCCAGGTGTGCGGCTCAAGTAAAAGTTTCAATCTGTTTATTTTTAAACGGCAAACTTCGCACAGGTGGTAAGCCCACGTGCAGTTTGGAATCGAAAAAAGCTATTCGGAGGTTACATTATCAAATGAGAGTTTAAACTTTATAAATAAGACATATTTTACACAATTGTGATTTCTAAGGTTTTCTTTTTACGGTATTAGGGTTTATTTATTTATTTAAGAATATGTATTAGGGAAGTGTCGCTATGAATTTTCAACGTTCTTTCAAAAGCAATTAGAATCGATTTGTGTGTTCTGTTTAATGATAGTTTCAGGGGTGAATTGAAGAGTCTTTATAAGGAGTAGTTAGTGGCCTATTTTTTCAGCACAACGAATAACTTAATTTCTCTTTTATTTTTCTTTATTTATTTAACAATTTATTATACACATAAAAATACATAATACAGAAAAAAAGAGAAAATATACACAAAAGGAACAGCTTATTTCTATAAGAAATTTCTTACAGCAGTCCTGTGTTAAGAGAGAAATAGTGAAAAGAGGAGGGCCAGTCAGGCGTGTACATTTAATATATCTAAATACAACGTGTATTACATAAATACAAGATACATAATATTAACATAAATCAAAAGTCATACATACATACAATAATATATTAACTTATTAAATACTTGTAGTAGTAGAGACAAACAAATGGTTAAGTTCCATCAAACGATTTCCCATTAATAAAAATTATGAGTAGAAACTGACAGGCAAAAGGAGTTATGGTATCGCGCATAAGAACCTTAAATAAATAATGTACCTAGCAAACGTAGCTCACGTACGATGTAACAGCGGTTTATTCTTTAATAAGGTGCTGAAAATTACTTTGTAGTTGCGAGCCACGCTACTGCCTGCCAAGGTAAAAGTTATAAGATTTCTCAACTTCGTAATATGCTTTAATACCTAAGAAGACAACATTGCACGTGATTACGTGATATCTTTGGTAGGTAAGATGGTTTCGGAGAGAGAAAATTGTCTGCTTTACGTGGTTAGGTAGTTCTAAGCTAGAAATTGCTGTGTGAATTTGGAATGATATCACAGCGTGTAGTCCCGTAGATGCCATGAAAGGAGAATTTCGGGAGAATTTTAATGGTCGAGTGTCAATTTCCGCCTGTATAACTGTTATCTAACTGCGATTACCTAATTTACTGCTGAGAAATTTCATTGTTGTTGCTTTTGTTCCATTCAATGCAGAAGAAAAAAAACTAGAACGAAGCTCACAGTGCATCCAATGTGTGCTCTCGACACATTACTTTAAAACACAATCGATTTCTCCTGACCTGATTTTCTGCTTTGCCGTTAACCTTTAAAAAAAGTTAAATGCATTTTCCTTTGTTTTAAACTACCAGGCATTTTTCTAAACTTTTGATTTGTTTTCGTCATAGAGGCCCTCTACTACAGCTAGTTCAGTTGATAAAGATTTGAAACCCGTAGCGATTTCAGCTTAATAAAGTTATTGACTCTATGACATGGCTATTACAATGAGTAGCGTTGCGTTTGTAGTCTTAATGAATTTTCCAAAACAGCTTGATTGTTAGCCCGCTTTAGCCCGTTAGACAAATTCATTCACAATCGTCTGCTTAAGTCGACGGTTGGACATGAGCCTCCCTCACAGATGGGGGGATTTCTTATAATCACCACACGTGGCTGGCAGATTAGTGATCGCAATAAGATATTGTTCTTACAAAGGTGCTGCCCATCTCCTGAATGTTTTCACATGAAGGTAAAAAGATTATCGCCTCGCACGCCCTATTTGGGGGCGGGCGGCACAGGAACGTCTTTTAAGCTTCATGGTTTTTCCCATAATCACCTTGTACGACACTCGCGCTATGAAATGGGATAGTCACATATACTTTAAATCATATCATACTTAAATTATAAACACAAAAGTAACTCGTTACCTCTGTCTCGTGACTGTTATGTATGTACACATATATCGTGCGTACAGCAAAAATATGGAATGCACTACCGGTTTCCGTGTTCCACGAAAATTCAAACTTGGGAATCTTCAAAAGAAAAGTACATAGGCACCTAGACCAACACGTAACATCGTCGACCTCATCGTCACTTAAAATCAGGTGAGATTGAGGTCAAGCGTAGGTCTATCTTCTGTAAAAAAAAAACTTCCGATCCTGAAGTATTTTAGTACGTACGTTTTTTTTGAAGTATTTATTTAATACTACTTTACTGATATTATAAATGTGAAATTAAGTTTTTTCCCTTCCTATACGTTGAAACTGACGTGTCTAAATTAGTTGATTTTTGTTCAGACTTTTATCCCGTTCGAACTAATAGTTCCTATGCGATAATCACTAAATTTTACGCGGACGAAATTGCGGACAAAAGCCAGTTAACAACTATGTTTTTAATTTAATGATAAAACAATGAATCCTCATAAATCGTATACCGCAATTTACCTTTCATTCAATCAACTAAAATATAAAAAATACACTATTATTAAAACATCGATCAAAGTTAAAACGAACTACAAAAACTTTTATAATATTGCTGCTACGGAATCCTTCATGGGTGAGTCCGACTCGCACTTGGCCGCTTTTTTATAGTATCCTGTTCATCATACACGTTTATCTTACGCGGTGTATGAAATGGAAAACGATATAAGGTATTTTTATTCTGACAAAAATTTCCCGAGCGGTAAGGTCTCTTGAGGAGTGTTTGTTTTTTGATTGTGAATCAAAATCAGAAGATGGAAATAGAATATTTACGTAGATCTTACAAAACCGCAATCCTAAAACAGTCTAAGCAAAACGGAGCTGAATTTTGTATATCCTCAGTAATTTCGTTTAAGCGTTTTGTACGTTTTGCGTAACCGCACCGTTTTCCTCTTGAATAATTTACGCCACACGGCGAATTCAACGCTCAGACAAAACTAAACGTGCCTTTAATCTTGCCAATCTCTATATAAAAGGCCACTGTTCTATAGGGGGTTGAGGCGAAAGACAAAATTGTAGACAATTGACGCAATTTGGGAGTTAATTTTGTTAATCAAATTCGCCACTTCTGTTCTGCAAGTTATAAGGATTAATTTGAATTCGGTTGTCTCTGGCTGCATGTTTAATTACAGAGGTATTTATTTTATTCTGCATTACAAGTGCAATATTTTTCGTCAGTGTTTTGTTTCCTAGTCAGCTTAAACTAATGTAGATTTCTAGTGTACGTCGACTGGCGATCACGTCCGGCAAACGTGTACTTGCCCTAAATGATGCGATGACCTAGTAAAGGATGCGTGGAGTCGCTGAATGCAAGTGGCTCAGTACCGGTCATTATGCAGTACTATGGCAGGCCTTTATCCAGCAGTGGAAGTTTCTCGGATGATGATGATGATGATGAGATAGATACATTTGATTATTGACCGCTTGCTGTCTTACATTTGCAGTTTGATCGTACGTGAGCGATTACGTCATATAAATTAGCTTACTTTTTCCCGCTGCCAAGATGCATGGATTTCAGAAATGGGGACACTTTACCTGTATTTTAAGTAGCATTTATCGTTTTACATACCACAGCGATCGCGCTTTTTGCACTGTTATCACGATTTAAAAAATCGTATGACGTCTTTGAACTTGGCCTTCATTTCAGCTGATGGTAAGTGACGATAAAGCCAATGGAGGGCCTCCTCCGACCTTTTCCATTCCTTTCTTTCTTGAGCCACTCTGTTCCATGTGACTCCTGCCACTTGTCTAACATCATCGTCCCACCTTTTCTGTGGTCGACCTCTCTTTCTCTTGCCTTCCCTTGGGTACCACCATGTCACGTTTCTGCTCCATTTTTGGTCCTTTTTGCTCCAAAAATGGAGTAAAAAAATGGAGCTACCTTTAATACCGGAACACAATTCATCATCATCATCATCAGCCGGGAAACGTCCACTGCTGGACATAGGCCTCCCTCATTGTACGCCACATCGATCGGTCCCGAGCCACCTGCATCCAGCGACTCCCCGCGACTCTAACCAGGTCGTCGGTCCATCTAGTAAGGGGACGGCCTGGTAGACGTTTCCCGGTACGTGGTCGCCACTCGAGAACCTTTACTCCCCACCGGTTATCGGTTCTTCGAGCGATGTGGCCTGCCCATTGCCACTTCAGCTCACTGACTCGTCGAGCTATGTCGGTGACCTTCGTTCGTCTACGGATTTCCTCATTCCGGACCTTATCACGTAGAGAAATTCCGAGCATAGCTCGTTCCATTGCTCGCTGAGTGACTTTGAGCTTGTTTATTCGGCCCACAGTAAAAGACCACGTTTCGGTTCCGTATGTCATCACTGGCAACACGCACTGATCAAAGACCTTTGTCTTTAGACGCTGAGGTATTTTGGACGAGAAGATATGCCGTAATTTCCCGAACGCTGCCCAGCCGAGTTGGATTCTTCGGTTGACCTCTTTGTCGAAGTTGGACCTACCTAGTTGAACGATCTGTCCCAGGTATACATACTCGTCTACAACTTCGATTGTAGTGTTCCCAACCACTACCGGCATAGGTGCAACATGGACATTTGACATGATTTTCGTCTTGTCCATGTTCATTTTTAAACCTACCTGTTGGGAAACTCTGTTGAGGTCATTGAGCATTACGTTCAGATCCTCCAAGGATTCTGCCGTTATGACTATGTCATCGGCAAATCGAAGGTGAGTGATGTAGTCGCCGTTGATGTTGATGCCCAGTCCTTTCCAGTTCAGAAGCTTGAAAACATCTTCCAGTGCAGTGGTGAAGAGTTTCGGGGATATAACGTCACCCTGTCTTACACCTTTCTGCACTTGGATCGGTTTCGTGCATTCATCCTGTACTCGGACGGACATTTTGGCTTTATTGTATAAACATTTCAACACTTCGATATAGCGATAGTCAATGTGGCACCTTTGGAGAGACTGAAGCACTGCCCAAGTCTCGATTGAATCAAAGGCTTTTTCGTAGTCCACAAACGCCAGGCATAATGGCCGATTATACTCCTCGGTCTTCTGTATAATCTGCCGGAGCGTATGTATGTGGTCTACGGTGCTGAAGCCTTTTCGGGAACACAATTACAGTGCTATTAACACAGCTGTTTGTCAGCAAACCTAGATAGCATGGTTATAGCTAGCCAGGTGTACATAGAAATATACCTTACCACCAACGAAACTGAATGTCAGAGCTACACCGCACTGGGAACGAAATCGGTGACCTATTCGTGAGTGTCAATTTTTATTATAATATCAACATTGTACAAACTAAACAGGTGACTAATTTTAACATCTCACACTAGTCAAAACTTTTAAATCGACTGTTTCGGTAATGTATTTGTTATAAAATCAAAGCAATTTTCTTCCGTCAACATGAAACTGCGTCTGACGTCCTCATTTGTCTCGAGACAACAGCCGAACGTTCATCCATCGCACGTTAGCCAGGAATGAGAGAGCGGACGTGACAGTACAGGTTTCATATTGCGACTTACATAGACTCTTGAGAACCTATTTTTCAACGACTCTGGTTGTTGCTACATATCTTTACTGTGGCTATTTGTGTAACTACCGCCTCTGCTACAATACAATGCTATCGGTACTAGGGTTGGTTAATGTTCTGTCTGCCTGACTAGCTTCCACCATCTTATCTAGGTCTGCTGCCAAACAGCAGTGCTAATAGCAATCCAGTGCCAGTGCCTTATTTAAAATCGGGACTGGTTACCCACGTGTCTATGGAGTCTAATATAACACGTGCCATCTCGCTCTAGAATGAATATCAGCCTTCACTTTTCAAATAAAATCAGTTGCAAATGCCGAACGTTTATCATGATAAAAAAGCGACCAAATAAAGCAAACAAACACGAAAGAACATTTATCAACGAGCCCCCATCGCTACGTTACACGTACTAACAATTTACCCCAGTTTCGAGGGATTCCACATATCCCGTGTTTTTTTAATGGCGCCGGGGGTAGGTCCTGGGGCTCCTCTGGAAACACTCCATTACGACAAATGTTCTGAGACGAACGGAAAGGATTGATGAAATTTAAGCCAGTCTTTTATTTAGCACAAGCATTTGCCTGCGATTTTATGTACATATATCAATTTTCACTTCAGTTTTAAAAGATTTGCACATGTTGTTGAAACAATTTTTGTTGTTGTTGTTGAAAATAAAACAACAAAACGTACTGAAATGATTTGAAACTAATTTTTTGGGCCTGCATCACCTTTACCGGCAAAAATGTAAACAATTAGATGGGGTAACATGGAGGAGTCCTAAAGTTATTAGTCGATAGATATTTAGTTATGAAACGATAAGATCCCAATTGAAGATTTAAAAAAAAAACTTTAGCTTGATAAAAATATATAATTATGTGTTCTCTGTGTTCGATAATCTTCATGTCTTCGGTAATAGCGCTAAAAGGAATAAATAACAAGTAAAATCAAATGTATTTTTCCGCAACTTACGACATCCACACATTTCAGGGTACCATGATAATAAACATAAGGGACAGTCGTGGAGATGTATGCTAGCTAGTTGGTCTATTTAGGGGGGGGGGGGGGGGGGTTTGGCTGGGGGGGGGGGGGGGGGGCTACGTTACAGCCTCGATAAGAGACTCAGTCTCTTGGTACGTTATCTGTGTTAGGTAGTTAGTTACTAGTTTGCTTCGAAAGGGGTTTTAGCATATAAGTTTAGGTTTCTATTTAACTTGTTGCATAAAGCCGCTGACTGGTTTTTATATTGCTTACGTCCAAAAGTCGTTTTAACGTGGTAATATGGAATAACATTTTGGATGCGTCTGCTAAGTGCGTTGGTTGTTACGTATGGAAGTGCCGTTTTAAAATTGTGAACAAAATGTATATTTGCCTTACGGTCAGAATTTAAGAAAATAGTTATCGACTTCAAGTAACGAAATGATAAAACAAGATGAGAATAAGCTACAATTTCGTTGCAGTAGCAGTTGACAAAACGGTGCTACTCGTATGGCATGCCAGTTAGCAGGCACCACTGACAATTTATCCTTTAACTTTTAGTCTACCAACAAGTGAAGACCAAGTAAATATTGTTGAAACTGATTTACTGTGAAATATACAGATCAGTTTTCATGCCTTCCTGATTTTAGTTTGTCGTATTTAACCTTTACAACATACATTGATTCCTTCACAAAGTTCAGATTTATAGAAATAAAGATTAGAATACAAATTTAGGGGGACAAATTGAGAGTAAATAAGTGGTTTGTAAATAGTTTTGAGGTTACAATAATATCAGGTGAGATATTCACATCTTCATTCTTTTGCATGGAACGGAACCTTTAAAGCACAAGTTGTACACGCACTTCGCCAGGTTTTTTAATAGCACTTGGGGGTAGGTCCCCATCTCGTTTGCAAACACTCCATTACGTCAAACGCTCAGGTCGGGTGATGGATACGTGAGACAAATTGCTAGTCACACGCAGACGAGCCGAGACCCGATTTTTTACACAAAATACTTATTTGTTCTATTGTTACGATGTAAATGGCAATTGGAATACGCGTTTAAGGTAATGGATTGCTTTAAGCACAGATAACTATAATACTGTCGTACTTTAAGTGAAGTCAGGCTGTCAATGGTAAGTTTCAGTGTCAGTCTTTAGTTTGGCCTAGATCATCACTATCGTGTACCGTCACAGTGAAGGAAGAATTAACCATTGTCATTGGTTAGCAGGTGTGTGAATTATTAATTGTAGTAAGATATCCGTGGTGTTTATTCCATGGAATGGTCGGTTATTTGCCCACGACATCCTATAGAAACTGAGGGGCGGAATGATTGGAGGAACTCCTACTATAGCATCATGCAAATCCAGATTTTCGTTTTTTTTTTTAAATTACACTAGAAAAAAAGATTAATAAAAATTGACCTAGCCCTTGCACCTTTTAAAATCATAAAATAAATATTAAAAATTCAGTTGCGGCACCTGTGACACATCTTTCCCAGATTAACAGTTGATAGCAGAGACGGATAAGTTTAGTTGTCTTATTATGAATAAAATATTTAAAAGGAGTACAAAGCGAAAAAAGATTAATGAATTGTAATAAATCCAGAGAAGAAGGTCCGTACTGAAATTGCGATCAAATCTTTGCCTACCTAGTGATTATGTGACGTAGTGGACTTTTTACGAAGTAACACCTTATGTACATATAATCTGCAATGAATAACTTTGACTCTGACTTAAGCATTATGTACGTATGAAGGAAACTATTAAAGAAACTTCCAGCAATTCATCTTCTCCAGAAATCCAGCTGTCCGCACTGTATTTTCACAATTGCCGACCCCATTCCCACTATAAAATATTCATAGCTTTATAACTCAGAAAATAAAACATTGATACAAAAACCGAGCTTACAAACTACTTACAAGACGCAAGAAACGTGAGCCGAGGCTGGCAACACTCGAAACAAATGAGACTGTCAACCGCAGGTGCGTTCAGTTCACGCCGTGTGTACACGACTTAGAAGTCTCACGACAAACAATAGAAATAGTATCTCCACTGAATATTTTAATGACGTATCGAAGCCGATTTATGTTATGTGTTTGCATCTTTTAAATAATTATATTAAGAAAGTTTATTCAAGTAAAATTTAAAAGTATTTATTTGTCAATACAGGTTATAATACTGTATTCAACACAACTCACAACAATTCAATAAGTCTGTATTCAACCTAATAGTGAGGTATATACAAACCTTTAATATAAACATAATGCGGTTAATTATAACTTTTGTGGCAAGAAACCTTGGATGTAATCTATGAGACAGGCCTCCTCGAGCTCTGCACACATGCATCAGAGACGTAACTATACTCGTATGTTTTAGGATGCAATATCTGTAGAGTCCCTTTCTACTTCACTTCTTAGGAAAACACTTTATTTGCGTGATTGAAAAGTGGAACGTACATAAAAAACTTCATCTTCATCATCAACAGCCTACCTATGTCCGCACTGCAGGGGCTCAGGCCTACTCTCCTACAGAGAGTGTATTGATCAGATAGTCCACCACGCAGGCCCAGTGCGTATTGGAAGACTTCACACACACCATTGAATTTCATCTCAGCCAATGTTAATGACTTTTATCTTGCGTACATAAATTCCAAATAAAAAATTGGAACACACTGGTACTAGCCAGGATCGAACCCAGACCTCGATTGTTGAAGGTCTGACGGCTTGTCAAAAATTATTTTATTACTTTTAATTAAAAAAAAGTCTATTGTGACTTGTACTGTTGTTTGGCTATTGAGATAAATAATATGGTAGCAGGTAACCTGTCAAACCTATGAAATTTGCGGTCAGCCAGTTTTTTTCTAGAGGCACTTCTATGATTGTTTTAGATTTCCATAGTTCACGCCGCTGTGTACAAGCGGAGGCAAATATTCGCGCAATTTGTTCGTCGCGTAACTTAATTGAGAAGACTTGAAGTTGCCAGACGGTGATGCTGTTTTAAATGTTTCGAGACGTTAGCGAGGCGTGTTCTAGTTGCTGCTTGCGTAATATGAGTATCTCTGCTTTTGTTTCGTGGGGTCTGACTTTGTATGACGTTATCCTGATTATAATACTTAAGCTGACACAAGGAATTTACTAGAATCATTCGTATCAGTGCAATGGGCCTTATGATAAGTGGTACATAACATGTTGGAAAATAACATGACGGATTGAAAGCTGTTTTCACGTCATCCTAGCCTAATTAACTGCATGACTATTTTTATAATGCAACACAAGCACGTTTAATTTTATTTTTCATATGATGGATTTACACTTGGCCTTCATCTCACCTGGTGGTAAGTGACGATAAGGACTTTGGATGGTACGCGTGCGCACTCAGAAGCTTCAAGTTAATAAAGCTCTGCTACCATTCATATCGTAACACAATAGTGCTTTTTATTATAATTATAACTCAGATGTTTGACTTATGGATGAAATCATTATTCTACTTAAACAAAACTCGGCCAAGTACCAGTTGGGATCGCACACTAATCATACTACGGTACAATATGTAACACATTTTAGGGCTCCAAACCGGATCCCTTCTAATCTCACTCTGGTGCATTTCTGTCACAGCTGGTTATCGCAGGAATTGAGAAATTTGGAATAATTGTGTGAATTTAAAACCTAAAGTTGAAATAATTGTAAAAAATTTTAATTTCTATTTATAACGCGGAAATGGTAACACACACATTCTGTAAAAATTTCAAGTGTTTACCTATTACGGTTCAAAAGTGACAGCCCTATGACAGACGGACGGACAGACAGAAGGCAGAGTCATATTCATACGATCCCATTGGCACCCTTTTTGTACCCAAGCCAAGCAAAGTTTGCTTTAGCGTGTAAAAGTCGGTGACTCTCTCTTTACGACTGCAGGCAAACATGCTTAGTGTCATTTTAGATACAAATTGCTTTCTTTAACGTTATTTAGAAAGCAACTAATACTTATCATCCAAATCCAAATGAAACGATAAAACAACTACACAGTGCTCCATAAAACGGGTTTAGAGTAAGCGCCCTTGAATTAATGGCACCCCTGAAACGTTAGCAAAATTCCCAGCTGAAATTATATTTAGTAAGCTGGGTGAAATAAGCGCAACGTTACTGCTAACAATTAATTTTACGCGCAAACATTGGGGCTGGAATTTCGCCTGTGCCCTTTGACGGGGTTAGCGAAATAATAACAGAGCTTCTGATATCAATTTATTGTTAGTTCTGGACAATGGAGTTCTTAATACCCATTACGATTTGGAGAGGAGAGGTTCTTAGGGGATGAGTGTGCAGTAAAGAAGGTTGGTTCGTTATTGTATGTAGTTAAAATGAATCAATTTTATGCACTAAAATTTAAAGTAAACTAATTAGGGAACAAAGTTTTTTATATAAAAATTAGTTAACATTTACATTAGACTGAAAACGTCCACTGCTGCTAATAGACCAAGGGGAGCCATGAAATGAATACAGATCTTTTTAGTTTAGTTAATATGTACTTATAACGGTGTAATAGGTCCCATAGGCTCCATGAAATCCCGACGACTCAGTGCCTTCCGCGCTCGCAAAAGGCTGTAGTGTGGTCGCATGAGCAACGGCGCCTTAAAGTCGTTCCTCTGACGTCTTAAATAATCAGTAAATATTATCAGGAGATTGGCAGCAGTAACGACAAAGTCTTATGCAATCACCGTTTTGTCTGCCCAGCGTAGTGATTACAGCAAATCCTGTTGTAGGAGTCGGTCTCTGTGACTTGACTTATGTGACTTAACAGCCCGTGTCTGTCCACTGCTGAAAATAGGCCTCTCTCAAAGTGTGCCACTCCTTCTGGTCCTCAGTCTTCTTTATCCACTCGCTCCCCGCTATCTTCTTAAGGTTGTCAGACCAGCGGGCTGGAGGCCATCTCGCCCCGCGTCTCCCGGTCCGAGGTCTACACTCGACAATCTTGGTGCTCCATCGACCGTCGGTTCGTCGATAGATGTGGCCTGCCCATTGCCACTTCATTTTGATTATTCAAGTAGCTGCTACTCCCCTGTGATATTGTCTATCAATTCATTGTCTCAGCGATGGAGTATTTGGTAGTACTAAACTTCCTCACTCACCCACGGCTCTCATGTCGTGACACTCTACGTCATAGCTACCTACATACTTTCACTCTGACGTATAGCAAACCAACCCACAGACACATGAGACAGTATGAGTATTTTGGATATGCTATGGTGCATACACTACACCGCTCATGGAAAGTCCAACGTGTTGATCTAAGGTAAGCTCCTGTATAATTGTGAACAGTGCGTAAGCATCTGATAACGAATTTTTGTGAAGTATGTTAATAAATGACATCATTTTGTGTCATGTCATTGTGTTTCTACATACCCTCTACTTCCGATGACAAATTAACAAACAATGCAATAAATTATAATAGAGGTAATATGTGATAGTTAATGATGATGACGCAGCAATTTCGTTTATGGAAACATAGTGTCACTGGATTGTGGTGTATTTGGGTCAATTTTACTAACGCATGTAAATTTAAATTAGTATCTTTGTTAGTAGATCTGCTGGAGATTTAAAAAAAACGTGGAAGTGTAATTAAGTCACTTATGATTTAGAGATTAATTCCTTTACTTGTAATGTAAACCCTTGCTTCTTGTCAAATTGCAGGATTCTAGGTCAATGAGTATAGGTTCTACCCCTACCCTACCCTATAGGTTTTGATTCCCTTGCATCGAAAATGAAATCTCTCTTTTTAATGCGTAAGTCTAGAAGTTTGAGATTTTTCTCAGTTCCAAGAAATTGTAATAGTAATATTGAGATATCACCACTATTTTTCAAGAAAATGAGTATTGACCGACAAACAAATGGCGAAAGAAAGTGATCTTCATAGGGTTCCTTTTCCCTTTTTAGGTAAGGAACTACAAGCAAAATGATCGTATATTTGGAGTTCTTCTAGAAAATACAGTATATTGTTAGTAGTACTTTTATATGACGGTTTGATCATAGTTTGAATTATCAATATTGAAGACTTCAACAATTATAAGTTACAGTGAGTTTCTTGAAGGTGGGTAACCAAAAAGTCACTGGGAATATTGTGTACTGTATTAGAACGCTTATATGGATTCGTGCGCTTATCCAAGGATTAAAGCAAATTAATAGTATAAAGTTACAACCAAGATCACGTTTTAATTGATTAGATGAGGTTATTCAACCGTGCTGTTTAAATTGGAACCGAAACGTATATACCTAAGCGTCAGAAGTTGCAAGCTCGAAAGAATTCAATTATACCACCCATAGAATCTAATGAGAACTCCTAACAATTGTATCTGACGACTGCACAGGTGTATTTTTTGTTTTATTAAACGTTGAGAGAAAAGGTCGCGTTATCAAGGGTCGTGGACAAAGGACACAAAACCTTTTTGCCCTTTTTCCTCTTCTCAAGATAAAAAGAGAGAGTGGATTAAATACATAGATAACCGTCACCCATAAAGAGATTCGCGCTGATGATAATCAAGAGAGAAAAGCACCGTGTTTTGTAGAGAGAAAAAACATTTCAGTCCAATGTACTTTATGCAGGTATCCATTAAGATAAATTTTACTTTGCAAATGAAATTCCTTTTCAGCACCGTCTAGACGAGTTGACGACAAAAACTTTTATGTGAATTTGTTGCGGTGAGATTGTCATTTCTTGAAAAAAAGTGTTGAAATGTCGAAAGTCACGATGGATTGACGCGTCTTACTTTTTTATTTTTAAGAATTGAGTTTACTTTGTAATACAAACATATATTTCTATGAGCATTTTGTAATAGCTTTTTAGATAGACTTTAAAAGTGTGTGATTTAGCTAGGGCAAATTACAAATTTAATTAAGTATCGCAAAGAGCAATTAAATGATTTAACGAATGCGATCGTGGAAGAAGGCTATTATAATAAACCCTAGCATATAGTCGAGGCATTATTTTCAGATTTCCATATCTCAAGAACTCCCAGATATTATTGCTGGGCGCTGCATTAAATTTCGTATTCCCTCTTGGAATTTCTATGCAATTATTTGTCTTTGAAATGCAGTTCGCTGCACAGAACTTGCGATGCACTTCAGCATTTGCATTCAATAATGCTGAGACAATAAGAGTAGGATGATTTCTTTCGCGTTTTGCGCGAATAGTTGAGTTCCTCTTCTTCCATTAGTTATGGGACGATTTTAATAAATAAATACTTGGAGCGCTGTGATTAGATCCTTTGATTTTCTAATAGGCATATAAACAATGAGGGTTTCCTAAAATAAAGTCCACTAGGTGGCAGTACAGTGAAGTCTGGTCCAAATACCTTTCAAAAGTTCTACAGACAGAGACAGTGGCGCCCTCATTCGCTCTTTTCTACATCTCTCCGCTGTTATACAAGAACAAAGCTGGACTTTTGTTATCATCGCTGGTTTACGGTTTATCGATACATCACGAATCGATATATCGATTGTGTTTCTGTGATTGATGTATCGATTACTATCAATAAATTAGTTAAAAGTTACTTTTGGCGGTTTAATTTATAATAACTACACAGAATCGAAATATGAATCCATAATGTATTGATAAACCGTAAAGCAGTTATGACTAAAAAAGTTTTTGGAGTTATCCCTCTTTCTAGGAGAGTAGGCCCCTAGTAGGTTCCTTGTTTCACTACGTAACCCTTAAAAACCGGGCCAAGTGCGAGTCAGAATCGCGCACGTAGGGTTCCGTACTGAAAATGACTATTTAAAATACGGAAAACCATAAATAATAATATGCACCGAACAATCCTCTAATGCGCCTCGATTTTCGTTATCAATTTAGTTTTGCCGTAGCAGTAGTAGACGAGTACGACAGTAGATGGCGCTACTAATATGTTACAACGTACGTCTCAAAAAATCATGTTTGTTGTATGAGAGCCCCCTTAAATAGTTATTTTATTCTGGTTTTTAGTGTATGTTGCTAAAGCGGCAACAGAAATGCATTATCTGTGGAAATTTCAACTCTTTAACTATCACGGTTCATGAGATACAGCCTGATGACGGACGGACCGACAGCGAAGTCTCAGTAATAGAGTCCCGTTTTTACCCTTTGGGTAAGGGACCCTAATAAGAACGAATGATTGACTTAGTACCCTGCTGCTTAATAATGTTGCAGCAGATCTTTGTGTGCCTTGTGTCCAAGTAATTCGTAAACATCCAGTTTTAGTGTAGTTTTACTTACATCAAGGATGTATAAAAGATAATTTGCTCTGAAAATAGTTCCAAACATCGGAACCATATTAAAGCAAGCCAAGTATCTGAGGCCGTTAAACCATGACATTAATTAATAGCTAAACTCCTAACATCATGGAATTCCGATCTTCAGAGGGTTCAATTGGGCTTTGTGTACTGTTTACTTGGTTCAACCCTTCGCTATATATACCTGACTATGGCATTCGGTTGTTGTGTTGGCCGTGATGCTCTGACCTAGATAGTTGACAGGTGATGTCGAATTTAATGAGGTACGTGGCCGATCGAGGGAATAATTAAATCCGGCAGTGATTGGGTGATTTCTGAGGTGCTGAGGCGAATGTTTGCTAGTAGATTGTTGCTTTTGGCTTAACGTGGGGAAACTAGAATCATAAACATTGGAGTGAACGTACTGTAAACGTGCTTAAGAAAATAGAGCAGCTTAGAATAGAGATTATTCTCCTACGTAAAATGAAACTATATTAGTTTAGTTTTGACAACATATTATTCTCATGTCTAAAATAAATTTGCGCTTATAGAAAACTCTGATAAGAAGTGGTCGTTCGCCTTAAATTATTATTTAAACCTAAAACGATATTTGTTATTATTTATATTAAATCATTTTCTACAATAGAAATAATATAAGCTGTATGAACAATGTTAACAATACAACAATATGAATATTAACTTAAATCATGTATAGCTCAGGGGAAAAAATATAATTCGAGATTAAACTATTGTCATTTTTGGGGTCGGTTTGGACATAACTAACAAAAAATAAATTTTTGCAAACAATTTATATGCTAGATAATATGTATACTACATGTATATTAAATTTTGAGTACTGTAAGTAATCATTCTATATGATTGTCTTGACGTCACGCTACAAATATAGTTTTAGTGACATCCTTCCTTACTACAAGAAAAATACATCAATCAAAATTACAATATCAAATTCAGGAATTCTAGCATCGACGAACGAAGCCAGCCAGCTGTGTGTTCTCCCAGTTCGCCATTCAAGTATTCACAGTTTTAAAGTTTGCTCGAGTAAAAGTATTCCAAGACTTACACTTAGAGCTATCATTTTATACACCTACCTCTGCCTATTTGCAATTCAGCACCAACTTAATTTTCAAAATGGTAGCCTACGTGAATACTTAAAGCTTAGTTAAGACTTCTCAAGTTCAATTTAAGCTAGCTACTCGTTCAGTTATTTAAATATGTAATAAGCACTTGCTTTGCCAAGTCTTGTGCTTGATAAACTTACGATTTCTATCTTCCTAGACTCTGTAATGGTGCCGACATGAAGTAGAATAGACGAGGTCTAGCTCCGTAATATCCGTAATAAATTTTTATAAATGCAAAAGAGATTTTGTATGTTGGTTTGTCTGTTTGTTGTCGTAACGGAGAGTCAGTATGCAGTTGAGGCTTACAATAATAATAGTTGAACGGTCAAAAATGATAACTGTATTACATATCTGGCAATGTAGCTATAGGGAAGCGGTGTTACTAAAAACATCTATTATTCCAAGAAAACTTCAAAATGGTAATCTGACTTTCTACGTCAAGACGACGCCCACTTTGTCTTCTTAGAAATTCAAAATTAATGGTACTTTTATAATAATATGAATTGTTGTCCATTCCTTTTATTGTTATTTTCCATTGTTTTCAATTTAACTGACAGTCCAAATGTCTTATATCCGTCTACTGCATCTGTTTATCTGCCATGAGGAGGGCCTTGATACGAGTACATAATATTTAGATTTATTATATAGTTTTGGCTCCAGTTTTTGCAATCACTAATCTTCTTTCATTAAGGCTTTCTTGATACATAAAAGACCAATCCAGAGCAATTGAGATAGAAACTTGAAATTTAAAACAGATTGATGCCTGAGATTTAGCCTTGAAATTAATAGATTGGTTTCACGTCAGTTAACTTAAGTACAATTATATATATATTTGTATCAAATTTCAAAAATAGTGTGCCCCTGTTCAAGTCCCGGTCTAACCGAAATAAGCTATTTCATTGTATTTAACTAATTCCGCGCCAGTAGTAAACTTAATTTTCAAAATTTCGTGCAGTACCTTCTTAAGGAATTCCTGTGATCACCTTCCGTCTCCATCATAAGGCCAGTTCGATGGTTCATTAACACTGAATTTTCACTACAGTTCCACAAGTATGCTAAATTACAGCGATTAGGGAACACTGGTTTAAACAGTATCTAGATTTGTCTAACAGGCAGGCAGGCAGGCAGGCTGTCTGACTAACAGGTGCAGTTGAATAAAAGCTTTTAAAAATGCTTTCTTTTGTATAGTATTATTTAAAAAAAATTTTTACGAGGATCACGAAAATGAATCACAAATCGATTTAAAAATATACCACACTATTTGATCCAGGGGAAGGTAAATAACGACCAAGTAGTGATTAAGCAATAAAATAACACGACCCCATTTCCGGTAAGGCCCGACTAATGCTTCCCTTGGATCAGATCTTAATGAGCCAATGATCTACTCGATTACTTCCCGATTACAGCCATTTAAACGTTTAATCGATTTACTTAGGAAGCTTGATATACCTTCAGATTTATAAGCTAACAAAAGCTTACGTTGCTCTGTGATAAATATATATTCACATTAGGTATATACACACCTCGCACAGTTTTTTATTATTTACGGGCTCACGACTTCGAATGAATGGAATCCTAGGATAAAAAGTATCCTTCATTATTGCTATAATAGCTTTTGCCCACCACTTCGCCCACGTTGACTTTAGAAATATCTATCTTCTAAGGGTCGGAGACCTTTAACTATTCTTATACAGAAAATCATGTCATTCTGACTTTCCGTTACGGCGTAAGGACAAACAAAGTATTTAGCATTTATAATATAAGTAAAGTTGGTTAAAAGTTAGATCAACGAGTGCCCACAATCTCAACTTATGTTAAGTGACGATTAGGTCGATAATGTCACACGTTGGTTTTGTTTCGGCATTGCATAAGGAACTCCGAATCTTAAATTTTTATGACTTATGTGATTCGTTTAATTCTTGAGAATTTTCTACGGAACTCTAAGGTTCCATGGACAACATTTTCGGAATCCCTTCTCTAGAAGGTGCCACAAAACAAACTGAGTAACGATAAATTTCCGTTCCTGTTCCTTACCCTTTAATCTCACCCGCGACCTCCGTCATTGAGTCTAAAAGGTACAGAAACTCTAAAAAAGTAAAAGGGTTGTCTTTTTATAGCGAAGGCGTCAAAATAGTTCATTTACCTAATGGAGCGTTTTAAAATGAAAACACTCAATAAAACCACAAGGAAATATGACAACGGAAAGTTTACAAAGAGGAATCAAGTCGCCCCTACTTTATACTTCCTTATTGGTCGTTGTTTCCTCTAGGTCATTAAGTATTTCCATCACACCACTCCGCTGGCCTCGCTAAGTGTGCCTCGGGGGCCGCAGTTGGGAAACGAAGCTTTTTCTTGAATTTTTAACGTCGCTCTAACGCCATAGAAGTGGAGAGTTGAGCGCACAAATTGTAAATTCTTAACTATAAACGAGTTCCAATTTAAAAGTTGCTAACGAAAGTAAGTATTAAGTTAGGTAAGATCAGTCAGTCAGTTACGTTAGTAAGTCCTTTACTAATAATTTATTAGTTAAATGAAATAAAAGCGTAGCAACTTTAGCCTTTGATTTCGTTGGCGTTGATTCCTATATTATCTCACCAACAGATATCCTGTTAAGAAAGAAAAGCTTCCGTGCGAAAGTTTACATGTCTTCCAAATTTCACCAAGATCAGTCAAATTTCTTGTCAGTGGATACACACAAAAAAAAACACGGCAAAGGAGCATAAGAATTACCGTGATTCGAATAGTGAGTCATTCTATGCAAATGTATTTTATCTTTTCCTTGGTAAAGATACGATTGTGTATCCATTGGTGTGATACATTTTCTTGCTAAATTGACATCATCACGATTAAAACTACAATCACGAAGGAAAACTCAAGTATCAAACAACCACTATGCATAAAAACCGCCTTGTACCAAATAGAGATAGGCAGCAATTTAGTAAGACGAATTGATGTTGTCGGCTGTTCTTAAGGATATATTAAGATTGATCGTTGGACGGTGTATGTATTGAGCCGTGACGTACGCACATAACAAGGCCGTAGTTAAAGATAAGGATAGTGCACTAAATATATATATATAAATATTTATATAAACATACTTAAAAATTACTAAATTTGCGTTTTACCCTTAGATTTAGAAAGACACAAAGATCACAGATTAGGTACCAGTTACTAACACAGGGAAAACCTTCATGACGTGAAGGTCCTAAAACATCATATCCGAGTTTATTTTTTACTCGTTCCCTGAAACTCATTTGACCCAAACTGCTTTTTCGCGTTCAGTCTTTGACAGATTGTGTAGCCATACGAAAGATATCGACTTAGGATCTCTATATGTATAGTTTGTGGCATCGACGTACTGATTAAAATGTTGAAGTTTTGTCTACCATTCGGTGGAACACGTAAGCAAAAGCGAGATAGACTTACAGCTCTGCTGCATGTTTATGCCAAATATAGATTTTATCTATAGCGTTACAGAGCGTACGTCGTCTGATGTTAAATGACAATATAGTCTAGAATGGTACATGGCTTACCTATGTTGCCTATTGTCTCTGGCTTGGAAGACATGTAGCGCTCGAGAAACAGAAGCCAGCAGTGAATTGCACTCTTTAGTTGTGCGCATGATACGTAAATGAAGACTCACACTCAGAAATAAGCAGACGGAACACGCTCTTCTTATTCCTGAGTAAAAAAAAAGACGTGTGGCACTCGGGGACTGCCGCGGTGAAGCTATTGCATAGCATTTTGTATCAACTTATGCAATTATAATTATTTATTTATTTTATTTATGATTTTTGATGATTATAATTATAATATTTAGCTAACATAACGGATTTGCTTTGCTATATCAAATTACATACTATTATACTTAATAAATTATGAAACAGTAATACGTCTAAACGCACGCACACAACGCCGTGTCGAAGACTGCCGAACTGAAACGACGTTAGACGATGCACGGCCTTCAAGCCACACCTCCGTGCCCGTCGGAGTGGGGAGCGTGAGGTTTTTTCGTTACGGAATTTCTCGATTTCGGGATAACGGATCTGAAATTTTAAGACAAGAAGAAATAACTTACAGATTTGGAATATTATGTTTCTTCAGCCTAAATTTTATGCAGCGACATAGAATGCTCAAGCAAACACACTTCATCTTCATCAGACTATGGTCAAGCGTGAGCCCATTTTATGAGTATAATAAAACAAAAATTAGATCTCGTGTTAGATTTTAGATAAAATAAAAAAAAACATGTTCTAAATAAAAATGTTTTGGACAGTGTTATCAAAGATAAATGCGAGAAAGTTGCGAAAAAACCTACCGTCAAAGTTTAACGCCATTAAGATTTAGCAGACCTGTTTTTGCAACGCCATTCGACCTCGGCATCCGAGACGGACTGATAAGAAGTAATCTGCATAATTTTGCAAAACAACTCCAAGAATTTTAGCTAAATTTTATTATATTATCTATGTAAACAGAATTAGGGGCAGAGAAGGGGAAAGGTACCTTTATCTCAAGTTTTTGATCTTAACGAAAAAGGTAGTCAGAACTTTGGGAAATTAAGGAAGTCTGATTTATTCATGATCAGTTTTTTTGTGATGTTTGTGGAAATGATTACGTGGAAACTATTCCGTGGCTTTATTTACTGATCGCTGCTGGTACAGATCATTGAACTATTTTGTTCGTAAACAATTTTTTTTCCCTCTGTTATTTGAAAATCTTTTTAGAAATGAGATTCAAGAAGTTCAGGAATTTAATAAACATTGAATGTTCAAATAACTTCTCTAAGAATGGATTTGAAAAGAAATGATAATTGTATTCTCATCAAAGAAGTCTTAAAATTCAAAGAGTTTATAAAGTATTTACATTATGAATTGATTTATAAGTAGTTTTCAAAAATTATATCCAGCAACTGAGGGTTAGAAGCATAATACTCGTATATCATCATCCAGCCTGTATATGTCCCCACTGCAGGGGCTCAGGTATACTCTCCTACATAGAGTGTATATCCATAGTCCACCACGCGGGCCCAGGATAGGTAGACTTCACACACACCTTTGATTTTCTTCTCAGGAGCATACAGGTATCCTGACGATGTTTTCCTTCACCGAAAAGTGAATGATAATGTTTTTTATCATTCGTACATAAATAACAAATTGGAAATAACTCATTGGTACGAGCCAGGATTGAACCCAGACCTTGATTGTTCAAGAATTGACGCTCTACCCGACCGAGCTACCACGGCTTGACTAGAAGCATAATATAGAATGAAGTATTTCAATACCTACACATAAATATAGTTATTATGATTGGTCGTTACTGTCGTCGCAAAGGCAGCTAAAAGAAAGAATTGTTCAAGAGATGAGAACTCAGGCACCTGTATGTGTAGTAACTATATCTTTCTATGGTTACGCCTGCCTGTGGTGATTATTGCAAATCCCGGGACGATCTACGAAGGCGATCTACAGTGGAATAATGCAGCTATTTATGTATGGTTTGTAATGTATCATCATCCGGGAGCTATAATGTAATTTTTATTTAATTTCCGGTTTATTACCTTTCAACTACAATTGGTACGCCGAGCTAAGCTTGAAAGGCCTGAAGCAAATAACTCTTCAAACAAAGCAAGCCAACTAAAGCGGTAAGTCATGACTTAGGGATCAATATTAAATTAAGCAAAATAATGGACTGCGGTCTCAAGGTCGTTTAATTACTAAGTAATTAGTATTCTCCAAGCTTGTAGCGAATTTTTGCGACGAATAATAATATAATGTTCACTTTTCTGTCTCCCTGTCTCCCTCTTTGTCAGAACAATTTATATATAGCTGTTTCATTCTTTCAACGACACATTTGAAACTGGTGATTAGAATGGTAGATTTAGCCTTAATTACTACAGAGGGTACGCTACGTAATTTCAAGGGAATACTTTGACAAATCACTGTAATTATTTAACGAACGAATATTTTAAGGTCGCCGAGACATCTATAATTAGTAAAGTAGCGGATAAAAAAGCTTTTTTGCCAACTACACATAAAGCTATGTTACTGTCAAAAAAATGGTATATTGCTACAGTTTTTATGTTGTATACAATTATGTTTAAAATAAAATTTTAATAGGATATTTCCATGTTCAAACATAATCTTAGAGAAAGATATTCTAAACCTAAGTATTTTAAAATTTATCTGTATTTTTAACTCTTTTAGTGTAGCTAGTCGTCGATAAAATTGTGAATATCGTTTTGAAGTTAATTAAAAAGGTGAAACAGAGATAAAATATTTTAAAACCAAATACTTGTAACTCGCATAGCAAGAATATTATCAAATTTTCAATTTCGTTTTCCTTTGTTTCAGGTCCGTGAAGTTGGAACAACAATGTTTAAGATGTAATTCCTGTAGAGTTTTCGTGAAGTGTACTATATCGGGATGTTATATTTGTACATAAAAAAGTGCTTAGTGACCTTTGTGAGATGGAGTGTTGGATGAGAGCGAGCCCCACTAGGGTACTTTCACTTTGGACCTTGCTGATTGGAAGCTTCAATATTGCAGGTCAGTACCGTAACTATATAGTTTTAGTAAATTTCAGACAGTTGTCTGACTGTTGTATAATATGTTTTTATAATAAGATGATTCGTAGACGAACTATTAATGTCGCTGACAGCTCAACGAGTCAGTGAACGGAAGTGGCAACGGGAGGCCACATTGCTCTATAAACGATAGAGACTCTAGTCTAGTCTCGAGTCTAACTAGAGATCTGCTTAGCGTTGAGCAGCTGCTTAAGACCTAGGTTTATTAATAAACGCTAACTCATCATTACTAAGTTGAGATAATTTCTATCACATAGCATATAATCTTCTTTTTTGGTAAGATATTTTTCTACCAGGAAAAGGCAAAGGCAAAACACCATACAGCCATGACTTTAATAATGGTATTCTCTCTTAGAATTTTAAGGTTATAAACAAGGCTGAAGCCATTTCTTCAGTTTTCTTAATAAAATGTATAATGTGTTCATTTTATCGCTTGTTTTGTCTCTTTGGTCTGTGAAAATCTCATGAAAATCTCCGACGTGCGCAGCTGTTTGACAGGCTGTGGTTTGACAAGTCTCAAACGAGACCGAGGTTGAGATTCAGGTCTGAAGTAGTGTTTATTAATTAGTGAGATATCTCTATGAGCTGTTAAAGCAGCTGCTCTACCTTGAGCAGCGTTTATTAATACGAGCCTAAGAGTTATCGAGTAGTGACCACATACCTTCGTACTAATACAACCTAGTAAAGTTTGCAAGTGGCTTGGGACCGATCATTGCGACATAAAATGGAGGATAATTTTTTGCGACCTTTCACTTTTTTACTTCAGAAAATAAACTAAAACCCTAAAACTTTAAATACAGAGTCGCGTGGTCGGTAATTTTGAGCTCGCGAGTAAAATAAATTCTTCTTAGCGGTAACTTTTAATTATACACTGCTACCGACATATTTACACGTTGTTTTACGTATTCTTTGTTAATGGTATGTTGTACCTTTATTATTTTAAATTCAAAGAAATACAGGGCGTGCTGCTGTAAGCTAGATTGTAAT
This sequence comes from Carcina quercana, assembly GCA_910589575.2. Taxonomy (NCBI): domain Eukaryota; kingdom Metazoa; phylum Arthropoda; class Insecta; order Lepidoptera; family Depressariidae; genus Carcina; species Carcina quercana. Next base: position 3,034,254 of record OU342431.1, on the reverse strand, counting down.
CCATTTTAATACCACATTATGGTATTTTAATAAAACGTACACTTTTTACAGACTACAATTGTAAACGAAAACTACAAACTAATACTCTTTTGGTAATGATATATTTATGCTAATGTTAGAACGGAAATGATTAAACGATAATAATAACGTGTCTAATACAAAATAATTTAATCAGTACGTGTTGCCAGTGATGACATATGGACCTAAAAAGTCCTTTACTGCTTGGAAACGCTCCTACTTAATGGACCAACGTCCTGATTGAGCCGCTGGACGCAAGAAGATCCGAGAAGAAGATTGTGGTGTTTCCTGGGTGACGCCTATGTTCAGAAGTGGCCAAAAAACTGAGGTAACTCGACGAGTGAGTGAGCTGAAGTGGGAATGGGCAGGATACATCGCTAGAAGAACGGATAACCAATGGGGAGTAAGATGTCTCGAGTGGCGACCACGACGTACCGGGAAACGTCTACCAGTCCATCCCCCTACTAAATGGATCGACGACCTTTTTATAGTCACGGGGAGTCATTGGTTGCAAGTGGCTCGAGACCAGTCAATGTTGCGTACTATGGAGGAGTCCTATGTCCAGCAGTGGATGTTTCCCGGTTGATGATCAAAATATACCGGTTGAACGATCAAAGAATCACTTTGATGGAATCAATTATTAATTACTAAAGCTCAAAGTCATACCGTTTGTTTTTGATTGAATACAATTTTATAACCCGCCTTCGTAACAATAAACAATTTAATTAGGTCAAGCTTATTGTACTGTTAATTATTTTAAAATCTTGAGCATGAAATTTGAACGTCGAAAACAGGGTTAAATGATTTGCGAAGCTGTAAAGACAGGAAGGTTATTGTCTGACTAATAAAGAGTTTTTAAATTGGTAATGATTTGCTCGTGGAGGCCAAACTTCAAAGCCTTGAACACATGCGAAAAGTGGCCTGGTTGCCTAAATTCTAAAGGTTACATTTTGGAGAGTGCGCGCAAGTGCTATTCTTGTTGATTCCGCCATCGCCATTCAAGAATCGATCTAACAGACGAACCGCAGGGCTTCCATAGTACATAGTCGACATCCCTGTGGCTCCAATTTTATCATGCGTACAGACAGGGAGTGGAACGCACTGCCAGCGTCTATAATCCCACAAAACTACAACTGGGATGTATTCAAGTCGAGGGTGGACACGCACCTACTAGACCAACCCGCACTATCGTAAGCAACATCGCCGATCAGGTGAAATGGTGAACAAGCGTTTATATATCTTCAGTAAAAAAAATGGCCGCGTAGGCTACGGGTACACAGACTCATGTTTAGGAGGGTGCAGACTCGATTCCCGACTAAACTTATTGATATTCGGCTTGGTTGATTATAGTTCGCTTAGAATTACAATTCGGTAGTTCCCGGTTCGATTCCCTATCGGTAATCGGTTTGGTTGGTGGTAGGGCATTTTCTAGATCTGCGTGGCTAGCTACCATCATGCTGCCTAAGGATGCTACCAAACATCAGTGTTAATAGCACTATACATACTACTACTTTACGTACATTATAAAATAAGTAATTTTTTATTTGTTAACCTAGCTAGTAATCACCATTCATTCATCACCATTGTTTTAGTCTACAGCCAAACAGCTGGTGGTTAATATGTGACATTTGGTATTTGTCTCAATTAAAAGTAAGTTAGTAAAAGGTCATATAAATAGATGTATTATATTTATAATGGTGATCAGTTTTGTGTTGCGGTACAGAATTTATAACCATTACGGTAAATTAAGAATTTTAGGTGAACAGGGCCCCACGCTGAGTCGTTATTGTCGAACTTACCTTCCGTTGAGTTGAAGACGAAATACAAGACTACTCTTCATAAAAAAGAAATAATAAAAACGCTCAAGTGCATGTCGGGCCACGCGCTGAGTAGGGTTCCGTAGTTTTACTGGTTTTATAAAAAGTAATTTTGAGTGAAATTTGTACGAATATTTCATTTTGGCCATTCTAAGAATATTTTATAATTTGTTTGCCTATTACTCGTTAACCTTGTAGGGGCGCATACGTCACAGTATGCTGACTTGACGTTTTGGACTCGGGGCTCGCCAGTCGTTCCCCGCGCCCCTAGCCAACCACGCGCGCACAGCGCTATATTATTGCGTCATACATTATTCTCGTCTAATCTAAGACAAATGTGTAATATCTGAATAAATAACGTATTGTTTCGTGAACTGAGTATCGTGGTTTGTTTTGATCATCTCCTCTCAAAACACAGACTAATTTGTGCAGTTAAAGAACACGTGACAACTAAATAATCAGACTTTATATTGGTGACCCCGACGTGATGGTCCTTTCGAGGTCATTAGAAGAGGTTCGAAAGTTTTCGAACTGCAGCTACCAAACAGGCGGGCAAATATCTCTATCGATAGACTGAAACCGGCATACGTTCTTAATGATTCGGAAAGCACGGTTGCGCCACCAAGTACAGAAATCAAGACGGGTTCGGAAGCAGTGCACGGCAATGTACGCGGTGATAGACCACCGCTGCAGAAAACGCGCAGTGGACGCGTAACAAAGATGCCAGCACGTTTCTAGTAATTAAGGTCATACTAGGTAAGCAAATAGTTTAAGCATGTGCGTACTTTATTGCAATTTCTTTTAATCTTAAATTTATTTGGTAAAGCAGCGGTGACACACGCCTAAAATATAATCATATTTAAGATATAAATTTACACCTACTTAAAATAAATTGCAATGGGACAATATAACACTAAGAACGAAGAAGTAAACATCGTCAACCAGCAGATGAGTCAACAGGTTGAGGACCTCAAAGGCAAAACGGAATTCGTTGGAATTATGATTATAGGAGCTATAATTGTTTTCACAATCATTATGTGTTGGCTATGTTTACTACGTTGCAAGCAGTGTACGGGAAAGTGGATCAGACGAAGAGTGAGTGCTGTAGTTGGTAAGGCCATCGAGACGCAGGAGCTGTCTGCAGTACGCACAGAGCAGCCCACACCCACTAAGGTGATATTTTCATAAGTGTTTTAGCATTTACTTATTTTTCTCACTTTAGTTCACAAATATTACTTACGTTTTAATAAAAGGCATTTCGTTCACAGTTTGGTAAAAAATATATATTTGATCTAGTATATAAGAACTTGATTGTTTAAATTTAATAATGTACAAACAGTAATGTATATTGCCAGCAATGTATACTTAATGATTTAGCATGAACATTGAACTGTTACAGAGTCATGATGTAAGCAAAGCTATCATGTTACGCATTGTTGTTGTAGGTTTATCGCAGCGCATTCTTTGTTTGTATCGAGTCATATCTTAGTAGTTATAATTTGGTTTGTGATTTCAAAATTTATGTATTTTTCATCGTACCAAATTCTAGGGGGGTGTGATGTAGGGGCGCATACGTCACAGTATGCTGACTTGACGTTTTGGACTCGGGGCTCGCCAGTCGTTCCCCGCGCCCCTAGCCAACCACGCGCGCACAGCGCTATATTATTGCGTCATACATTATTCTCGTCTAATCTAAGACAAATGTGTAATATCTGAATAAATAACGTATTGTTTCGTGAACTGAGTATCGTGGTTTGTTTTGATCATCTCCTCTCAAAACACAGACTAATTTGTGCAGTTAAAGAACACGTGACAACTAAATAATCAGACTTTATAACCTGTAAATCCTCCTTTAATCGTGATGGTTTTCCTTTAAAGTTTAGCATATGTACTACTACTCGTACTGTGAATTTTTCAGATTTTTAATAGCAACAGTTTAGCAGATAGAGGGGGACTCTCACAAAAATTATCAATTTAAAGATCAATATGTCGCAAACGGATCCCTCATTTGAAAATATATGTTCTTAGACCCTAAATCTTTTAAAAGACCTATTCATTGATACACCATACAATGGGTTAGATGCGAAAATTTTTTTTATTCCTAAGTTATGTGTATGTATGTTCAAAGATTTTATTCTACAGGATCATATTATTCTACCACTTTGTCGGCGTGATTATTAAGTATACTCTTTCTAAGTGTCTCGCCGCTAAACCGCGGTTGGATAGCCAGACAGAGCGAAACTATAAGGGTTCCTTGTTTGACTACGGAACCCTAAAAATGTATTTGTATAATTTTCCAAATTAAGTGATCGTTATAAAATTCTATTCGTTATGACTTAAGAAGGTACTGCACCTAATTTACTACTATGCGCGAATTAGTTGAATACATTGAAATTACTTATTTATGTTAGCATGATCCTTGAACAGGGCACGCGCTTGTTGAAATTTGATACAAGTATATAGATAATTAATAAACACAACGTTAATGACATCTTTAAAATTATATATCTATTGAGATTTCATAAATGTTATGTATTGTTTATTATTTATGTATTTGTATCTATCAATAGTAGCGCGCTCTTGTTAAAAAATCGGGCTAGCCTAAAAAAGTCATTTTAATTGATTCAGCGCATTAGTAGGCTTCATTTTACATAATTTTAAAAAATCCTTACCAATTTCAGCTTCACACGAAACATTAAAATATACAACTCGTTCGTATAAAATAATTTGGTGAAACAAAATATTCACTCTAAAGTCCAAAAACAACAAAGTCATCTAAAGCAACACCACTTACTTAGAGCAATTGAAAAATTAGCATTTTATTTCTTTAGCGAAGCAGTAAGTATAGCTTTGCTGTAGGTCGTGTTGCGTGACTAGACTTTACACACAGACTAGAAACATGAACAATAAAATTTGGAGTGCATTGCCGTATTTAACAAGAATCTAGTCCAATATATACTTACTAAGGGAACTTACTAAAGGCCGAACAGTACTGACCGTTTGCTCTCGGCTTTATATATGATGACATGGGTCATCCCGTAGGTGTAGGAAAGGGCAAACAAGATAAAAATTCAAGAAAATGAGAATCAATCAATATCAATAACTCATAATTAGATTGGCTCATATAAAGTTCGTTGTGTTGATCTATCTTAAGATTTCCTGATATTAGAATTAATAATAGTGTTTATATTAATCGTCGTTATATAAATCGTGAAAAAGCGTCGGTGGCGCATTTGATAAGGCGTGGACTTTCAACCTGAGGGTTCTGGGTTTGAATCCAGCCGTGCACCTATGAGTTGTTTTTCAATTCAAGTACATTGTCCAATTGCTTAGCGGTGAAGTAAAACATCGCGAAGAAACTTGCATGTCTTGAACAGGCATGTGAAGTCCGCCGTTCCGCACTGGGCCTATGGAGACGTGGAGAACTATAGCACATACACTCTCTGTAGGAGAGGAGGCCTGAGCCCCTGCAGTAGGGACGTATATAGGCTGTTGATGATGATATTAATCGATAGCTTTTGTAGTATTTGTTTTATTAAATTGTTCATATATGGATTTATTGTCATTTACCATCAGATTAGATGAAGCACAAAAAATTATCTTTTCCTGACAACAGTAACAGGAACAACGGTAACCCACCTATTCAGGTAAAAATGTTGCCCCCTACTTGCTAAGAGTGGTTGCTTCGTAGCTCAAGTGGTTTGTTTATACCTTGGCGAGCATGTTGGCTAACTGCATCAATCTTGTGTAGATACTCGTTGCAAAATATCCGTTGAGTTTATACCGGAGGGCAACGTGGCTTGTTTTCATTAACGCGATTGCTTCAACCCATTTTTGTAAAGTGTTGAGCTTTAACGGTGCTCACAAACATTTTAGTTTCTAAATGAAATAAATGTACTTTGCTGTGGTCGGTGTTTGTTTACTTTGATTTATATTTTATTGGTAACAATAAAAAGGTATATTTTTATAAAATTCTATCTTGACCTCATATTATATGGCGTTCAAAACGTTTAAAAATCGACGGTCATCAAATCAACCGTGGCAAATGACTCCTAACTTGAAGACGTACTCGTGTAAAGTACCATTAAATTAAGCGCCTTCCTTTTTGGGAGTAGATTCAGATGGAATATGAGAGTATTGCAAATCAACACCAAATCGCTGTTTAAAAAATCATCAAAACTTGTCGTGTTTGATCCTACTACACAACAACTGCGGTTTTAGCAATGTTAGTGGTGTGTGCGTCCATGCTTTTCTTCTGGTTTTATACTCATATTAATTAGACTCACCCCTAGAAAGGAACGCGATTAATTTAATGGGACTTGAAGTTGCAGTCTATCTGAAACATACTCGTATCTGAAAGTATTATGTCGGGCAGTAGCTGACAAGATTGCGATCTCTTAATCATATATTACATCCACTGAACCTCTCTTATCTGTGACTGAACTGAACGTATTGTTTCTAATCTTTAATCGCTTTAGAGTATAAATAAATAAATAAAAATCATATTTATTTTCTTCACAAAGTGTTTACATTTTATAAAATCCCTTAATTCTAGGGATTTGTGACTTTGTGAAGACCCCCTGTTCTACAGGAACCAGGTCTCCACCACCGGACATTTGTGCAGTGATGTTCTTTATGTGTTTTTATTCTAGTTTTGGAGTGTGTAGCCAAGGTTTTGGTGTAATCATAATAAGTGGTGTAACCCTTTGTGAGAAGCCAATTTGTAATTTTGTTTTTACGTTGGTACTTACAGAGTGGGTAGATATTTAATAATTTAATAATTCTATTACTTATTTTATAAACTTATAAGTATGGTCAACAAACGGTGATTATACAATAGGGTCGTAATTTAAAATGTTATTCAATAAAACACTTTTCTTTCTTGTAAATGGTAATGTTTAGAATATTAATTTATCTTTCTCATACAGATAGCTTGTAATAGTTATGGTCATTTGGCTCGAAATTTTAAACTCAGATCGTGAATCACATAAAACAGCAGTATTTGAACATTCCAAAATTTTGATAGACCTCTTAAATTTACATTTATTAACATTAAATTGAGGCTTTCTAAAGGACAGCGAATAAAATCGAATCATTCGACTTGCGAAACTCATAAAAACAAACTAACAAGTCTCCAAGTTTGTAACGATACTTAATAAAAAGTAAAGATTTCATCTCTAATTCCCAGTAGAAAATATACTCGGTAACAAGATATTTCTTTTCAAAGTTACCTCCCTCCCTAGTGGCATCGTAAAATTTTAAGTCAGAGCAGTGATAAGATAGGTCCTAATAACTTTGTAAAAGTAGATTCTCGTTCTTTCTGATCACATTATGTTCTTTGTTAACTTAGAGATTGCAGGTCTTTGATCATGTTGAAGGGCCAAAAGAGGTTTTAGGAGTATAGATAAGGCCAAAGCTTTTAGTGATCTTTTTTATTTCTTACTTGCTAAACCTTGTATCGAACTCTATTTAAAAGGCGGCTAGCGGAAAATATTCAGGTGTGTAATAGATATCTTACTGCGGTAGCCAATCCACTGCCGAACTTGGTTATTGTTACAAACCTGACGTGGAAAATCCAACGTGGAAATTTATGAGGCTCATATCCAACAGTGGAAATATACGGCTGATTATGACCCGTACATACCAACTTCTACTACTACTATTCGCAAGATGATACCACCCAACACTTCACCGATTCAAAAAAATATTGATTATAAAGATTTATATAGTTTTCTCACTGATGCCGCTGTCAGAACTAGACCAAATTGAAATGGGACCAGCACCAAATGGAAAGCACAACCTTAAAAAACATCATCATAACGCGCACTAATAAAGTATTAATAAATAAATACAAATTATTATAATATCACGGCTAAATAAAAATGCAATTCTACCGTTATATCTTAATAACTCTTAACGCAATTTAACTACCATTCCCCTTATGTATGTGCACAGCAAGGCCACATTCCACTGAGATTCCGGGTACATTCTCGACGAGATTTAACTACGCCGTAATTTGGTGTTACGATGCAGCTTTATTTTTACGTACACAGCAGTGTGCACACTCAAGTATCATGTGGGCTTGTGTGAAGTGTATTCTTTTAAACTGATTCAGTACAAGTCACAATGATTATTTCTTTCTGTGATGGTTCCGCTAAATTGAGAAATAGTTCGATGTTATAAATTTCAAATTCTATTGTATGTGGTTTGCCGACAAAACGCTTTTTACCATATTTCGTCCTCTTAGAAGTAGACTACAGTTATTAGTAATGACTACATGTTTATACCAACAATCCTGAGTTGATTTCCCAGTGTTTAGTGTATTTTGCAATTCTAAAACAGCAGTTTTACTAGCACTGTTGTGTTCCGGTATGAAAGGTAGCAGAGCCAGTGCCTTTTAGCTTGAGGATTCAATTTTTTTTAACAGTGTATTATAGTCTAAATGATCATCTGTGGTTATGGGATGGAACTCAAATTTCTGACTGTTATTATATTATTTCTGATCTAGAATTCTTACAGACTTCAGAGTAAAAAATTCCGAGTAGTAAGCACAATTATCCTTGTAGAAATATGTGGGAGAAACGCTCAGGTATCCCTTCAAGTGTAGCTATCTCAACCCCTCCGCGTTAACGGCTACTCATTTTTATTAACCCTTAATTGGTCGTTGGGGCCTTTAGTACCTCTTAATATCTTTTTGTAATGAGGTAATTTTTGTTGTAATGAATATTTTCAGTGTTCCATGTTCTTTAATAATAAGGGTAGTTATTTTTTTGTGGTATTTGCTCATTACAATTGTTCATGCTTTGTCTAAATTTATTTGTCATTTTTTCTTTTGGAAAATGGACACAAAATGAGGTTTTATCTATTCTTTTTACAAAGCAATATTGATTCTTGTCACATGATTATGACATACTGTGATTCACTTCTAAAGCCGAGACCACACGTCTAGAGCTGGTTTTTATATGCCAAACTGTATTATTTTTCAAACGAAAAGGCAAAAAGAACTTTTTCTCAAATTATGAAGCAAAAACTCAAATAAATTATTAGAAGTGTCCCAAAGTGACAGCACATGACCTATTCGGGAGCGCGAAAAAATAAGGAAACAAAAATGAGACACGACGATAAATTCAATCCGGACCTAGCCGGTTCCTTTATCTGAAGGTCACGCAATACAAGCTCCGCTGGTGTTCGCACGTCCCCCACTTTTTTATTGTTTTGTATTGTTCCTTTTGAAAATAAATCGGCGGGAAGGGGTTGCGTGCGCCCTATATGTATTTTGCATGAGAAAGCGCTGCTTCGCTCGGGGCCGGCAAAAAGGTGCGTGATCTTTGTCAAGCACACAACGGGCAAATTTATGGGTCTAGTTTGTAATAAGTTTTATTAGATAACGTTCGGTCAATGACACGTTCCTTGGTACCCATTTTGTGACGCAATAAAAATGCAATAAAATCCCATGCAGTAACATACAGTACGTAGGTATATTGGATATTTTTATTGTGCGCTTTTTTTCATAAATATACGGTTGACATAAAACTGGGTAGCATGCAAGATACGAGTATTGGGTATGTTTTATTGTGACTGTAAGTATACATCTAGGTCTGTCTGTATGGTTGGCTGATTTGAGAGAGCGATTGTAACGTTATCGGCTGCCTATCGGGCTTTTTTATCGTTCGGTCACCGGATACAGGTTTGTGGAAAAGTGGGTCAAGTAGAATAAGATACAAAGGAAAGTATGTAGTTTTTGTTTTAGTGTTTTCCGGTTTTCCCTTCAAATAGCACCTTTATAGTTACACAGAATGACGAAATCTTGAAAAACTAACGATCTAAATCTGTTTAAAAGTCGAATTTTGGATTCATACAATTTGCACCTAATCCGAAAGCAATCCAAAACAAAAAAGAAACGAAAATGTTTTTGTGGTAGGGCCCGGTTCGGTGAGGTTATATAATAGATTTGATTGGTAGTAGGGCACTTTTATATGCCTCTCAAGCTACCATAACTTTCACTAAATCAGCCACCAAACAGTGTTTAATAGCACTATTGTGTGCCGATAATTTAATATATCATAACCACTGCCTCATTAAATGGATTTTTTTGGAAGAGATCACATCTTTCATACAGTCTGTATTGTATTATACAGTCAGTAATAATGAGGTGATATGAAAAGTAAGTTCATGGCAGTTGAAAAAAAGAAGAAATAAATAATGAATTCTAACTGTTTTCCTATTTTGTCAGTTTCAAAGGACAGGACTTAAATATCCAACCTTCTTTTGTATAATTTACAAATTAAATATTTACATTAAAAAAAATTACTATCTGTTTAACTTAAGTTTAACCCTAAAAAACAACTGCATATCCCCGAAAAATTAAGCCAGATAAAGTCTTCGTGAAATACATCAATGAAATAAACACATAATACCGTATTTTACCCGTGTCATCAACTTAAAAGAACCAAAACAACAAAACAGGAAAATGTTCTGCCCCACATTTTTCTAATAGAGTTATATATATCAATTACGCAAGTACAGACAACTCAATATTTCGTGGGAGACTTTCATCCCTTCTTGCCGCTCTCAGGGGAGAGTTTGGGGCCCTTGTTTAATGAGGCGCAAATCGTCCTATCTAAAAGTATAGCCAATTCATCTCCCCTTCCTTTCGGCTCGATATTGACCTAAGATGTGTGTGGCTCTTAGGATTTTCCTTAGCTTTACGTATTTTGTATAAAAGAAAAATAAATTCAGAAAAATAACATGAAAGGATAACGTTATGAGGGATAATAAAAATGACTCGTTGAATTTCGTTTCAGGTTTTCGGTTTATGACAATCATCATCATCAACAGCCTATGTATGTCCCCACTGGAGGGGCTCAGGCCTACTCTCCTACAGAGAGTGTATGGGCCATAGTCCACCACGCGGGCCCAGTGCGGATCGGCGGACTTCACATGCCTGTTCAAGACATGCAGGTTTCCTCACGATGTTTTCCTTCACCGTTAAGCAATCGGATAATGTACTTGAATTGAAAAACAACTCATAGGTACACGGCTGGATTCGAACCCGGTACCCTCAGATTGAGAGTCCGCGCCTTATCCACTGCGCCACCGACGCTATACGACGTTTATGACAATATTAGCTTTAATTGTAATTGGATAGAAAATCTAAGATCTATTTCTTGGAGAGAAATTCTTGCTGTAAATTAAACACTGGTCTATTTAACCTAATCCCAGCGAGCTAGCGAGCGAGCGAGATAGACTAAGATACGAATATGATAAATATATTTCTTTAAATCTGTAACGAAAGTTTTGGATGAAGAAACGTAAACATGCATCATGCATGAAAGCAACGCAACATTCCTTTTAAAGTCCTTCCTTACCTAATCGATCGTTTAAACTATAAGTTATTTTGAAGTTTCGTTAAAATGCAGTTCTAAAGTCTCAGAATTAGCTCTAGGAGTCAGTAAGCTGAAGAACTCGTACCAGTGGACAGGCCATTTCATCATCGTCAGATAAGGAGTCCGAGCTCTCAAGTTTTCCCAAGAGCTTCACGATTGATGATTTAAAATGATGAACCTACACTGCACACTTGCTCAATACTTTCAACTGCTACTACAAACACACGTATCTATATGTTAACACGTCCATATACACTCACACATACACTTCTTTTACACATATATTTAATGCTTTACATATTAGAGGGCTTATCTGAAAACCAGCGCTATGGCTACTGCCATAGCAGATGCTGAGATTAGTCCTTTTTGACGACACATTACAACACAATGCCTATGTACATCAATAATGTATTACTTGTAATTGTACGCAATGTATGTATTAATTGTATTTTGTATTGTGTTGTGTGTGTTTTAGTTAAATAAATATTTTTCTGTTTCTGTTTCAAAAAAAATAGATTTGTGTCCAGTATTGAACTTTTACAATTAATCACAGCAAATAAATATTATCTAATTCATTATCTTGAAATTTTTACGTGACCCACAAACTGTATAATATAAATTTAATTGAATGAAACCCAACTAAGTACGAGGTAAACCTTTCCGAGATTTGTGAGCAGGTACGCTGGTTGTATTTTTTATAACCCCATTAATATACGAGCTTACTGTTTGCAAATCGTAATTTGATATTCAACCTTGACAACATCCCTGCCCATCTAAATTCAAAGCAAACAGATGCTACGAGTACATCAAAGAAAAACATCAGCAAAGTAAACATAACCTGATCTAATCAGAGTCAACATGGCGGCAACAATTATGCGTTTTGAAGAACTACTAATTATCCTTTGAATTTGATAGGTAAGGCTCAACACTCTACGTAGAACGTACGTTAATTTCGCACGAGAATGGTCTTAAATCATTTTCAGGGTGAGTTCACCCGAATGTTGACATAAGGGTGTAGAAAATTGTTGAGGTTTGTACCTCAAGGATTCAGCGTGAACCAATCTCTAGCTAATGATCACTTATTTCATCCCGTGGTTGTCAACTCAAATTGCTTATTTGTTCAGAGAAGGAACAGGTAAAAAAAATTCATGGCACACCACTTATCATGGATGAATGGAATATAACTGGCCCATAACATTGTGTTTAATTATTGCTTGTAGTAATAATTTTATTTTATTTATTTTCATGGAAGACATACAGTGTTAATACAAAAATAAATACCAAACAAAGATATAACACATAAACTAATTAGATTGAACCATAAAAGACACAGCGAAACTATGTGCAAAATTTGTGTAAGATTTTTAGTTTAGATAAGAATGGTAAACTCGCCCAGATTACTAGACGAATTAACGAATATGTCCCTTACCAAACGTCCCAATTCTCTGGAGCAATTTCGCTGGATTTTCAAACAAATACACGCGGTTGTAGGTTCGAGTAATAAAACGAATTTAATGGGACAAGGCAATTCGTATCCGTTTGCCCGTGATGATTACGTTAGACCGATGGAGTCGAGCGTTTAACGTGTTATACGTTACGGAAAATTTAGAACTACCCACTACCCGAATATACCTGTGTATCTAGCTACATGTGTCGATAGACAGTAACGACCTGCTCAAAATTGCAATGTATTTACTCTTGATGAATTTACTATTATTACTAGCATGGCCACGGATTTGACTTCATATATCTTTCGAGAGAAAACAAATATAAAACGTAGCTTAAGTCATTCTCTGTCTCATGTCCGTGACAAATTTCTTCAAGCTCTATTCAGACCAGCATATTCAGACCTAGTTGAAGTAATAATTAACGCGTTCAAAAAGAACTAAGAAAGACTCCAACTGCCCTAAAAGTAGACAGAAGCTTGGTTTTTCAATACGTCAAGCTCAAAACAATCAGAGTTACCACAATTGGGTACTTGACACCTAATTAGTTTGGGGTTGAATTATATTTTATACGATAGTGGACATTAAAAGGAAGCCCCCAAAATAAAAATATGTAATAATTTAAAATTTTTTATTTGAATTTTTCAACATCGTAATGTCTTAAAAATTGCGAAAAATTTAGTTCATTGAACAGTAAAATGCTTATTAGATTTAGTTTTTTCATTAAATTTTTAACGTTTTTTATAAGGGTATATAGCACATAAAAACATTATTTACGAGATAACTCAAAATATCGAACAAGCTTCAAACATTTAACGCTCCAATGTAGTAATGTGACGTCACAACACATGCCAGATTTATTTATATAGTTTTAACACTGCGTGACTAGAATCACTTTTCGGCGGGTTGTGCACTACTATTGTGTACTATTAGTCGAAAAATAATCGAAAAAAATATTGATAGAGCTATTTTTTACATGGACTATCGAATTAGACCAAAATATCATAGGTGCCCTAGAAACACCTAATAAGATGAACGCATTTACGTCATTTAGAATAATAGTACGACACACGTTAGTCAAAGCACAATAAACTAGTCGACTCATTCCAACTCTCATATGAGACTGAGCTTTGTTAGTTAAATAGAAGCGATCAAATATTGATAGTTAACCCTTGATCAATGCTCAGTTCATTCTCTATGTCAGAGGTCGGCTTAGACTATCCAATATTAGCACTTTGAAAGTCAATTGGGATTTATTTACCATCACTTTAGATGTGCCCCGGTTCTATTCACGAATAGATCGTTTTATCGTTTCGTTAAAAAGTATGTGTTCCCGCATTTAAAATAGCTTTATCTAATTTTGCTCTATCCTCTGTCTGTCCACAGTACATATACAGACAAATATAGAGCACAAGATATCTAGCCTTCACAAATTTTCTCGAATAGTACAGTTCAGTAGAGCTAGTTTTAATAAATAGGTAAGAGACGTACTGAGGATCTATCCGTGTGTTATTCACATTTTTAACATAAATCCCCTGCCAAGCTCGGTGAGTTTTTTTGGAGTAAATGATGTGGTTTTCACTTGGCCTTCATCTTAACTGAAGGTAAGTGACTATAAGGCCGTTGGATGGTAATCGTGCGCACCCAAATACCTCAACTTAGTAAGACGCTGGCTATGCTACCTTTCATAACAGAACTATGTTTGGCGGCAGAGTTAGGTAACATGATGGTAGTTAGCCAGGCAGATATAGAAAATATCATACCATCAACCGAACTTAATACGATAGGCTCTCTGACAAGAAATTGTGTTAGAAAAGATGTATAATCTGTGGTACAAAAATACGAGTACACAAATATGTTAGCCCCTTTTGTACCATGTCACATTCACCCTTGCTTGTTCATATGTAATGTGTTGAAGGAAATGTCAATAAAAGGTGAATGTGACATGGTTCAAAAATGGATACATATTTTTGTACTCGAGTGTACGAGTACAAGCTTACACAAGTTTGCCAAGACTTTTATGTAAATTCGTTATTTAACTTTTCTATTTAGATTTTCCTGGATTTTCCAGACAAAATTCGCAGAAGCAACATATAAATATTAAAATCCCCATCGGTTATCAGTTCTTCGAGCGATGTGGCCTGCCCATTACCACTTCAGCTCACTGACTCGTCGAGCTATGTCGGTGACATTCGTTCGTCTACGGATTTCCTCATTCCGGATTTTATCACGTAGAGAAATTCCGAGCATAGCTCGTTCCATTCTCGCTGACTGACTTTGTCCGGCCGTCCTCCTATTAGATGGACTGATGTCCTGGGTAAGGTCGCGGGGAGACGCTGAATGCGGGTGGCTCGGGACAGGTCGATGTGTCGTACCATGAAGGAGGCCCATGTCCTTGGATGTTTCCTGGCTGATGATGACGATGACGATTCGGACAAACCATAATTATGTGTATTTTATCTAATGTATTAACATTATAACTTAACATTTTCTTACTCTTTTTAATTGCGCTAGATATATTTTTGTTTGATTACTCGTAAATAAATTAAATAACCTGTATTGTCGAATTGGGTGAACACTTGTGATGGCGATGCATTTGTGTGTTAGATTAGATTGAATAAATGAAATGATTTTTGGGCAGAAAAGTACCTCATAATAAATGATTAAATTACATTAAATCTTGATTAGCTCTACATGCGAATAATAAGAATATTGACCGTGTTCCAACATTATCGCGTGCAGTATTCCACGACAATCCCAGGCACATCTATACGACACTCCACAAGCTGTTACCGCTAGACTCTCTAATAAAAAAGCGGGTGACACTGTACTCGATCATAGCTATCACTGTGCCCTAAGCAATGTTTAAATAAATATAAGATCCACGACATTGATATATAAATGAGACATATTCCATAACTTACTCAGATTTTAATAATGTTGTATTGATAACAAGTAAACGCGTTCAAAAAGAACTGGAAACCGACATCAATTGCTCTAAAAGTATATTTTTACTAAGGCAAATTTATGATTTATATCGTTTTCTCATGGATGCCGTGGTCAGAACTGGACCAAATTAAAATGGAACCACACGGGAAGCACAACCTTTCAAATAAAAAAGTATCATCCAAATCGGTTCACCCAGTCAAAAGTTCTGAGGTAACAAACATTTAAAAAAAATTCCCGTCGAATTGATAACCACCTCCTTATTTGAAGTCGGTTAAAAATAGCTGCTAATACTGCTAATGTTTAGCTTGTGTGGCTTTCATGTAATTGTTTTATACTAAATACATATACTGATGAAATAGTCTAAATAATCATACCGTTGAATTTGTAGGTATAATACAAACGAGATAAAAAAACTAAAAAATTTACGACTACTGCTCTATGGCTAATAATAGACGCCCATTGCCGAAACAACAAAATTTATTTTATAACCATGTGTGCTGTTTTGAAATTGGATTCTCAGCGTGTCAGCAGAATTAGCAAAGTCTCAGCGGTAGAGATAGATTAACAAAGGCTGAGCAACAAATTAACGGAACCAGTCCTCCACTTATCTATGTGTACTAATATATCCATCTTTCACGTGCCATACATCGGAACTACTTCAACAATATTACGGTGTTTTAACACGTAACAATATGTAGCGCGCGTTTATCTGGTCCTCTGTACACGCTGGAAATGTTTTCCTAGTTCTATTTCTGGAAGAAATGTAGGCGTGAGGCACGTGCGTGCTAGAGCAAACTTTGCTTATACCTTAGAACACAGGATGCATGGTATTACAACATATAATACATTTGTAACTGGACAATGTCTGTAAATAAAATGTGGTTGTGAATAAATAATATAAGGGGTATTTATAAGAGCAATAGAAGCCTAAACAACGATCTTTAGAATTTTTATAAATTATAATAATAGAAATATTTTTTTTTGTCTATTACGTAAAAACTACTGCACAATATTCGATACAGGTTTAGCATTTGTCTTATTGACGATCTTAATTAAAATCTAGTGTATGTTTTCTCTTTTTGTACGCCGCCTTGAAGCCGAGTTACGTCAAACTACATTGCCATGCAAAGCAAGGGCGGGTCGCTAGTTGTAGGTATAAAATGAATAAATACTTATATCAATTACTAATATTTAAATCATGGGAAGTCAATCTATCAGAGAGTCGGCTTCGTTACAAATTTTCATGATATTGTAATACTCAAGGGTATGTAGAAAATTATATACAGCTACGCCACTTACTACTACAACCTCGTAGTAATTCGTAGCAACAGTCTACGAACGAATTCGCATTGCGTGTTTGTGAGAAAACAAATAGTGCTACATCTTCATAATCAAACATACTCAAAATAGATGCGTTTTTAACGATATTTAAAAGATTATATTAACTACATATTCAATTATTTGTATGAAAGCAAAAAAAAAACTAATTTTGTAACAAATTATATCGAATGAAAACTATTCCACTAAGTAGTAAAATCAAGTAAAGAGTTAGTGCTTGGAACAGTAAAATACCAGTTATGAATTAGTAACTAATGGATGATTGAAGGAAAATCCTCCTAAAACTTTTACTAATAAAACTCTTACATGCGGAATTTTTTGAATTGAGGTAAAAGCCATTTGTCTTTAAAAAATTCATAAAAAGGTACTCATAAAAGGCAAAAAGCTATACTGTCACCATTGAGCTCAATAAAAACGCTCAATATCGTCACGATGGACTTAACCCGTACGTTTTTCACGATTACTTCCAATTTGATGCGTTGTGTCATATCATATCGGGGTCGCCATGACACGAATACGTCACGCTATCAAATTTACAGGGCCAATATACATTGACACGCCCTGTAAGCATCACCAGCTTGTACCGTAGGTCACTATGGCTGGGCGCAGGCTTTGTGGTTATATTGGATGGAGATTATAGAAGGGCTTGGAAGCTTGGCATTGTTAGCTTTGACAGTTTGGAATATTAGACCACAATTAGTGTACATACTCGTATTTTGTGGATTATTTTGTGTACACATCGTACTTGAGTGACAAAACATGGGGAAATGTTTTGGCTGTACCTTATTCTTGTCTTTCAATCGTTCAGGTAAGTGCCTTCTAGCATGTGTTGTACATACGTAGAAATTATAACGCTTAGGTGATCTAAAAATTAGTCTAAGTTTTTGATCGCCCGACTAATTTTAAAGCCCGTGTAAGTTTGAAACTATTTTGAATTAGTTAAACTAAGATGAGTAAATCACTTCCGTAGCCTAATGGCTACGAAATTGAAACAACAATGTCGATGTCCCGGGTTCGAGTCCCGATGGGAGTACCTAATGCTACTCGGTTTGGTTGGCGGTAGGGCATTTTATATGTCCTCTTGACTAGCAATCACCATGCTACCTAAGTCTGCTGCCAAACAGCAATGTCAATAGCTCGGTTGTGTTGTGTTCCAGTATGAAAGGTAGCAGAGCTAGCGCCTCACTAGCTTGAGACCTCTGGTAAGCATGCCTTCCATCCAACGGTCTTAACATCAAGTCAGTTGAAGGCCAAGTTAAAACCATAACCAAACCGTAAAATAAGATGAATACTTTTTTCAAACTTGGCAATAGATTTAAAATTTGCGTCTGTAACATTCTTTTTAGAAACAAATAATATTTTAAAATATGACAAACCACAGACCAAGACATTTGTTTCTATTTCGTGTCTAGTGTATCTATAACTCAAATAACATAACATTTGAATAGCATCAAACAGTGTTTTATTTTTCGATTCGATCAATTATGATAATTCGCCCGTTAAGGAAGTAAGGTTAAAGACGCGGATGAATCTGCGGGTGACCTACAGTAAATATTATCATTGAAGTACAAACTGATTACAGGAAAAAGAATCTGTTACACTACGAGTATATCGTTGTAAATATGGAACATTCTTCTCAATAATTCTTATCACGTACGGGGCAAATATTTTGATATCTCGATCGATCATCCGAAGGCTTTAGCAGGTGATGCTTGGATTTCAATTGTATATTGTGTTACTGATATAAGCTTTCCTTAAAATAGACTCCTTACTATATTCTTGAAGAGATTTTGACTGCTGTGTTCCGAAAGCCCTTAAACCGATAAAGAATTATATTCTGTAGCAGTGCGCCCTACATTAACTACATACATAATTAAATACAGTTATCATTGCTGGTATGACGTCATCATCATTTAATTATGCATTAACAATTGTGTTTGAAACAAAGTATAAATCAATACCAAACAATAAATTAAGAATGGAAAGAACGTGAAAACTAAAAAAAATTCTAAGGATTTAGTTGTAATCAAGACAATTTTTCAGAACTGTTTTTAACATTTTTTGGAACACACCTGATCGTCTTATGGTCTTCAACACAACAGTCAAAAATATTATCAGTGGAATTCCTCCATCGCCACGTCCATCTGTTGCCATCTATTATTATTATATTAAAACATAGTCTAGCCGCCTGGTGGAGGCCACAGGTGATGGGAGAGCTGGTGGCTACCTCCGACAAAGGATCAGCCCAGCTATCCAACGAGGTAACGCCGCCAGCATCCTGGGCACTCTGCCCAACGGAGCGGGATTCGACGACGTTTATATTTTATAGATTAGGTTTAGTTTAGATTTAATGTTTAAATTTAAGTAGGTAGTAATTTGTTAAAAAAAACTAGTTAAAACAGACACTGATGTAAAAAGTTAATGAATATAGTAATAATGTCATTGTTCTACTAACGTACAAAACGTTTGTTATAATACGTCTCGTGGTTACGTACACGATAAATGAAGGTAGGGTAGGGAACTAAAAATGAACACCTGCAATTTAGTCAAACCTGCATATTTTCAGTCTGTCGATTGGGAAACTATACTTTATCATATTAAATAGCAAACCCAGAATCAATATTCCCATTAAAAGTTTTACATGTTTTAAAGCCCTCGAATTTTAGAAAAGACACCGTGCGTACACATTTCTGTCAAGCCTGTTTGCGTTACAAAATTCATCAACTTCATGTGATCACAGCACCGACACGACGTAACATGGCTCCCTCATGAAATATGGAACGCTGTTACGAAGCAAAAACCGTTAAAATTCTAACCTAGAATCCTGTTGTGGATTACACGTCATACTGTTTTACCTAGCGGCTGACACTAGAGTGTTCATGTTTTAATCACATTTATGTGGTGCCCCAAGGCGCAGGGGTTGAATTTTAATTGATATTATTTAAGGGTCATACAGCATTTAATTTATTTAAAAAACACAATTAATACTATAATGATAAATGCAAAAGTCGTTTCAATTTCAAAACTATTTTATTTTACTTAAATAGGGTACAGATAGGTCTTAAAAAACCCTTTTGATTTCTCACATTCAATCAGAAACTGTTATGTGAAATTTGTGAGCAGTTTGGGTTTGGTAATAATCACATCTAAAATGTGAAAAAATTAATGAAAATATCAAATTCTGTTTGTTTGTTTTTCCATTCTTTGCGTCTTTACGGAGAGTCAGTCATGTCTAAAGTTTGTGATGGGTCGAAAAAGGACACATGCTAATTTTTATCCCAATCACACAAGTACTCGTAGTACCCGTGCGATAATTTAAGAAGGACGAAGTGGCAGGCTAAACCTAGTTATACAACAGTTTATATGTATACTTGATTCAAGTTGTCTCTTAGGACTATACCAATAAATTTTTTAAGCATTGTTCGGCTCTGCACCGATGCCAGAACGGAAAATATTGATGTGTACATATTTTTTATTTATTCTTGTAATATTTTACTGTACTGTATGGCATCTTTTTGGTTGGGGTCAAACTAATCATATTTTTGACCTGAAATAAAAATATTATTATTATTAGACTAATAGCTACATAGTTGAACTTGAAATCAAAGTTTGTTTGGTAGTGGGGACATCTTTGTGTCTGCATGGTTAGATACCAACGACCAACGTGGCACCTAAGTCTGCCGTCAAACGGGTAAGCCTGTGTAGATAAGGCCAATGTATGTATTTGTTTATGGCATATAGTTTACTAGCTTACGCCCGCGATTTTGTCCGCGTTTACTTCAGGATTTATTCTACTTGTTCGATAGGCATAGAAGGCATCTATCTCCATTTCCAGCATAAGGTACAAAATAGTGTTTATTCTGTTACGTGGGCTAATAGTTTAAAGAAACAAAAGAAATTTCAATATCTGACGTAGTACATTCAAATAGTCTTCACACTAATATTATAAACGCGAAAGTTTGTATATACGAATTACATATTCTATGGTCGGTTGCTAGGCAACGCGTTTTTGTTATGCCCAAATTGCCCATGTAATCCCACTAATATTATAAGTGTGATTTTGTACAATTTACACAATATGTATTTATAAATTATAGCCTATATGTTATTCTGATGTATAAGCTATGTTATTGTAAAGTTTCATTCAAATCCATTCAGTAGTTTTTCCGTGAAAGCGTCACAAACATCCAAACATCCAAACTTTCACACTTATAATATTAGTAGGATTTATGTAACGTGTATATGTCATGTGGGTGTATATATTGATGGCAATTAGTGTTGATACTAAACAGCAAATTTAGATAAATTTCGTCAATTAATTGGAATTCTTTTTCCATACAAAATAATTGAGCACGCAGTGTATTACATCTAAAATTCTCATCTGATGGACGGTTATTTTTACAAGTCTTGTAATGACAGTTCAATAAACCGTTAATTCTTTGTTCAGTCAAGTCAATTTGGACCGAAACCATTGCTGCTTGGTCGTACTTTTAAAATTGACTAACTCTTTATTAATTACGCTATTGAACAAATTTGCTTTTAAATTATATATTTTTACGGCCGTAAACTATATCTGGATATTATACGCCCGTATGAAATACACTCGCTGTATTACATACAGTTTTTGATCCCTGACACTCATGTAATATGACAACTGATTAATTTAGGGTAGTGACTGAGAATTCACATTAAACGTTTTATATGACTCCTTGTGACTGCCAGGTAATATGATCCTTTCTATCAGGCACTAGCAATGAACAGCATTTGAAAAACAATCTCCTCAAACTGTTCCGATGATATTACAATATTGGTGATATGTTTCTTACCTTTACCTTTCGTACCTTTACTGTGCAGTAAGCAACAAATTAGGTTTGACACGTCCTAAAGTATATATCATCCTTTAATTTTCTTATTT
The DNA here is from genome assembly GCA_910589575.2 of Carcina quercana. Lineage (NCBI taxonomy): Eukaryota > Metazoa > Arthropoda > Insecta > Lepidoptera > Depressariidae > Carcina > Carcina quercana. The sequence continues at coordinate 3,012,386 of OU342431.1, read as the reverse complement.
ATCAAACTCACCCAGAACTTTAATTTTGTACGGCTACGATTCTGGAAATAATTCGTAGAGAAGAAATTAGATTTTCCGCCGGTTGATTCCGGAAATCGGGTAATCTTAGAAAGGAATACTCAGTAATGAAAGGTTTAGACAAAGAACCCCAAAAAATCCTATTATATCAGAACTTGGATCTGAGGATTTATTCTCGTACTCGTAGGTATAATGGATTCAAGAGTTATAAAGCAATTTGTTTTCATAATAATGTTATGTGAACTCGTAACGTTAATACTCGTACGCTAACACCTGAAGAGTTCAATAAGAACTTTAATTAAAAACTTAAATGTTCACGTTTTAAAAAATGAAAATGGTAATCATTTCATATACAGTATGAAAAGTAACCCTTCTCCTTTTTCAGGCTACCTGTATGGCAAATAATGACGATTACTTTATCTGTTAAGTGTCAAGTTGTAATACACAAAGAAACGCACTTCCATGTTGATTTTATTAGTTAGCCGTATTGATGTTAGCTTAAAAAGTTTCGATTTCATTGGCTGTGGAGTTGGCGCATTACCATCGCAGCCGTGTTTCATTAAAATACAATTCATGGTAAACTGACAACCGTCAGCAATTTTCGACCAATCCACTGCCAACTATGAGTGAAAATGACATGACATTTGACAATTCATTACGAATTGTATTTTGATGAAACACGGCCCAGGTGGAATCAGTGCAAAGCAGTCGTACATTTCTAATGTCTTGATTATGATCCAGATCAATGAGGATCTGAAATCTTAAGAAAAATTAGTTAAAACGATCTGTATACAAATACAAATAAATTACGAGTACCGCATATGTGAAATATCAATAATAATTCTGTAACTCAAGAATGGCTCGCCACATTTAGCTGATATTTTTTTATCGTCAGGAAAAGGTTTAAATTAATTTTTGTAGGTAGAAAATCTACCGGAAAAGCTAATTCAAGGCTTGCTGTATACTAAAGTGAGAAATTAAATAATTATAAATTTATTCCACGGAACCAAATTCAATTTCATAAAAAATTCTTATAAAAATGTCAAAGTGAGATTGTGAAAATAGTAATCTAGATTTGTTTGTAACTTAGCTAAAAATAATGTACGATAAAAAATACTAATTACACTTACTTTTAACTATATCTGAAATCTACGCGAACAAAGTTGCGGCTAAAACAAGTAAATGTGTAACAGACATACAGGAAACATTTTTCCACACACGACAAAAAAACATACAAATTACCAACACCGGTTGTTGAAAACGCTGCCCGGAACACGCCCGAAATGAAGCAATAACATTAATATCGCCATCAAATTCAAAAACTAAAGTCGCTTTATTAGTCAGAAAAATACATAAAAGTGGTACCACTGCACGCGATCTCACTCATTTCTCGCGCGGCTCATTCACGTGAGTGCGTTACGGCGCCGCTGCGTCACGACACGACCTCGAACGGGAGCCACCAATCACCAGCCACACGTGGCACTCACGCAATGGAAGTTAAACTTGACTTAATTCCTGTTTGTGTTGCTAACTTGCTACCGAGAAGGACTTGAATTTCATGTTTTATATGCTTTGAAATACTGGTACCAGATTTTGTGTTCCCAGAAACATCTACTAGCTAGACTAAAGCTTTGATATATAACAATAAATTAACAGCGTCTCCAAAATACTGGGCTACGGTTTCCTAGCAAACTCCAAAACTTGTTGCTGACCGATTACCGTTCGAAAAAGTCATTAAATATTTGTGAAGTGTAACTGTTTGTTCCTCGTGTATATGAAAATTAATAGCATGCTAATTGCTAAATTAATGAATGATAACTTTACCGACGTAGGACCCCTTGCGAAGAACACAAACAAACTTATAAATCGACTTGCATGCTTTTGTTACTGCACGATGGGTTTGCACATGACCTTAACATTCCCTGGCCGATAGTGCCGTAAGATGGAAGTGTACTCAATCAGAACCTTTCAGTAAATGTACCTCTGCTATACAATCTTCCATCATCGGCACATATCAGCACTGTTATTTAAGCGGTTGACTTAGCTAACACGGTAGTAACTATACGGGACAGCTGTATCACCAGCCAAATCGAGAACTAGATAGGCACCTTGATGGGAATCGAACCCGCGACCTCCAGTTTGTGAGACCAACCGTGAGTGTACCACTAGACTACGGAGACAGTAATTAAATCAAAACCATTACAAAACACTGAGCTGAATCCCTATGAACGCGTGAAAGCAATACATCATTCAAAATTAATATGTTCAGTATTGTACAGGCTTTCCATCAACACGTCTCATGTCAAATCGCGTTATGTGAGTAACACGTGAGTAACTTTGTCCCCCTCGTTACCGGGATGCCGGGGATACATATAACTAGTATCCCTAATTGGTAACGGTAATGGGGAGCACCTCATTTCGAGAGTTCGCAACGTAACGAAGTGGAGACAAAGTTTCGACGCGATATCAGTTATGTACGCCCAATTCGTCACGAGACAGTTGTACTTATTTCTGAGTTTGTTTTATTAACTTGTTACAGTTAATAAGCAATTAGATGGCTTGTATGTTTAACATGTTTCTATTGAAATGTTTGTTGAAGGATACGTTTTCATTAGACGTTTCGGCAATTTTCTTTATTGAAATAGTTAATAAGTGTTTGATTTGCTCCTGAACATTTATCATATTTTTTATCATTTGCTTTTGTGAGTTTTTACGGTACCCACTGAATGACATGATTTTATCCAATCCAGAAAATCTAATAAGTTTTTATTATTATTATATCCAGAAAACAAAGAATAAAAGTTCAGGAACAAATAATCCCTTAATTATTTTTCCGTTTTCTGTATTCTATATGCTAATTGAAAAAAATATTAAAAAACAACGTAAGCCTGAATATAACATTCGTACAATTTAAACTTTACTGTAAATTAGTTCATAATCTACGAATTAAAAAAAAAGGTTTTGTTTACTTAGGATGGAGGCAGAGATCTGACCGTTGCGATAGGTGTCCAACAGCAAATGTTATCTTCCATAGAACCATCGATTCATTGATTTAAGACTAAGACTAATTTGCTTCTCTTCTGAAGGCCCAGGGAGGACCCTGATAACACTGACAGTTCCTTAGATCTGTTTATAAGCTAGATTAGGTTCAGTTTTAACGAAGTAATTTGTTAAAATTGTCTACAAGTTTCAACTTGCGCCTGTCAACTAAGTCCGTTAGAAGCTTCTTAGAACTTATGGTTCTGTCTTATGTCTACAGTAAGACTTTTCCCCTAAAGTTTGCTTAATTCACATTTTCTGTCCATTAATTATTGAATGTGCGCATGCGATCTCAAAATACGGTCATAGCTTTTCAGTAAGTTTCTAATACACATAGCAATCAGTTTACTAACTACACCGTCCAACTGGCAACCGTTTCAGGTTGCCAGTTTACCATATATTAATAGAAATTATTAGAGGTGCAAACTCGCTTGTTTTTTTTACAATAAATTAACTTCCAGTGAAGTGTAACACTGCTTTAAAAACACATAAACTTTATCAGTATCACACACATTAACCCGGAATCAGTAACATATAAAAAAAAATTACAAGTCAGTTCATAATAAAAAAGCTTGACCGTAACTGAATTAATACTTCATTCGAAAGAAAATTGTAAAAGTAAAATTATTGTATGGATATATTGTAAAAAGCACCCCTCGATTTTGTAAGGTCACAACTAAAATTAGAAGATACAAGGTCGGATCTCAATTCATACTCGGAACATCGATTTTATTTATACCCAAACACCATCCGATCGAGTTTGTGCTATTCACTCGATAATATTGAATCAAAATTTCCCGAAGCCAGATACTGTAACACGATAAGAGAAGTTCCCCCACGCGCCTACACTGCTAATTTTCAAGATGTTTGAATTAATCCAAGGCGGGAGTTCGGTAAAGTTCGCCCGGGACATGTGTTTGGTTCGGGATTACGTCACAGTTGAGTTAGATGGATTTATAATGTGATTAGTTTAATGATTATTTGATATTGCGTTTGTTTATCTCATGGTGTTTATTTGGAGGAATGTGTTTGTTACCCCAGATCCGTTTGAACTTGTTTCTTGCGTACATCAATAATTAATGTGTGAAACCGAAATAGATGTACCGACGACCTGGTAAAGGTTGTGGGGCCCTGCTTCACGCAAGCTGTTCGCGACGAGGCCTAATATGTTCATCAGTGAACTTTTCGAGTATTTTGATTCAAGAATCACTTTATTGACCTAGTAATATGAACATTACACTCGGCACGTGAAAATATTACATTTATGCTTATATAATATTACATATATGCATAGTAAAACTATACTGAATTAGCCTAATTATATTGACCTAAAAGTTTAACTAGAAATGAACATTTCATTGGTCAGACGTAATTCTATGAATTCGTTAATAGAATAGAAGGGACTGATTTCTAAAAATGATTTTAGTTTTTTCTTGAATTCGCTAAAAGGCAATCGGCAAATGTCAAGTGGGAGTTTATTATACATTATTATTCTTTATGTGGCGACCTTGTTTCAATACTTTATTTAATTTAGTTCTGGGGTGTTGAATTCTTTCTTTGTTTCTGAGGTTGTATTGATTGGTATGTATGATGATAACAAATGATAAAAAACTTACACAATCCTCTACAATGGTACGCCATTGTTACCGGTTTTGGTTTCCGGTTTGGTTTGGTACCGCCATTGGTTTCGATCCGATTGCTTTTATCGTCTCCCGCGACCTTGAGTATATCTTCGGGTCATCTAGTATGGGGATGGCACAGCGAACTGTTCCCGGTATATTGTCGCTACTCAGTTATTTTTACCCATTGGCTATCCATTCCGAGCGATGTGTGCCTCCCATTGCAACTTCAGCTTACTGACTCATCGAGCTATGTCAGTCAACTTAAGCCGTATTAGTATATCCGTTTAAGTGTGAATTATTTTAATATTTACGTAAATTCATCCATTATCCATATAATTTTAACATTCGAATACAATTCTTTAACAATTCAAGACGCAACAATTGCTTTGTTGAAATTCAACCGCGATTCGAAAACTGAATCATTTATGAAATTTAAACTACTTGCTACTCTAAATGATATCCATAACCAAGAATTGCAACATTCAATTTGCCAACTCCGCGGAGTGTTCACGCGAGCTCCGACACCCGTGCAGAATGTCAAACATGATCAAACTTGCGAGTTTGCAGCGCTACCATGAATGCCAATAATTGCATTGGAACTGAACTTTACGCATAGATCCCAGGAGGAACTTTGACGGTGTTTCTTAGCTGGACGAAACTGGAATTTAAACAAGAATTTATGCTATTGATACGTTCATAGTTGGTTATTTATCTGAAACCTGTGAAATACTAATAATTGCTGTGGAACCAAACTTCATGAACTAGTCTGACGGGGAAATCTGACCCTGTATCTCAGCTTGACGAAACTAGAACACTAACAAGAACTGATTTCACTATTGGGAAACAGTCATAGTTAACTTTGTATATCAGAGTCCTGAGGCTACGAGACCAGAGTGGAACAACGAATTCTCAAAGCCTCGAGCATAGGTGTCATGTGCCCTTCACTATTTTTGGCAGAACATATTTGAGAATGCACAGAAGCTTTTTTTTGGATTCCAACACCGATATCAAAATACTATTCAAACGAAAATCAGACTTTTACCCATTCATAGTAGATTCGCTTCAACTTTTTTTATGGAAACTGTCAAAGTACCGCCGATTTCCGTGTTTTCTGAAAACTACAGTATGAGAGTATTCAAACAAAGAGTAAAACTAACAGTAAGTCACATTCAAGACAATCGTCGACCTCGTTGTCACTTCACTTCAGGTGACATAGTGGTAAGTCAGATTACGTATCCTCACATACATTATAAATGCTAACGTGAGTTTGTTTATTTATTCTTTTGCTATTACTTCTTTAAGTCGTAACGGAGAGTGAAAATGACTTGACTTTAGTTGCAGGGACGAAAAATGACATAGGCTCCATTTTTATCCTGATCGAGCAAGTAATTCCTGTAGGGCAATTTTTAAATTCCACGATAGTTTAAAAATATTTATATCAAGTAAGTTTGTAACAACAAATAAAACTTTAATAATAATATACCGAATTCAACGAGCTATGAAAACCAAACAAAGTAAATTTTTTTCAAATATTTTATGACCCTGATGGTACTTTATTATGGTATAAGCGGAGTAAAATATTCATGTATAAAAATAAACTAAGCAAATAAAGGTTTACTTACCTATCTATATTCGCGTCATTTATTAGGTTTACTTTCGTAAATAATAAATACGAAACCTTTCTGTCTTCATTAATCAAAGTTCCACATACATTAATATTTTTCCCCAAACAAGCTCAAAGAAATAAAATAAGAGTAAATATTGAATGTTGAAAGACACAAAAAGGTAATATTTTATCAAAGAGCACGGGTCTTCGGGCAACTTGCCGTCTTCTATTACTTGGGAGTTATCATCCCCCGAACTTTTGGAAACATTTTCATGAAAGTCGTAAGTTTCGGTACAATTTTCTCTGCGACACTCTTGTTCGAGTGCGCCATGATAAAGTTCAACTTCTTTGTGTCACGACATTTTATGAAGGATGTAAATTATGTGGAGAACCCTAACGAAATTGAGGTTTCCTAGGTTTCGTTAGGGTGTACATCTAATTTTATTCGAAGGCAAATGATTGTAAAGTCGATGGTAGATTTATCACTCTCCCTCAGAATCTTGAAATAGCTCCGCACTAGCTGTATAATTTTGAAATAGACTTCCTGTTGATTGAAAAACTGTCAGTAGTGTTGATAATTTTTTGAACGAATTGAAATTTTAATTAATCATCAACAGCCTATATATCTCCCCACTGGAGGGGCTCAGGCCTACTCTCCTACAGAGAGTGTATGGGGCCATAGTCCACCACGCGTGCCCAGTGCGGATCGGCGGACTTCACATGCCTGTTCAAGATATGCAGGTTTCCTCACTATGTTTTCCTTCACCGTTAAGCAATCGGATAATGTACTTGAATTGAAAAACAACTCATAGGTACACGGCTGGATTAGAACCCTGTACCCTCAGATTTTTTTACTTACTGTAATTTTAATTACCGGACAAAAATTGCTATAAATTTTATGACTTTTATCAAACTTGTCATTTTTTTAAATTATTTTTAATTGTTATTTTATTATTGTAATTTGTATTAATTTTGTATAGATTTAACAGTTTTAAGTTAAAATGTAACAATTATTTAGCACACAGACTGTCTCTTTTTGAAGTAAATACATGATATAAAATGATCCCAGGTTCGATTCCCAGCAAGAGTACTTATCGGATCTCGATTTGATTGGTGGCCCTTTCTACATCTGACTGACTAGATGACACCAACTAACCTAAGTCCCTAAGACCTAATCACGCAATTTGGCAAGTTATTTTTTATAGCACAAGTAAACGGACAACCCGAAAATTGTTAAGTTATAGTTACATCACAAAAGATATTTACTTATTTATTATTATTATGGATCTATGAAGCTAATAACGATGTTTTAGTCATCGTTGATAGTTTATCACGCTGTTGGAAAAATCATCTCTCTTTCTACCAATCTCTTCATATTTAGAATTATATAAATGAAATCTGTTAAATCACTACACTCCCAAATGATGATTATAATCCAGTTATAAATGTGATCCTATTATATATTTCATCATTCATCATAAATATCCTTTATAAATCGCCACCACTGTTTTGTTAACGATGAAAAACTTTCTGTAAGACTTGACATGTACAGTTTATACAGCGCTCATGGCAAATACCCTTACATATAAAGTTAAATATCAATTGTAACCCCAAATATTGTCAAATATTCAACAAAAGAACATCAGCTAATCACAGAGCCTCCCTTATCTCACTAAGTCAAATAGCATCCTTAACCAAAATCCCCCGAATTTACATTCAGAGATTGACTTGTGTTATTTGTGATTCGCGTCTTACTTGGTATTCCCTTAAGCCCTTTTAAGTCGCTTTCACCTGGGCGGGGAGACCTTTCATGTTTGTATAACGATTAACTTGCGATGGAAATGCCTTAGATGTGTACATTTGTCAATCTTAATTTTACCGGCAAATCTTTAAATGGGGATTTTTGTAATTCGTGACTGCCAATTTTACACATTTAGGTGTATATACCTAGGTACAAACGACTATTTTGACTTGTACATGTACAAACCTTTGAAGAATTTTCGCGGCTATTTTTTTTTCTTCAAATTATAAAACCCTGAGCAGGAAAAAATAATTGAAAACATACTTGTGTCGTCTACTTAGGTCATAAATTTGTTTTAATCCAATATGTAAATATAAGTAAACAAACATCGAAACAAGAATTGAGACTAAAGTGAAAACGACTATTGAGAAACAGACTATAGATAATGTATTTTTTAAATGGCATTGTTTGTAAGTTTATTGGACCTCTGTTGGTTTGTGTTTTTATTTGTTCACGGCTATTTGAATAGGGGTATATATTGGGGTGGTAAAAAAGTGGGGTATTGGGTGTGTAATCCTTTATTGCAGCAACATTATAGTGCCTTTAAGAGCCGCTATAAAATCTAGTTGTGATCAAGGGTACGTTTTAGTTCCTGCGGCAATTATTCGATTCTCGAATTGGTTAGTGGTTAGAGATAATTCTACACCCACCTGTGTTAAGCCTGTATTATCCGGTAAACAGCAACTATCGTGTTCCGGCGAACAGACAAAATATCATCACAACAGTCTTTATCCAGCCAACGCGCGCCAACTCCAATCGTATCCTGAACACCATCGCCTGGAAATTTGACTGTCCCATTATGTAAATAGTTTTATCCACTCAGTTGTGACATATACTTACTAACAGTTATAAGCAGTACTAACAATTATATGGATCCTTGACATCTGATAATAAAATGATTTTATTTATTATTTTATTCAAAATAATTCAGATGTGTGTTTTTTTCGGCTGTGGCCTACTGACTATAGGCCCTTTGACTGACAATCTGAGTACCTATCGGTACTCGGTTTGGTTTGAAGTAGGGCATTGCTATGATCACCAGGATACCTACTTACCATCATCGTATCTAAGTTTTCCACCAAACAGCAGTGTTAACAGCACTGTTGTGTTCCAGCATGAAAGGTAGCAGAGATAATGCCTCAATACCTTGAGGCTTCTGTGTTTGAACGCTTTTCATCCAACGTCACTTAACAACCTTTTATACGTAAAATCTAAACAAAAATCGGGGCCTAATAAATTGAAGCTTTCTGGATGTGCATTCGGTGGTGGCAATGTGAGGCCATGACGAAGAATGAAGGTCAAGTACAACGCTTTACAGTTTAGATTATATTTATAGATTAACGATACTAAATCTTTGATAATTTAATCTCGTACTGCCTGTTTACTGACTTGGACTTTCAAAATACATTATTCAAAAGCAACATTCGACAAACGTAGAGAATTCCGTCGAATAAACAGCGTTCCCAATTATAAAGTCGACGTTGATCGTTTCTGATGCTAATTTCCCGGTCCCTTGAATAATTAGGAAATCCTGCAAACATTGACAGCGCTAAATCTGCGGATATGTTAGTGACTGGTAGGTTCAGTACTTCTAGTGTAAGTTTTAGGCGATACTACCCCCATAAAAAATATCAAATCATTTTGACCCTTCGTTACGGGAAAGAAATACTAACAGACAAACTCACTTTCGTATTTTTAACATTAGTATGGATACCTACATAACTATAACATTTTGTTTTTGTTTCATTTTCACGTTCATTAAGTACTAGATCTTCTAAGTTAGAATCTATATGGGCTAGTAACTCGCGCATAATTCTTATATATAAACATCGTAATTCATGCGTTGGACTTCGCCACCGAGGTTATAAATTTTTCTTATTTTCTTTTCTTCTAGGTTATAAATTTTTATTAATTTTAAGTAAGTGTATTTCGAATCTCAAACTCGAAAACCTAAATTAAGCCCGTACTCTCACCCTTTACGTCTCTATTAAGTGTGCACAATAGTTACATGTCTATAGTTTTAAAATCATTGCCTGGAACTGGTCTGCAGTAGAAGGCCGTTTATGAGAGAGTTATTATTTATTTATGCTTGGAAATGTTGTGTAGGATTGAAATGTTTTCTGCGTTAATTTTTATACGTGTATTCGTACTTAGGTAGAGGGTTAATTTATTTTCTAATTTAGACCTTGATTTAAAAGGTTCATCAAACCAAAGAATTGGAAAAAGTCGTCCGAGAGGATTTGGGTTTTGTCTAGAAGCCTGGGATATTAAATCTGTCTAGAATTAAATAGGGATGTAGACAAAAAAATTATTAAATTAAATATTAAAAGATACATAGCCTTGTTAAAGATTTTTCGAGATGGCTTATAGTTTTTCTAATATAACCCGTGGCAAAGTGATTCTAGTCACGTGGTGCATAACGCTCCATACAAATCGGTACCTAGGAGTGACGTCACGTCCCCGCTTTGAAGTAGATAATGTTTCATACATTTAACAATATTTGAGTTATCTCGTAAAATAAAGTTTTGGTGTGACCATTCCCTCACTAAAAAATCTTCATAATGTAATTACAAAGCAAAATGTAAAATAAAAAAATTGGATTCGCGCAAGTTTTTTTTTTAATTTTAGTGGGCTTTATATGCTGTAAAAGTCCATAAAAAATTAAATAATATAAGATATTTTAAATTTTATAGTAGTTTTATAATGCCCTTTATGGTTTAAAATACAATTTAACCCCAATCTGATTTGGTGTCAACTACCCTATTCTGTCTGCGTTTTGGATTTAAAGGATGACTGCACAGCATAAGCTCTTAGGTGTGGGTTCGATTCAGGAACAAGATATGGTGAATGTGTCAACGTACAAATGTAGGTAAATGTATTTTTGTACTCAAGTGTACCAAGCGTGTCTTGGATGTGTGAGTGTTAGTACGTATAGGCACACTTTGACAAGAGCTGGCTTGTCGAACTGTTAAAACAGTATTATAAGCACTATCATTCACTAAGATACGATAGTACATCAACTGTAGTGTTAGTTAGTCTTCATATATATATATATAGATATTCATACTTGTACTATTAAATTTATATCAGAGATACGATAACACCTAGATTCCTAGAATCATTCCCTTGTTTCCTAGACGAGCTAAGTAGTCGGTAGTACTAGACTGTGTTATATTACAATACAATTGAAGTACAAGAGGTATAGTACATAATAACTATCAACAAGCAAATAGGGCGCGGTGCCTCGGTGCTAATTTAGTTCCTCGGAAGCTTTGATCATTCGCTTTGACCCAGATTTGATATTTATTAGGCTTTTTAATGAAATTTATATTTAGGTCGTACAAATGAAATTGAACGGTTTATTGAGACTTTCGAAATTACTTTATTAGGTTTCATGGAATATGAAAAAATGAAGGTATCTTGTCAACATAATTTAATTTTTTGCTACTATTTTTTGTGGACAGTTAATGACAAAAAGACATGTAAGTACATGATGCTTGACTATAAAAATCCACAACCGCCTGCGCTATCTTGTGGCTACCAGTTGGACTGATATTTTGTTAATCAAGCCACTACGGGTTGCTGGTCCAGTACTGGGATTGGTTTGTGGCATTTCTCTTTTTCCACCTGGCTAATTGTTACCCTGTTTTGATTTGGGAATCAACAAAAGACAACATAACACTGTTGTGTTTAAGTAACGAAGCTATCCTAGCCAGCGGTGCGGTGCCTCATTGGTCTGATACTCCTAGGTTACTCGTAACACGCTAAAATCGCGTTAAAATCAAGCTGTGGATACATAAAACCAAATGTACTATTTTTAATGTGTTGCAATCGTCAAACCAAACCAAATAAAACCACACTCGAAGGGCTTAGTATTTCCCATTGAAGAGTTCCTCTTACTACTTTCTGGCTTCATAATAGACCCTTATCTTCAAGTGTAGCACTGTTGATGGACTACACTCGTCATTCCAAACCAAATGAGCTCAAAGTTAACGTGCTTACTAGTATCCCTTAAAGAGTTCCACTTTATACTTCCTGACTTCATCATCAGACCCCAAGTGTATCACTATTGATTGACTAAACTTGTCAAACCAAAGCATATGAGACCAAACTCAAGGTTGAATCAGTACCCATTAAAGAGTTATTCTATCCACCTCCTGACTCCTGGGTCAGATCAGCTCGACGGTACCAAATTATTATTTCATCTGACTTACATTCAATCACAAAGTTTCAACTCGATACGGCTATCAGAAGTTGTACAAGTGAACCTTATATAAAGCATGTAAACAGTTTTTGCTGTTTATTTTTAAAATAACATGTTTTTAAGTATAGCAATTTGTTTACTGTACAATAAAATATTGGAAACAAAGAAAATTTTTGATTTATTTATAGAACTTTCTACTTCATTGGCAGTTTTAGGTAATGTTGCATCGTTTCCCATCATTTTTTTATCACTTCACTAGCTGGACAATGCCAATAATTATATAAAAAAGTAACAATGCATATCCCCATGTCTCTCGTGACACATTGAGCGACTATCATCTTGATGCGGACGTTGTGCCAACCATCACATATGCACACGAGTCAGCGCATAATCTGAATCAATTAACAATATTATTTTTAGACCGCTTTTAAGCATGTAATCTCAGCTTTAGAATATAATCAGACTGTGGCATCTCGTGCGTGTTTAGGTACTCATGGGGTAGCTCAAATCTAACCACACCTCTAATCTTTAGATCGATTGTCTCAGGAATTGAAGCTCGGTGCGATAGAGACAGGAAATATCAGATCCGTACACAGAATTCTGTGGCCAACTGCACGTTAATAAACATTAGTAAGTACATCACGAAAATGACGTAACAGTTACGTTCGGCTGTAACTCAAGTAATCTACATCGTACACCCTTCGTCTTATCAAACCCGTGCAATATTCCTCAGTCTTAAGTGATACTTGTGAGGAAATGTGAGGATTCTTCTCTTTGGTACACCCGAGTGTGTAGGGTTGAGGGGTTTCGGGATCTCTGTGAAAATTCGTTGAGTAAAAATGTGACTTACAATGAGGAAAAATCGGTTTACGAATATGTTGAAGAAATTGTATGTTATTTATTTTGCACAAATAACATATATTTGTCTTTTGCCTTCATCGGACCTGTGATGGTGTTCTATGATAGTATCCTTAAAAAGAAGTTTTAATTTGCTATCTTTGTGTGTTACGTATAGGGTAGTTATCGGAAAGCTTGGATATCCGGGCCGTGCAGTCTCAACTTAAAAATAGGGGAAACTCCATATAATTATTCCATGGGTACACTTCATCTGTGTACTTAGCCTTCCTCTCGCCTCAAGGTAAGTGACGATAAGTTGTAGGAAGTAGTATATAAGGTGCTGACTATCAATCATTACCACAAAACGTATCGCCAGTAACAATACGAGTATATTATATGGGTTGCCATTACTAAGTGAAACTTCAGAGCGGACTAGAAGTTTGAATCGAAGGCTATTTAAGAGTCAGTATAAATTATCAGTTCAGCAAACTGAACAAGTCAAGAAAAGTCAACAAATAGACAACATTACGGCATTAATGCTATTCAAAGTAAATTCTATCCTTTCCCGCAGACCGACTTTCCTGCTTGAACCATTTTACCAGATGGTTGCATTGTTACACAGTCGAGCTAGAATGTAGCGCAACAAATTGTCTGTGAAATAAGCGTATCATCATGTTTATTCCTTTGTTCGTGAACGCTACTGTACGGTACAGTGCCACGGAACATTGTATAAGGATTTAAGTAAATCATTTGTTTAGTTTAAAATAAATAAATTTACTTTTGTCCTACTTTTCAACACTCAATTAAAACGATTGTATCAAATTATAATTTAATAGAAATTTATTTTTTGTTTGTCGACCACGAAAGGCCACAGCTGAACATTGTTCTCCTTAGCAGGTTCTATATACAAACGTAGAAACCAAAGTGTACATTGTATAAGCAACCTATTAGTTTGATTAAGGGAGTAAGAGTTCTCCAATAGCGATCACGTACCGGGAAACGTCCGTCCACTACTAGATGGACTGACAACCCAGTAGCGGGGAGTCGCTGGATACAAGTGTCTTGGGAACGGTGGATGTGGCGTACTATGGAGAAGGACTATGCCCAGCAGTGGACGTTTCTTGGCTGATGAGGATGAAGAGATTGAAATTGAAGAAAAAAAAGAAGAAGAAAATGGACTGCTATGCTGTGCTGAATATCGTCTTATTTTTCCTCAAGCAATGACATCAATTTCTATCGACTCTATTTTTTAAAATTACTAAGCTTTAAAAGTAGTGCAGGATGTTGTTGAAATTTGCATATTTACCGTTGTAAAATACTCGTAATTGGGCACAGTTCACTCACAAATAATACATATTACTGCCGTGGTCATCGCACCGTGGTGCAGCTGACAGCCGAGTGTTGCCACACCAAAAGCCTGTATACTACATCCCTTCTTTGTTTTAATTAAATAGGAATAGCTCCGAGTAGAACGACCGATAAAATTACATCAATTTTATTAGTAGTGTAATAATTTATACTCATCTGAGAAGATCAATCTATGACTTGTTCATCATCATCCAACGGTCCCTTCAGCGTTTCCTACTTTATATCAATAACGTTTATTCAGAAACTTATATCCTCCTTCTTCCTGCCTATACCTTTTCCTTATTTTATCTTATTTTTCTATAATGTCAATCAAAGTATACTCGTACTGGTTTAAGTTCAATGTCTGCCGCTACAGGTATTTTATCGCGAAACTGTGAGAGTTCGGCCGAAGTACAGGCAGGCAGGCAGTTGATGCATGCTTTAATATTGGTCACAACAGGTCTTTGTAATTTCTTTACTTTGTAGTAAGTCAATGTTTCAAGATATAATTTCTATTCCTCTCACATATGTTCCTGATTGTTTCTACTCGCGGGCTCGTAATGTTCTTCACGATCTTAGTTTGTTATAAATTTATTGGCATAATTATCGATTAGGACCAGGAGATAATCATTTGATAGTACTGGTCCTAGGAAGTATATTTACCTGTCAACTCGAAAGTCAATATAAGTTGGATGTGGCAGGTTAGGAGCTTTACAAGCTTTACCTCAGTTCTCTGCATATTTTCTATTATACTTTTTTGGCCACCATGTCTCAGCCCTGAGGCGAGACTTCTTGAGACACGAGACTACAGTTCCCTCGATGTTGCAGACGTTTCCTCGATGTCATGTAGTGGACTATTTTCAGACACTTTGTTATGCATGTTGACAAGCCATTATTAGTAGTTTATTTCCATAATTGAGGGTCCACTTTCCAACATAGCCTATACAACGCAAGTGGTATTTCTTGTAAACTTTATGGCTGAAATGTACCTAATAAGTGATATTGCTTCCAACTTAGCAATTGATGTCCCACTCCAATCCAATTTCCATCACCCTACACTAACTTTGCTGAATATGACTAAAACATCAGATGGAAAGTAAGGTTAGCATCTTTTAGTTTTTTTTACAATTGAAACTATTTTATCAGTGTTCTCATTTCTTATTGTTGTTTTTAATTTCCAGTCATTTTCCTTGACTGGGGTACCCATCAAATATCTGACTCAAATAAATAATAACTTCTGATGTAATGATATAAGTGTAGTACTGCTACGTCAAACAAGTGTTCACTGTACTCCGAGTCATTAAAAGTTCCTGATGATTATTATTTCCAAATCTGCGATCAGTCCTTGAACTGTAAGCAGATGTGTTGCTCGGAGAATATCTGCTTGGAGGATCCGGCTATTGCCAGATCTCCCTTCTGTATCAAATGATATTCCTTTTCAGACTAAAGTCGCCGGTGAGTTTCGAGTCGCTTTCGGTGCTTGCCTCTGCGAAGGGCGATTACCTCGCGGTCCTCAGTGGTTAGTTACGCTGAGGTAATGGTGTATTTCACTGGTTGTTGAGAACCTCGATGCTTTGGATATTACTCTGCGGATCTTGTTTTGGGCCCTGTGCAAGTACATGATGTTTGAATTGCTGGCTGTTCCCCACTTCAACAATTCAATGCCGAGCTATTCAATGCCGTACGTCCATATTGGTATAGTAGGACTGAGTTTCTACCCAGGGGTTTCGTTTCCTTTGGATTTTATGTGGTTTTCCATGTGAGGCGCCTGTCCAGCAAGAATCCAAGGTACTTGACACCGTCTTGCCCAGGGTTTCAACTGTGTTATAGCAGTTATTGCTGAAGAGTGATTCCGTAAATATGTAATTTAACGATTCTATACTTTGGGTCTTTCACAACGGTTAAACCCAGGTTCTAAACCTTTCTTACTTAGGCATAACTTAATATTTATTAAATTATTCACTTGATTTTGCAGCCTCAATATAAAATTCAAAACCATCCTCTTTGCTCTTCATTAGTCTATATATACAATTATACATACATCTTTCTAATAGTTACGTTGTAAAGATCAATAATAGCACACTCTTCAACGTATAAGACACTGGCCATATACTTCGCACGCTTCCTTTAACAATATAAGCCTTTGACTATTAGCCTTTATTATTGTTCAATAACATTGTCATTTCTTATTGATGTTTAACGTAACTTTCTTGATCTTAAATAACCTTGGCTTCTTTATTGGCCTTTAAACGCAACAGACTCTTTTATTGGCTGTTGAACGTGGTTGAACACATTGGTCTCTCTTATTGACGTTTCAACAGAACAGACTTTCTTGGCAATTAACAACCTTTGCCCCTCTTATTGACATTCGAACACTATTGACGTTTCAACAGAACAGTATTTCTTATTGTACGTTGAATAACATTGGCCCATCTTATTGTCCTTTCAACAGAACATACTTTCTTGACAATTTACAACCTTTGCCTCTCTTATTGACATTTGAACACATTGGTCTCTCTTATTGACCTTTCAACAGACAGTCTTTCTTATTGAACGTTGAACAACATTGGCCTATCTTATTGACCTTTCAACAGAACAGACTTTCTTATGACTTTTAGCTACCTTGTAAGTCCTTTCAATTTCATTTCAATTTCACTTCGATTCAATTTTGATTCAATTTGCCTCTCTTATTGACGTTTGATCACATTGGTCTCTCTTATTGACCTTTCAACAGACAGTCTTTCTTATTGAACGTTCAACAACATTGGCCTATCTTATTGACCTTTCAACAGAACAGACTTTCTTATGACTTTTAACTACCTTGTAAGTCTTTTCAATTTCACTTCGATTCCACTTCGATTCGATTTCGATTCGACTTCGATTCAACTTCGATTCAACTTCGATTCAACTTCGATTCAACTTCGATTCAACTTCGATTCAACTTCGATTCAACTTCGATTCAACTTCGATTCAACTTCGATTCAACTTCGATTCAACTTCGATTCAACTTCGATTCAACTTCGATTCAACTTCGATTCAACTTCGATTCAACTTCGATTCAACTTCGATTCAACTTCGATTCAACTTCGATTCAACTTCGATTCAACTTCGATTCAACTTCGATTCAACTTCGATTCAACTTCGATTCAACTTCGATTCAACTTCGATTCAACTTCGATTCAACTTCGATTCAACTTCGATTCAACTTCGATTCAACTTCGATTCAACTTCGATTCAACTTCGATTCAACTTCGATTCAACTTCGATTCAACTTCGATTCAACTTCGATTCAACTTCGATTCAACTTCGATTCAACTTCGATTCAACTTCGATTCAACTTCGATTCAACTTCGATTCAACTTCGATTCAACTTCGATTCAACTTCGATTCAACTTCGATTCAACTTCGATTCAACTTCGATTCAACTTCGATTCAACTTCGATTCAACTTCGATTCAACTTCGATTCAACTTCGATTCAACTTCGATTCAACTTCGATTCAACTTCGATTCAACTTCGATTCAACTTCGATTCAACTTCGATTCAACTTCGATTCAACTTCGATTCAACTTCGATTCAACTTCGATTCAACTTCGATTCAACTTCGATTCAACTTCGATTCAACTTCGATTCAACTTCGATTCAACTTCGATTCAACTTCGATTCAACTTCGATTCAACTTCGATTCAACTTCGATTCAACTTCGATTCAACTTCGATTCAACTTCGATTCAACTTCGATTCAACTTCGATTCAACTTCGATTCAACTTCGATTCAACTTCGATTCAACTTCGATTCAACTTCGATTCAACTTCGATTCAACTTCGATTCAACTTCGATTCAACTTCGATTCAACTTCGATTCAACTTCGATTCAACTTCGATTCAACTTCGATTCAACTTCGATTCAACTTCGATTCAACTTCGATTCAACTTCGATTCAACTTCGATTCAACTTCGATTCAACTTCGATTCAACTTCGATTCAACTTCGATTCAACTTCGATTCAACTTCGATTCAACTTCGATTCAACTTCGATTCAACTTCGATTCAACTTCGATTCAACTTCGATTCAACTTCGATTCAACTTCGATTCAACTTCGATTCAATTTAATAAAATATAGACTTTAAACAACCTGAAAATTTATTTCAAACCTTCTTCAAAAGAAGGAGGTTCTCAATTTGGATGTATGCTTTTTGTATGTATGCCACGCGATCAACTCCGCCAACCATGAATCGATTTTGATGATTTCCTTTTATTTGTTTGGCAGATACAAAGGTGGTTTCAAACAAATTTTATCGAAATTGATGGAGCGCTTTTGAGAAAATCAACAAAACATTTATCCATATAATTCTACCTCTACGGGTGAACATTTCAGGGGATGAACGTTGCAGATTTTTAGAGCAGCTGAAATTGGCTTCTTAGTTTTTCTGTAGCTCATTATCAATCTCTTTTTGATTTTTTGAACAGAACATACTTTATCATTTACTTTTAACAACCTGAAACTTTATTTTCAATGTCTACTCTTTTTTTTAAAAAAAATCTTTGAATAGAACATACTTTATCAGTCACTTTTAACATCCTGAAACTTTATTTTCAATGTTCGACCATCATTAACGACCGTTTACAAATATAACATCTCATAAAATAGCAGCACTATCCACAGCTATCCAACACACAGTGAGGCTCGGCATACTGTTACACTAAAGCAATATGCATACTTTAATAGTATGGTTAGATGACATGAGTAAAATGTTTTAGCTCTGCAACTAATTCTAGTTCTTACCAGTGATTCAAAGAATGGTTGTCCACACATGAATGCGTGAGATGCATCTAATTTTATTATTCCAATAATCAGTTAATAAATATTATTTTACTATTACTTCCGTGGTAAACAATTCACTGGTACTGACTACTTGGTTTACTAACGTGAACAAGGTACATTGATTGCCAACGGCTAGCTATTATTATGAATACATGAGGTGTTTACATGAAACCTGCGCTCTTTTTATTTCACTGTGGCCAGCAGTGATATGCAGGTAAACGTATGAGCTATTTATGCCCTGTGAATGAGTCCATTGGAGAGAAGTGTCCTATTACACCTGTCAACCATTACAAGTTAAACAATTCAACGTACCTTCAGGTTTGCACTCATTGTAACAAGATACTGTAATCAATTTTCACTCAAACTCTTCCTGTCTCTGCTTATATGCTCCTAGGTCTACGCAAACGTCAGGAACGCAGTATCGCTGTTCGTGGTAGCTTCATAATATAGCGGTTAGCAACAAAGTCATGCCACCATTTTAGGTTATTTCTTGTACGCGTAACCAACCATCCCTTCCTTTATCAAGAAAATTAATAAGCACGCCTCGAAAGTTTTCCTCGATCGCCAGTTGTAAAATACTCGTAATTGGGCACAGTTCACTCACAAATAATACATATTACTGCCGTGGTCATCGCACCGTGGTGCAGCTGACAGCCGAGTGTTGCCACACCAAAAGCCTGTATACTACAACCGTAAGGAAAAGTATGTTTTAAAAATATTAGACTGCATAACTGAAGCTCTTTCACGTAATGATGTCATGACGTGATTGCATCATAAAATTTTCCTCAATTTCGGTCCTTTCCCCAAACACAACAAGAATATCTTTGTCTGATTATTTAAAAGGCTTCCCCGACATATGAACTGATAGGTGTATGATAACCAAGAAACTTAAAATTGGGAACACGACCCCTTTTAATGTTGGATGTTTGGGTATTCGAAAAAAGGGGATGACAATGGTCGAAAGTTTTATTATGAGCAAAGTGCTTGAGCTTGACCTCAAAACTTGACCATTTAGAAAACCATTACGAGGAGATTACCAATCGCCTAAACAACATGTGACCTACTAGTTCCATGAAACAATTATAAAGGTTTACAAGCAAGTCCTACAAGAGCACTTATGCAGCTAGTAACAAAGAAAGATATACTCGTAATATTATAATGTTCCTAACGTCAAATAACAATTCAAGCATATAGAAGTTGCAGCCCCATAAGACTTCATTTTACCTATTTTGGTTTAGAAGCATAAAGAACGTTCGGATTTTAATATTTTGTTTGAATGTCGGTATGTTTATTCAGTCCTTTTGTCACTGGCACGCACTTTTGCGCAGTTTTAATTGGACACGTTTTCTTTTATATTGGCCGATAACGAATTGAGGTGGAGTGCCAATCCACTTCGACACCCGCATAAAGAGTACAGCGGCATTTTGTTTTTAAACCATCCAAAAGATTTTTTAAACAGTGTTAACTTTATCCGAGTTTATTTTGTTTATTTAGAGTCACAATGAAACAAAGCATACGTTAATATCCTGTTCATATTTACATATGTTTGTGGCACTAAATGTTTCACCAGGATATTGTACGCAAAAGCTTAATATACTGTAATAAAAATCCCATTAAAAGATTTTAAAAATGTACTGTAGTCACATCACAATATAAGCAATACAATTAAATTACGTTATAAATTTTTAACATGGCAATACTAGAACAATTAACAGGGTTGTCAAAATTGAATCAAATGTCAGATTCTTGGCGCGAACTTGATTAATGGTGGCTCATTGCAATTTTTCGTAATTCGTTATTAAAATACTTTTATATGTGTTTTTTGTGTTATAATGGTGTGATATAGTGCAAAAAGTGTCATGGACGGTGTTATAGTATCATCATCATCAGCCGGGAAACGTCCACTGCTGGACATAGGCCTCCCTCATGGTACGCCACATCGACCGGTCCCGAGCCACCTGCATCCAGCGACTCCCAGCGACTCTAACCAGGTCATCGGTCCATCTAGTGGGGGGACGGCCTGGTAGACGTTTCCCGGTACGTGGTCGCCACTCGAGAACCTTTACTCCCCACCGGTTATCGGTTCTTCGAGCGATGTGGCCTGCCCATTGCCACTTCAGCTCACTGACTCGTCGAGCTATGTCGGTGACCTTCGTTCGTCTACGGATTTCCTCATTCCGGACCTTATCACGTAGAGAAATTCCGAGCATAGCTCGTTCCATTGCTCGCTGAGTGACTTTGAGCTTGTTTATTCGGCCCACAGTAAAAGACCACGTTTCGGTTCCGTATGTCATCACTGGCATCGAGTACATTCGGCATATGGATTCTTTCGAATTATGTTGAAACCAAGGCTAACCTTTGAAGTTCTCGTCAATAATCGTTAAAACAAGCGATAGAATATACACATTATACATTTTATTGAGAAAACTGAAGAAAATATATATTCAGAGTAGGCTGTATGGCTTTGTTCCTTTGCCTTCCCATTCGGGAGAATTAAACTACTACTACTACTGAATCAAATGTCAACCTATTAAATTAGGATTGACTTTAACTAAAAAATTTAAAATGTTATTATCTGTATGTATGTATAAGTGTGTGGGTGTCGTTAAAGTGTACGGCGAAATTCCAGATGTTTACATTGTCCCTTAAAAAGGTTTATAAGAAGAAAAACTATTTCATCTTATTTCATGTTACACTTCTTCCGATTTGTGGTGGAAAGCACAGTTTAAGCATTGACCTATCGACGAAACCTACATACACATCAATTTCCAGTCAATTAATTCTGACATAAACATACTTCCGTACTTTTAAAGGTCTAAAGAGTCTGCAATGAATACAGTTCCACTAAAAGTCAGAGCTTGCTTTGTTATTAAACAGTCTTGTACTTAGTGGAACTAGTGAATTCACTACGAAGTACCTGACGTAACACAAGTGGAAGACATGGTGAATTACTCGCCCTTATTACGAGTATGTTGTTGGTTTAATTTATAGACTGAGAGCGAAACGTATAATATTTTTCGGATTGTTATCTTTTAAATGACTGCAGTGTGTAAGTAACTACTTATGTGGTAAACATCAAACACAAGACATATCCGATTTTTACCTATGAATTTATTTGTCTTGACTGGGTTGATATTTCAATCATAATATTCGATGAAAAGTATTTAGCTCTATATCTTTTACTTTAAGACGAAGATCGTTGTGTATGACCTTCTCAAAAGCTTTTAGTTGTCCTTTAATCAGACTGTGTCAAAAGACGGCAAGGGAAAATGTTTTTGGTGTTTACGGAAATATATTTAGGTACTCTACTAACAGTTCTCATACCTGTGCCTTTAGATTTGTTAGGAACGTAATGACTTAACGTAAAAGCTAATTATTATTAATTTATTGAAAGTGAACTGCCAATCACTGCTACAAAACTTTGTCTAGCTTGAGTCAAAGTTTAGTACAAGAGTTTCTGTGTCGTATATCACCGAATCTACTGCAGTTGCTGCACGTTTGCTGGTAGTTCTATATTTAAAAATTTTAAAGTTCTCAAGAAAAATACATGGCTTATGGTATATTTTAATGTCCAGTATGGATATATTTAAGTAAAAGTGTTGTACAAAACTTTCTGACGTCCCGTCGCGTCACCAAATCTATTGCACGGTTGTCACTCTGTTGCCTGCAGTGTTCTATTTTTATTTTATTTTTTATTATTACGGTTTGACAATATGACTACAAATGGCACCTATAGAACGAAGCACTTGACAATAGACTAAGACTGGTGCGAGACTATATCCTCCCAAATAGGAAAAATAC
Organism: Carcina quercana; assembly: GCA_910589575.2. Lineage (NCBI taxonomy): Eukaryota > Metazoa > Arthropoda > Insecta > Lepidoptera > Depressariidae > Carcina > Carcina quercana. The sequence goes on along the minus strand of OU342431.1, from coordinate 2,989,287 downwards.
CCGTGCTAGGGTAGGATATTAGTTGTTTCTGTTAAATTTATTGCAAATATTGCATTTGTGAACAAAAAGATTTTAAGATAGTAATTAGTTAGTAATATCGTGCAGTATATATCGTGTGTTAGAGTACTCGTACTTAATTTGTGTTAGTGCAGATTAGTGTAGGGTGTAGGTACAACATGTTAGTGTATTAGTAGTAGTTATATATATTAGTAATGTTGTAGCGTTTATTTACTATTTTCATCAGTCAGCATCGAATGTAGATTTTCTCCCATAATGTTTTTAATTTTCTATTTTCTAATTCTATTTTTAAATTGTTAAAAAATATATGGTTCCTACGTGATTAGTTGCTCAGTGGTTACTACCGAATGCATTTTCTTTAATCGTTGGTCTCTGTATTAATTAGTTTCATTATGCAGTTTGATATCGTACCTTTTCCTCGTTTTCTTTACCGCCACCTCAGCTGCACCTGAACGTCGCCGACATGGAAAACCAGTGAACAAAGCTTCACCGATCTAAATTCAGCATAGACCAACGTCTACCGTTTAAGCTCCAGCATTAACATGCCGCCGCGCCGCGTATTCTCTTCCCTAATCATGAATATTTATATCGGAGTGTCGCGTCAATGTACCGTGATATTGTCCTTACGTGTAGCGCACGCGCAGAAGCGCACTGTTTGTAATTCATTACTGCTACCTGTGCTCCATGTTTTATGTAGATTCTGCTTGCTTTAACTGACACTGAAAGACGGAGGATGAAAAATTTGTATTTAGGAGAGCCAGGATCGATGGTACAAGGACGGTCGCTCTATCCAACTGAGCTACCATGGCTTCGCTAGGTAACATACTTCTATTTATTTATTTAATTTGGTTTTCAAACATGGTATGCTTTACTTAAAAATTATAATTCGTCCCAAATACGAAAAATTAACATCCACTGAACACGTATGAAGACTAGGTCATCACTTTCTTTGGTTATACACAAGGTACACACAACAAAAATACACCAAACGTCAGACACTCGGCCGTCAATATGCAGCGCACGTCATTGTCAGTTATATGTGTGCATGTATTTTGGTTGACCTTACGCGTTACTAGACGATTTTGAATCCTGATATTTTTTACAAATCTACCCCTAAATTTTATTAATAGTGAAACAAAAACTTTCCTGCAAATTATTTTAATTAAAGTCCTTTTTATGCACAATGGATTCGAACTTGGCCTTAATTTCACCTGATTGTGAGGACTTATAAATCTCAACTAAGCACTTACTAAATTTTATTTTATTACTGAAAAAAATTTATTGGAACACAATCAGTGCTGTTAACAGCACGGTTCAGCGGAAAACTTAGACAAACATAGCCTCGTGTTAACATCAAAGCAAAAACATTTAAATTTGGAACGTCGAGTTCTTCAGCCAGTGCTATCGACAACTCTAAGTTACAATTCAAACAGTTATTACCAACCGTTACACAGCAATTCAGTCGGAAACCTCCAGATAGATGACTGAACAAAAACCCGTGCAATCCCTAAGGAGAAGAGAAGTTAATAGATTTCTGTAATTAACCCGTTCAGTGGACCGGGTGATTGCGCCAGTCCCGGGATAAAAAGTGACAATTCGCTTGCGCGGATTTCAGGTTACACCTTTTATGTATGGGGCGAGACGACCGTAAGCCGCTTAGGGTTCCATTCTGAAGCCAAACCTTATCTACAGTCGAATGAGAAAAGTAAAGAAACCTAATCGACCCTGTTTTTCGGGTTGGCGCTTTTTATCAACGGCCCCTCGCTTTGAGTTTACACGAGTTCATTTCGACAACTCTTTTTTTATTCATATTCGTTTATACTCCTCGAGTTAAAAAAGTAATCGCTTTGAACAGTTTCTAAAATTAGCGTTACAGGAAGTAATAATTTCAAATTAAATTTTCAAAGTTATCGAATTCGTTTTTTATGGTTCGTTATTATTTTAATTTTGTTCAACATTTTTCCGTATCGTAATCGACTTCTTTACGTTTCTTTGGGATGATAACTTCGGATTATCCGGGACACGTTTCCTAGAAGTTCCGGGGATAATAAAAAATATCCTGACGTCGTACCTTCGCAATTGCCTGGCTACGGTTTACGTTTCCCAGGCGTGCTATTGTTCCGAGCTCGGATTACTGGCCCCTGTCCTTTAGCTTGGTTTACATTTGTAAACGGCAGTCTAGCAGTAGTAACTGTGTGCATCATATTGTGAATATAGTAGGGGTTGTCGGGGTTTATAGCTAGGACAGTAGCGAACATTGAGAGTAGCACTGTTAGCATTAACACATTGAATCAGAGATCTAAAATCTATCACTTGTTATTTCCTATTTGCATTGAAACAACTTTTTTTTGCAAAATTACTATGATTGTCTGTCAAAAGAGAACATTCATCCTTAGGTTCATTAAAACGTTGATTTTGATTTGAATAAACGTAATTTTACCATTTTTAGTATTCGCAGCTATACATGAGCTCATTTTATAAAGTTTTGAACCTTATTTATTACATATTGTGGCGTAGCTATAATATCAAAATAAGTGATCATTATTAAAAATCTTTTAAATTGCAATGAGTGTGAAAATAACATTATTGTTACTTTTTAGGGTTAAGACCTAAGACCTAAGTTACTAAGACTTTGCTGTCCATCCGTCCGTCTGTCTGTCCGTCTGTCACCAGGCTGTATCTCATGAACCGTGATAGACAGTTGAAATTTTTACAGGTGATGTATCTTGCCGCTATAACAACAAATAATAAAAACCAGAATAAAATAATTATTTAAAGGGGATCCCATACAACAGACATGGTTTTATAAAGATTTTTATAAATAATGGTACGGAATCCTTCGTGCACGAGTCTGACTTGCACTTGGCCGGTTTTAATATAATTTTATTTACTCCAGAAACTCCTTAACAGATTGCATTCAAATACCCTGAAATACTTTTAGGTTTCAATGCATTGTATGTATTTTTATCGAAGGTACTCCAATTATATGGAGAAATATTTCAATTCTGCACAGTTTTGCAGATCTTTGAGATATCGTAACATAATCCTTCTAAAAGATTAATCAGTTATCCGACTTCAATTTTCCAACCATCTTAGGTTTCGCTGAATATTCAAATGGACTACGATTACTACCAATACTTTGAAACATGTTCTTGATAGCACATCTAAAACTTGGCATTGCGTCAAACATCGAAATGCAAACATAAAATATACATAGAGGCAACACGAGGGAGTTTGGCCTTATTGGAATCATATTCATAACAAATTCTCGCCCTTATATTACCGATGTCTGGAGTCACAATTCAAGGGAAACGTGCTTGCAAAAATTTCGCCAACAGTTTCCCTTTCGTCACGTACTGCGTTAAGAAGGGCTTGTACAACGTACAGTTAGCTTTGGTATTTCGTTACCGAATTGATGAAAACATTCCACAATTTCGCACGAAGTGTTTTGCCTCTTCACTCATTATGCGTACAGCTAAGGAGTGGAATTCCCTGCTGGCATTTGTGTTTCCCGAGAGCTACAACCTGGATACTTTCAAGGCTAGAGTGTTTCTAGGCAACCGCGAACCACCCTAGACCACATCGTCGCTGAGCATCAGGTGAGATTGTCGTCAAACGGAAGCCTTTCAAATCTTTTAAAAAAGCTGGTAAGACCTTTAGACATCAGTTTATGACTAATCCCCCCAGGATCCACAACTTTCCGTACCTTCCTAAGCACGGAATCATCTTAATTTTCAGACAATCAGGTGATTCAGCCTGCAATGCCCTAATCAACTTTGGGAAAGTCGCACAAAGTATGAGTTCCGTGAGAGTTGCGCGTCTGAGTCCACGTAGGCCGCTACCTTTAGACATCAGACATGTGCAATAACCCAACTGAAACCGATACACGGCGGTGATGATGATGATGTATTTTTAGCAAAGGTAAATGTACCTGTAAGCTACACAGATATGTGTAGTATTCTTAGTCGAACCCATTTGGTTTCGTTTTATCAAAAATTATTTGGAAAAAGGGTTTACGTCGTTGTTTACTGAAATTCAGTTTTTTCAGAATCCCAAATTTATTTTACCAAAGTTTATTAAAGTAGAATATCTGGCTTTAATATGAGCTCAATAGCCATTACTATTAGGTGAACGCGTTTTGATCAATCATAAAAATATTTTAATGTAAGAAAAATTACATATCACTAAGTAGATATAAATATTAAAAAAAAAACAATGAAGTAAGTATACAGCTTGGGAACGTCTCTTTTCTGGCAGGAGCAAAAAACATGGAGGAAATCCAATAACCGGACGCTAATTTTTGATTTGTTTTTACAGCTGCAACATGTTTCTATAGAATCGTAGATTAACTAACACCTGTAAATCTAGTCATCATCATCAACAGCCTATATACGTCCCCACTGCAGGGGCTCAGGCCTATTTCAATCACGTGTTGCTGATGTAAAAATAAATCTATCTATCTATCAAAATAGATAATAAAGAAGCTTTACCGCACAATACCACAACACACTTCCTCTATGTCCCAAAACATTTTTATATCCCAAATCTGCTTAAGACACAATGGCTATCCACACACGCAACATCCAAATAAAAAGCGGATTTAACGCGTACCCAGCCAAAATACGACTTTTTTCCTGGAGGAAAGCCCGTGAAACTGTAGTTTATCTGGATGATATAATTCTTTTTTAGGAGTAAAAATTCGATATCGCGTTGTACGTACAAGTTTTACGATCCGACATTGGAAGCAACTGTTCCTCCGGGACGTGACACCGAGGTGTGCCTATGTGTGGCTCGTTGTTTTGACGTTAGAATGTCGGAGGCAGGGATGGTAATTCGATATTAATAGTCGCATATGTCGATGACTGGATTTTAAGAGCCATCCGGTTCGTGCATGTGAATTATCGTTATTTTAAAAACCATTCGGTTTATGCATGTGAATGGATGTTATTTGGGATCTGAACCCACTTTTCTTATATTCGATTTGGTTCATATTCAAAACATGGTAATCACATTTTTAAGAGGCTATGTTGGTAAGACCACGTGGTCGGTTTCAAGATTGCTTTGTTTTGTAGCTGTCCCTCTCCGAGCCCTATCCTACCCGAGCGCGTACGGTGAGACAGCATACATTACGCGATGTTATCCACCCGTTATTTGGATGTTTCGTAGTCCAGGGATCATTTGAAGGATACAGTATATTATGTAACCATTTTTTAAATACAGTGTACTAATGAAATTTCAGATGTCGGTGGTTTTTCCAAATTGTTCTAAATTGATTCATACTCTTGTAAATCAGGTTCAAATTTGGAGCTTTTTATTACCGAAAAATCGAAAAATACAATACTTTGACGCCCTGTAACTCTAGAAGTATATATTTAAACGAAAATCTGACTCACCACCGACACAGATATTTGTTTGTAGATTGTGTCTTGAAAATTTGACAACAGCATACCCTCTTAATGCTACAGACAGCTCTGTTCCCCCCCCCCCCCCCCCCCCCCATCTCTTTTTCTCTGAGATCTCTATGAAGCGTTCCGCGAATACTGCTTTAGTTCTTATGACACACAATCTGTAGCCTAGGACTACTCAGGAAGCGTGCTATGAAGGCTTTAAGAAGCAATATACATTGACAAATGTTGTTATTTGAGAATCATTATTAAAATTGTTAGACATTGAGTTTCAGAGAGAGACAGAGAGAATCAAAGTACCTTGTTTTTCAACGAATAAGGTGTAAAATCCATCGTGAACATTAGTATAAATTGATGAACCTTGCAACACTACAGAAAAGACAGTGCCGAGAAGCAATTTTCAAGAAATATTTCCACTAACAACGCTACGTCTTGGAAGCACGTTTCCATTGCAAGAGTTATGACGGCGTACGTGCTCTCCTTTATAGCAGCTTAGAGATCTAGCTTAGCGTTTTACGTTGGCAGATAAACTTTAAAAGCAGACAAATATTGCAGTTTTACCGTAAACGTGCGAGTATGAATATAAACACGTGTAAAGAAAGAGGAAGGAAAGGTTATTTAACTTTATAATAAGGTAAATTTTCCCTATTTGTAAGGAAAGAAAATGTTATACACATTTGTTTGCTTAAAAAGCATTGTTGTATTTGTGGAAGAAATCAATAACAACATTTTAATTGTTATTGGTAGCAGTTTTGTTTATTTTCAATTTGCTTGTATTTTTAGCCCCCGACTCAAAAGAGGGGTGTTATGAGTTTCACAACAATATGTGTATGTTTATGTAGGACGAGGCGTGGCGAGGTGGAAAGACGACTTACGTAGGGTAGCCGGACGTGAATGGATGCGGAGAGCAGAGGACCGAATCGAGTGGCGCACTCAGGGAGAGGCCTATGTCCAGCAGTGGACTGCCGCAGACTGTACATGATGTGTATGTCTGTCTATTGTAGCTCTCGAACGGATGGACCGATTTTGATGCAGGTTTTTTACGTCAAAGCAAGTTTCCTTGAGATGGTTCATAGCTATATTTGGTAAAAATCAATTCATCCGTTTGTTGCGTGAGGTTTTTTAATTTTTAAAAATTGAATTCACTTGTTTAATATTAGATAGGCTTCCGTTAGAACGCAATCTCACGTGATGTAAAGCGAAGATGTGGTATAGGACGGTTCACGGTTGCATAGAAATAGCTTATTCAGCCTGGTCTTGAAAACATCCTATGTAGTGTTAATAATCACATTGGCATGTGGATCGGTAATCGCAGTGGGTGTCGTTGATATTTAGATGGATGGTCTTAAATTTTCCTTTAACGTTTACGGTAGTCACTTGAATCTATTTTAATACTAAGATCATAACGTGTACCCATCTAAAAGTCTCTCAACACAGTGGAACTTCGCATTACATCGGTACTTGGTTGGAACAATCCAATTGCGCGAACGTCGAGACAAATTGCGTGATTAGCATCCACACGCCCCCAAGCCTTTTAAATGGACGAAATAAATGATTTGGTGAAGAAATAGTGAAACGATGGGCCATTTGCGTAAGTATCGGCAAATCTGCTAGAGTTAAAAGAAACGTGGCGATGAAACAGTGTACTCTGTATTATTTCACGAATACGAAAAATCTGTTCGTACCCTGTGACGCCTAAAACCAACATCATTCATAGGAGTATAATTTAAAAGTATAATTTTTTAAACGAGAATACAAAATCTCGTCCACCGGAAATGGTCTAAAATACAGCTATATCTTTTTATTACTTTGACCTATAATTTTTTCACAGATTTAAGGGACGTCAAACTTAAATATTTGATCTTAATTTTAAAATCTCCACACGTTTCTGATAAAAAGGATCGTGACAAACAGACAGCTTTACAGCTTCTTTTAAAAGCTAAAGCAAGTTCTCTCATATTAATCGATAGATATTTTATCATTTATATCGTACGTGATAATTATGGTAACAAAACAAATAGAACATTTATTTTGCATAAACGCTGGTTATTTTTATTATTATTCCACAAACACACGCATAAAAATCTAAAATTTAATTTTCATGACCATATATTCCCTTCTTATTGTGATCGGAAAACTATTTTTGAATTATTATTTTAGTAGGTTAAATTTTAACAAATTTATTTTTTAGTTTTAGTAGAAAAGCTTGGTGGTATTTAATTGATTCTGAAAAGCCACGTTAAATTATAAAATAAAATTGTGTCTGCCTCAAGGTTCAGTTAGTAGGGCGCCGCATAATTGATTTTAATGTTGCTTAGACATGCAAACAACTTATAATTCCAACTTATAGACAACATCAACACTATCTACAAACCGTAAGACATCAGCGTATTATAATCATCATCAGTTCTGCGTCAGCAGCAACGATATCCGTTCCATTTGGGGGTGTTTCAAATCATAGAATCTGACAGGTAGATTAGCTCTCGCAGTAACATATTGTTGCACATTTTCTTTTTTCCTTCCTGTAATCCTCCTGATACACTTTGATTTTAACGTATAATATGCTTTTATGTGTTTATTAGAATTATGTTTTTCTTTTATCACATTTATGTAGCTCCATGTACCACTTATTACTTTTACGATTATTTTTCCTCAAAGTTGCCTGGAAGAGATCGATCTTAGCGATAAGGCCGCCTTCATGTACCTTTATGTATTCTTTTGTGTGTTATGTTCCTATTGTTTTTTGTGTGTGTATTTAATAAGTTGATTTGAATGTGATACATTCGAGTAGGTGCCACTGATCATATCATGAAACTTTCCTTAATTGACCATTTACGACACAAGGCATAAAATGAAGATCCTATTCTAGACCTGAAACACACGGCTTGCATAAACAAATCATCAACGTAAAATAAACTCAACGATGAAACCATCTAGCTTTAAGATGCAACTGTCTTAAAGCTAAACCCTAAATACTAATAGTATTTAAATTAAATGGTATCCGTTGTACACAGATGGTGCTTTCCAATTTAACATTCGACTAACCATTAATTATACCGATCTAGTTAACAAGCTCTGATTCTAATAGTGTATTACTTGTGTGAGTTCACAAGTAAATGATAAATTAACGTGCTACGCGTTGGTTGCTCAACTCTGCGCATATTTGCTACGGAAATGTTGATGATATTTGTTTTAAGAATTTTTTTTGATGTTTCAATTTTTACCTCAACCTAATAAAAAGTAACAATTAGGTCGCAGAACTTAGATATTGTTGTGGTTTTCATTTGAACTGGGTCAGGCCTTTGACAGTCATTTCAGGGGTTTGAAAATGTTCCACTAGACCGACTGCAGTGCGTATTTATGTAAGACTAGCATCGGCTATCGGTTCGGCTGGACACACGTTCAGCGTGCTGCCACTTCACCTTGCTAATCTGGATCCGGAGTCCCCAAGTGGCGCAGTTTGGGAGAGGCCTATGTCCTGCAGTAACCTACCACAGCCTGTACATGATGAATATCCTAAAGGATGATTTCCAGTCCACCAATCTATCCTGCCGAAAAGCCAAATCCCTTCACAAAAAGCCTGACAATTGTTACCTGCATTAAATATTCACTTATTCGTCATTGAATTCAAACAGGTGACAGTAATGGATAATTAGAGCGTGCATCTCACACATGTGAAGTCATTTATTCCTGCGAATCCCCACCTGAATCTGAGGATGTGACACTTCATCAACATCATAAAGTCGTGACAGCATCACGAAATATTTCACCTTATAACACCGAAGTGTGAAGTCTCGTCAGCGATAGGAAAAATCCTTTTGATATATTGGCTCGTTAGTCGCACCATCGCCACCGTCGCGACCGGGGTTGTTAATCGGACCATTTGTCACGATCGCGCTTGGCATTCGCTTCGCTTCGCTTCGCCTCGAACGTAGCGATTCGAATTTCGTAAAGATTCCGAACGGGGTTCGTAGAGATGGTTCATTAGTCTACATCTCATTTAACACTTCAATTTTTTTTTTAAATTTAAAATATTTTGATGAACTTGTTATTTTTATGTTTTTGTTAGCTTGATGTTTCTTGAAACAATAGACAATCAACTTGTAGTACCTGAAATATGACTGACCAAAAATTTTACGACCTATTACATATATTACTTCTAATCTCACCTTATTCTACTACTTGTAAATCTAAATTACAATTCGAAGTAGAAGAACAATTTATTGCTTTTTCGACAGATCTTCTCCAGTTAAAACGTCACACACTTTACAGAGAAATTAATCTTTATTCCTAACGACTTAAGATTTGAGATCACACGGTTGTACAGCACCAATTCATAACTGCATTGTCAACAGGTCTCCGGCCGTCGGCGAGTGTCAGAGCGGACTCTCTCGACGCAGCTAAAGTGCCGGCGGTGTCAGGGGGCGACGTGACACTGCCCTGTGACACTCGCCTCCAACCCCCAGACGTGTTGCTGCTGGTCGTCTGGTATAAGAACGACGTGCCTATTTACAGGTTAGATTACATTGTAACACTGATAACTGAATTATAGTAATTTAGCAAAGCTCAGGATTGGTAGAGATTTTGATAACCTCGCTTGGCTCGTCTATGCCATAGGAAAGCACATGGATAGGTTTTATTCTCGCGCGAAAACTAAGCAAACAACAGGGAACACTTGTTATATAATGAAGAACAATGAAGCATCTTGTTGAAAACATTACCACTCAACACTCCAAGTAAATTTCAAAAGAAAGTTAAAACAAACTATCCTTCACCTAGTCCTTATTAAAACCTCAACGGTAAGCTTGTTTCCCAAGTTTTCGCTGGAAATATAAATTGCCTCTGTATTCAAGCACGTTCTACACGTTTTTTTTATTTTTCCCACTTTTTCCCCTGTAATAAGGCTCGGTCGCGTGCGGCGTCGATCAACGACCCGCAAACTTTACCACTACTATGTGTTTCATGATAAATTTTATACTCGCGTTCGATCAAAATAAAAACGCGTGGTGCGCTTTTGATAGTCGATTTTTATAGCAGTTTTCACGTCGATTTTTGTGAAGGCAATCTTATTAGGGCTTACCGGGATATGGTCGCAGTAAAGTTTTTGTGCAGAATTTCATTGGCAAAAGTGGCAGTACATTCAGAATGAGGTATAAAGAATTGTGTTTAGTGCCAGGCAAGGTTTAGCAAAGTACTTTAACTGTTTATTTTATTATTATAATCGGTACAAACTTTCTCCTGAATTTCGTCTGCGAAATCTTGTTTCCATTTGGTTACCATGCGTTACAATATTCGTCAAGATCACTTTATACGTTTATCCGTAAAAGAAGCAAATAATGGAGGACAGATTTTCTTTCACATTTATAATATTGGTGTGAAGTGATATTATTTTTTGATAAAACAGTTATATAAAAATTCATCTGTCATATTACGGTTAAATATATACATAAAGCCTTGATACAAACGGATGAACTCAAATTTATCTTTAAAAATAGCAATTTCACTAAAATATTCTTCAGTTATCTTCTCGTCTCTTCACACAGATACGAACCTTTACACATATCTCTCAGACGAGATTTTTTTCGAAAACAAATAGTACTCCATTCTCGCCTTCGTCGTACTGTATCAGCCAAGATTCATGGCTAAATCGCAAGCTAACAATGTGTGCATATTTTATAAATCGCTCAGCCATACATTTGTTATGCATGACGGTTCGGTGCCAACGCCAAATTAGTTTCAGCACACGTTGGTTTGAGGAAACCGTTGATCTGGTAAACACATGTTGCTTTTGATTTGAGTGCTGACGTGAGTTTTGCTTAGAATTGGTAGGATGGTTGATAATAAAGTGCACAAAAGTCAATTTCAGTGTTAGTTCGTTAATCTTTAAAGATCATTATTACTATTGAGAAGTTTTTAGGTTTGTATAAAAAAGAACGGTATATGTTTGATGCTGAGTATGTGTTGCTGCTGGCACTACATCGCCATTTGTGCTTGTAGAGCATATTCGCAGTGTTTGATGTAATTTTCGCGTTCTTCCCAACTATCACAAACACACCAACCGCACTAGAACGCGAATATTAAATATGCCAAATACATGGGAATATTATTGCATGTAGGCGCTCTTCACGCACCTACCGCTAAATGAGGGACACTGAGAGAGCTACGTGCGCTACGATAAGGTTCGAATGAACGAAAAGAACGGTGAACGAAAATATTGTATATTTGAATGATTTGAATCCTTTGATGTGTAACTGATAATCGCCAAACGGTGGAGCAACGTGTTTGCGTATTTACAAATCTATTTGTCTTATTCGTGCCAACAAAGTAAACAGAGTTAAATAAGTCATCCACAAATCTTCGCATTTCGGTGAATGTGAAGTACCAGCATTTACGGTCTTTTAACAATTTACCTTATGATAATCATTCGCTGTGAAATTAATCAACTGGTGTCTGTAATTGTCAACGAAAGATTGAATAATTTGATGTTGAATGGTCGGGTTCGGCAGCAGATATTTCAGCTGCTATAGCCTGCAACTTTCAGGGTTTCAGAATTATTATGAACGCATTGGCTCTACCACGCTCCACCATCCCGTGCATAGTTACTAACCTTACGGTTCGCTCTAAGCGTTCCGCTTTTAGCTTGATCATGCATGAAACCAAGGAGTGGAACGCAATGGTTGGCTACTGTATTTCTATAAAACTAAAGATATGGCAGTATTTAAGTGCTAGGTGAATAGGTAAAAAGAGTATACTCATCGGACACATCGTACCTACCAATCCTACCATCAGGCGAGATCGCGGACAAAAGTTGTTGTATTTTCGATAAAAATAATATTATAATTGTCACTGGGTATTTAATAGCTACTACAAACCTTATTGACTAAATAATTAAACAAACATGTCTGAACTGTCATTCCACTATCGATTTTCTATTTAATTTTAATTACGGTCCATCAAATTAAAACGCTGGTCTGAAATTTATAGTTACGGACAAGGTTTTAATTTAGTTAAATTAATTCGTGTATAATTACACCAGGAACTATTAATTTTAGATATTGGTCTAATTATATAGTTTTATTTTATGGCATGTGTAGGAATCTGTGACAGACTGACGGATGGGAAAACAAACGCTAGAGTGAGATTATAACAGTTCCACTGTTAGGGTTCCGTACCCAACTGGATCCTATTACTCCGCTGTAAGTCTGTCTGTCTGTCACCAGTCTGAATCTTATGAACCGTTATAGTTAGACAGTTAAAATTTTCCCAGATGATGTATTAATGCTACCGCTATAAAGAAACACGAAACAAATATTTAAGGGGGCTCCCATATAACCCCATTTTGAGATGTTCTTAACCCTAAAAATGTTAACCCTTAATTTGTTAAGCTACTGCTACCCACTAGGAATTTTTATCTTTAAGATTCTGCAGACAAATAGGGCAGAGTTATTAACTTTTACAACAATTTAAATAAGGAAAAGTAATCCAATAAAAAATTCAGCGTGTCAGAAACGATAAGAGTTTCTCATTCGTACAATTTATTTTGTTTGTAAGGCACACCGTTAGAATTTGCATTTTGTTTTCTTTTTAAATTGTTTTGTCTTCTACCTGCTTTTCCTTCGCTTCTCGGTATACATAGCGACTGTTGGAAGTAGGTCGCAAATTGGATTGGACACGAAATCCAGTTTTATGATAATTTGCATCGATGCGGACTTACTTACTTGAAACTTGTGATTATTTGTTGATATATAGTCAAATAAAAGGAGGAATACATATGATTTGGCTTTAAGACTTATTTATTATTATAGACAGGCTTCCGTTTGACCACAATATCACCTGATGTTAAGCGACCATGTGGTTTAAGGTGATTAACGGCTACGTAGAAATAGACTATTCTCTCTGAACTTGAATATATTAGAAGTTGTAAAGCTCTTGAAACACAGAAGCTGGCAGGGAATTCCACTCCTTAGCTGTACGCATAATACATAATATCAAATAAGTAGGGGTGTAACCCAACTGTTCTTATCCCAGACGTTCATCAGATATCGTCCCGTTGGTAACGTTGAAGATTATAAAATCCAAGGATTAACTACGTCAACATGTATTCGTACATATCACTGTAATCTTACTGCGATCTCTAAAATGCTTACCAAGCATGGGAAATCGCTTTACAAAAGGTTACCTCAACTACAGGTCTAACGCATAACTTGATCTGTTCCTGAGGTATGGGAGCGGTACGGGAAGGTGTATTTACGGACGTCAAACTACGAATTTATGCATAAATGGAATATTTTCCTACATTATTATACTATTTAAACATTACTTATCGCTTTATTATAAACGTAGATTTTCGTAGCTTATAACTAAACCTATCAAGAGGTGAAAACTTTTAAAATACATTATAATATTTTGAAGAATGACAACATATGAAAGGCTTTAATTAACTGAATGCTTATATAAAATATTAAATTAACAAGAAAAAAGTTAAGAAACTAGAAACAAACTACGCCAAGAAAAGTAATAGAAGAAGTGTAAAAAAAATTCTGGGGTTTATGTAAATTTATGTTCGTATATTCCCGGAATAAACTTATCAGTTCCTTTCATTTAATACCAAATATGTTAATCTATAAATATTAATTTTTGGTATCACTAACTACTACTAAACACTACTACTTTCCACTAAAAGACGCCATTTTGAATGTTTTATGACGTAATATATCCTTTAACCCCGAACACACATGACGCTTCTAATCATAAAATACGATGCGTGGCTTAGGAGACATCATAACAGTCGAACATAAATCCACATACACAAAGGTTGCTAAAACCATAACCTTCTTTTTGGCTTTACTGTACTCGATAAAAAATTAAATTGATTTTAATTTTATCTACTTCGAGTCTTTGCAGCTTCAGTTATATTTAAACAAGGAAAAAATGCAAACGTATTCGTAAGAATCGAAATTCGAAAACCAACGAAAAGGAATAATATCACGAGATCGCTGTTATTACAGGCACTTTAGGAGGCTCAAATGTATTTGAAAAATATTGGTCCGCGAAAGCCTTAGAATGTCAATATTTTCTTAGAATTTCGGAGGCGGAGTATCGTAGCCAACGTATTTACATGTCAGTGGCATTTTTGTAGTATTTAAATTGTACACGAAAAGTGTTCCAATCTTTTACAATAAGTTAATGGAAGCATCGGTGGCGCAATGGATAAGGCGCGGACTCTCAATCTAAGGGTTCCGGGTTCGAATCCAGCCGTGTACCTATGAGTTGTTTTTCAATTCAAGTACATTATCTGATTTCTTAACGGTGAAAGAAAGCATCGTGAGGAAACCTGCATGTCTTGAACAGGCATGGACAGGACAGGACTACGGCCCATACACTCTCTTTAGAAGAGTGGTGAGTCCCTGAAGTGGGGACATGTGTATAGGCTGTTGATGATGATGATGAAGTTAATGGTGAATATGGCATGTATTCATAAAATATATAAACAATAGCAAGGTAATGGCACGGGTATTATACCTGTTTGGGAGGCATCAGATCTAGTCCAGAAGTCAGTGCTTCGTTCTATAGGTGCAAATTGTAGTCATGTTTGACAAAACCTAATAAATAATTAAATTGATCAGTTGTAAAGTAAATACAGCGAGACGATAATACCAACCTATTTAAATAAGATTTTAACTAACATAGATACCCCACATAGATAACCCACACTAGGACCAAATCCGATAAAAATTCTAAAGACAGTTTCTAGTAGGTGCCCAGGTTTGAACAACATGTACTCTGAACATCGTCAGCCCGATACCCACCGACTAATAATTACGAAAACATTCCGGAGCAGTGTTTATCTATTTGAAATAAAACAAAACATCAAGTGTCGAATCTTTCGGTAGAGGCATTACAATGTCTTATCATTTTCTTTCATTGTTACACAATTTATAAAGTACTTGTATTGTTCTAAAATAGAAAAAATATATTGCCGTTCTATTTTTGTGAATTTAATAAGCAACCGTTTTTGATACAGAAATAAAACAATATAGCGAAAAGAATTCGGCACGTTCGTGACGGATTATGACGAATTTATGTACTCTGTGTTGCCATTCGGGTCCAACGTCGATGTTGATCGATGCTCGTTCTAAGAAGGTGCCAGTGTATCAATAACCAGTGGGTCAACTAACAAATTATACTACACAAAATCTAGTTCTTTATTACTACGCTTGTATTATCTAGGTCAGGACTGGGAAAATATTTACAAACACGTGTCAAATATTTTTTTTTATAAAAGATGTGCTTACTTTTGGCCTTCAACTCACCTGGTGGTAAGTGAAGAATAGGACGTTGAGTGGCAAGCGTGCTCCCTCAAAAGCTTCAATCTAATAAGGCACTGGATCCGCTACCTTTAAGAGGATTGTCTGTTTAGACCACGTGGCCGCGTTCAAGGTTGCATTGTTTTGTAGCTGTCCCTATCCGAGCCCTATCCTACCCGAGCGCGTACGGTGAGACAGCATACACTACGCGAAGTTATCCACCCGTTATTTGGATGTTTCGTAGTCCAGGGATCATTTGAAGGATACAGTATATTATGTAACCATTTTTTAAATACAGTATATTAATGAAATTTTAGATGTCGGTGGTTTTTCCAAATTGTTCTAAATTGATTCATACTCTTGTAAATCAGGTTCAAAGTTGGGGCTTTTTATTACCGTAAAATACAATTTTTGACGCGCTGTAACTCTGGAAGTATAATATTTAAACGAAAATCTGACTCACCACCGACACAGATATTTGTTTCTAGATTGTGTCTTGAAAATTTCATAGATTTTCATAGCTTAATACTCAAAATATGACTGGACTACGTTTGTATGGGCGCTTTGACACCAGCATACCCTCTTAATACTCGAACACAACACAGTGCCATGCCAACAAAAATGCCAAACCGACAGCCAAAACTAGTAGGTACCCCTACTGGGAATCGAACCCGGTACCTCCAAATTGTTACTACAAACGTGTAACCTAGGCCAAGGAGCTGTTTATAATAATCGTCTAATATTTATTTTGATTAAGGAAAAGTCTGTACTAACTTACGTCAGACTATTCCGAGACAGGAGTTTCTGTAACTCTGTGGGGATGAACTGATGTTGCAACTTTAGTATCAAGGGTTGTATGTTGCTAGACTTCTACAAACAAACACAATTGTTCGTTACAGTAACCCTTTGTACATAGAGTACTGTTTCGTGACTTTGTGTCCGTTAGTTGAGTTGATTTTACATATAAGTGTTAACTTAGTTCGCTCGCGGGCTCAACGACCCAAAATAGGTTCTGACCTCAACCTCAAGAGCACGCGACTCGTTTATGTTGGATTAACATGTAATTTTTATAAGTAGAACAAATTTGCACTCACCCTCTACTCACCCGATGGCAAGTGCAGGAGATAACTATGCAATCTTACCTATTTAATGGAACACAACTTCGATTAACTATCCCGTATTCGATTTACAGCAGGAGATTTACTAAGTGTATTTTGGCAGTGGGCAATTATCTATGTATGTCTGGTTAGCTACCACAATTATTTATACTAAATAAAACAGAAAATAAAGAGAAATTTGTAACTAGGAGGCGACGTTAATGAAAAAATTAAAAAAAGTAATAACTGTAGATTTCATTTTATATGTTTTGGCTCTACAGAACTAGACATTTATACGGCAAAAAAGCTTAACACGAAAAAGCTATTAGGTGATTGCAGTCGAACCGATTTTCCTGGGCTAAGCGCTTGCAGCACGTCGGACAACAATCGGAAAATACTGCTCGCAGTCATTTCTATTACACGAAATTGATGTTCACTAAAATGTGAGATTTTATATATTGTTGCGTGCTCGTGGGTTGAGATTGAAGAAAACACTTGTCTAAAGTTTCGGAGTTTATTGTTAACACAGATCCACAAACCAATCTTCAGAATCACGGGTTAATCATCTTTCTCCCTTTCGCACTTGTTAATCCTTATGTGACTTTCCACGCTATCTTTTGTAGCTATTTCACACGAAGGAGACAGGTGGATTCGCCTCTCTCTTTCACACTCGTTCTACTATAAGTTTCTATGCTACTCGACACGAAGGAGATATGAGATCATCTCTTTTTATTATTTCTAGACTGTTCGAGAAGCTTCGTGACAATATTTTCAAATTCAGTTAACTTAAAAAAATAGGGTTCGTTTTTCCTTACGAGGTACGAAATCCTAAAATACTACTTCATTAATAGTTTGTACCTGTAACATATACCTATTGTTTAAAGGCCCTCTATGTATTTAGTAATTCGTAGTTTTTTCCCATGTCTTGTTTGTGTACACGTTTGTAACACAGATTTTAAGGTACACGTAAAAAATAACAATGTTACACAAATCTGTAATGTTTTACAGCAATATTACAGAAGAATTCAATATTCGTTGAATGAAGGTAAGAGCGAGCGAGACAATGTATTTTGGAGGTACTATAAATGTTTCTATGGAAATAAAATATTTCTAAGAGAGGTTTCATTAATATACTCGTACTTATGCCGTACGTCTATCAGCATTTCCAATTCTCACTTACCAGCTATTTCATATTTATTACTGCAATGTAGACGCTCGAATTGATCCATTGCTTTTCTTTACACTGGATAAGCCGGGGCTGTTATGAAATATTTATGAGTCGTTTTCAGGGCACCAGGCAGGTACGTTTCACGCGAATTTCCAAGGTGACTTTCTAAGGAAATAAATGGGGGTGTTTCGAGGTTATTATTACGCTTCAATGTCAACGTATGAATTGTTCTGCTAATGGTTTCTTGTAATTGTTTTAGGTTGGAAGTAAGACTTTTTAAAGGTATTTTATTTAGTTTTATTGAACTATGACATAATTTAAATTATGCGACTGTTAAAAGATAATAATATTTTAGGAAACAATAGTCAAAATACGAATTTCAGAACTAAAAAATAAAAATTTTATTTCAAATATTTATCGCTAAGGAACTGAAATTGACCAACCAATCTTTAGTACTCTAAATAATATTTTGGCCATTGTATACCAAGCTATGTCTATGACTTTCAGTTCTATAAGCAATTGCTTTAACCGTAATATAGCGTGTAACCGTAAATCTGTTCTTTTTACGGTCTCAGTTCAAGGATTGAATTGTATAGGTACTCATGTATTTCTCTCTGTAACTGCTACTTGCTTTGATGCTTGATTTATGATACGTTGTCACGGTTTCTCCTTGTACAACGAGAGAAAAACCTCCTTTCAATTGTATTTCGTATAGTACATAGCTTCATAGTAATTTGCCCGAGTTCGATGTAAAGGCCACGTTTGATAGATGTTTACGATAAATATATTCTTTACATGACTTGTCTTAAGTCATTCATCATGGACTTAGAAAAGTTTTAAACAAGTTTATGTTCGCTAGGGACTTCTGTTGCCTGGATTTCAGATAATACTTACGCGGGTATACTTAAATGGGATAAAGTAGCTTATGACACTGTGGCACGTCTCTGTAAAAATAATAAATAAATAAAAATAACCATCATGTCGCGTCGTTACTCGATGTCATGGCAGTAGGAGAAAAGGCTGATACACTTCGCATTTAAATATAAGTTTCTATGATGTTTAATTGGGAGTATTTAGTGGTCTAGGCTTTAAAATAGAACCACCTCATATTTACCCATAACAGTTCTTCTCACTCCAATATCATCACCATAATTACCCTGGAAACGTCCACTGCTGGACATAGGTCTCCTTCATGGTATGCCATATTGACTAGTTCAGAGCCACTTGCATCCAGCCACTCTAGTAGGGGACGGCCCCGTAGACGCTTCCCAGTAAGCGGTCTCTCCTTACTAACAAGCTAACATCATCATTATAAAATACATATCAAAACAGTTTGGAAAGGATTTGCCTTTTATTACGAATCAGCCATGTTTTTTAATAAAAACGTCCAAATAAATACATCACAGGAAAGAGTATACCTGCCTATCATTATTATGATAAAAAATTTATTAAATAGCAAACGATCTCGAAAAATTTACACACCAAGGATGTTTGGAGGGATTCACCTTTTCTTACGAAGCAGCCATGTTTTTGTAAAACCGTGCAAATAAATACATCAAAGGAAAATGAAAACCTATTTATTCTGAGTATAATAAAAAGTTTATTGCAATGTAAATACATTAGTAACGTTGCACCTGTCACTCCATTTTAAATGATAAATGACTTCGATGATAATGAATCGTAATATTTATTTATAAATAATACATTTAATTACTTGCTTGCTTATGTAGATCATCAATCCCATTCACAATGGATTGCACTCTAGAAATAAAAATCTGACTACAGTTTTATGCAAAGTAATTTAATTTATTGTTGTGAATATTGTGGTAGGGGTCATGTTAACCTGTCAAAGAACAACAGGAGTCCACTGGCGTAGATGAATGGAGTTTTGGAAGCCACGTTTTAGGTTGGAAAGTTAACTCTGCGAATAATGGACTGGGTTTTTAGTGGCCAGATAAAGTTTCTAACAAAGTGCTTGTTTGACTGGGTGTATAGCGTTGACTTTAAATGTAAAAGTTTGCGGAATATTTGGAACATAATTATGTCTCATTTTCGCCAGAACTTTGTAGATTTTTCTCTTTCTATTACGCTATCCGTACTAAAACACTGATGCTTGGCCACGCTCTTACCTGATGATATGTTAGATACTTTGATGATGCGTAATTTTATAGTTTCTTCACAAAAAGTAGACTGTGTCACCTTCCGTTTTATTCAAAATATCAGGTCTACCTTGTGCTACATTTTTACAATAAAATTGACCTGATGAAGGACAAACCAACAAGTACATTTGGTATAAGTATGAATGGGATAGCCATTATCAAAACAAATTAGTTAAAATGCGAGCAGTACCTACTGCTAAACTGTTTACAGACAAAAGCATAAAAGCACCATACACAAAAATATAGGTATCTAATCGTGTGTTTTATCGAATGGCACATTTAACGATCATATCTCGCCTTACCTGTGATAAAAAAAGCTGTTGTCTCTATCATCCCCAAAATGACAACTGCCAAACTTAGCTCTCTTTGTATTCAAAAATAATATATTTGTCCTCAGCTACGACGGTCGGAACAAAGGTCCAACAGCACACTGGGCAGATGATTCGCTAGCTGGGCGGGCCCGGTGGCACGCGCCCCAGCCCTCCGGCCTCCGGATACGAGACGTGCTGGCCTCCGACCGTGCCCTCTACAGGTGCCGGGTTGACTTCAAGATATCACCCACCAGAAACCACAAACTACTGCTCGATGTAATAGGTGAGTTTCTGAATTTGCAACTGTACCTGATATATTTATTGTAAAATTAGTTCGAGACAACACATTATTCGACAAACTGAAAAATGATCCAAGACTGACAACTAGATCCATAACGACGTCTGTTATTAATAAATGTAGAACTGCGCTGTATAAAAAGAAAGGTTATATTGTGTCAATTAAAGTTTACACTAAGATTTGAGGTATTTTAGAGAAATGCTGTAAAAATTTCGTCGTGAAAACCCTTTACAAAAATACAGTTCACTCGGTCGTTTATATTTCACAACACAATTATACTTCTACAGCAATGTATCGGTGTGATTAAGAGTTAATTGTACACATTTTCAACGTTCAAACGAAACATGACTTTTTTTTCTTCAAATATTATTATTATTATATTCCTAGATCGCACCCCATCTACACTTCTTCAACTCAAACTCGCATCCATCTTCAACACTCCGCCGTTTATATCTTAGCGTGCAGCAATTGTCTCGAAACCAAATGGTCCCAGTCATTCTCCATTTATTAAACTCGTAAATTGTATTAACAAGTTCCAAAGATACTTGCACAGCGATATTCATCTTCGCTGCGAGCCGTCATAGCGATACACCGTCTAGCTCGGTCCACGGAGCCCGTTTCATTTAAAATTTATGGCAGACTATTTGGAATTCGCATCCGAATGCAAACTTCTACTGCGATGGTCTGAAATAAGCGTTATATAAAGTATGCAGCAAATTTTGAATATATTTGAAAATGTTATTGTTGCATATTTGAAAAGATAACGGTTTCATTATACATTAACAGCGCTGCGCTACGTGACGCGGTCCGTGACAAATATTATAGTCATCATGTACAGCCTGCGGCAGTCCACTGGTGGACATACTCCTCTCCCAGAGTGCGCCACGCAATTCGATCCTCTGCACTCCGCATCCATTCACGTCCAACTACCCTACGTCACTCGTCTTTCCCACTAGCTGGGGGACGTCAATCACAACGATTGTCTAGACATGGTCTCCACTCGAGGACTCGTCTGCTCTAGCAATTGTCAGTAAAAGTATACACTATAGTCCATACACTTAAATATGGTCGTATTAAATAAATAAATAAATAAAGTTGTAATGCACATAACTAAATTTAAACAGTAAAATAATTTAACCGACCAAAAACTGCGTACATATGACGGAGCAAAAAATTAAACACAACTCATTTTCTATCCATGTCACCATAAAGTCACAAACACAAGCTCACTGCGATGCCTTGATATAAGATTCTAAATTCAGCGGGTGTACTTCTTCTTTGATACGAGTATCGCATCGGTTTCGTTTGACTAGAGGCCGTCTTGTGAAGGCGGCATTTCACCAAGCGAACAACGGACTTCGCGATGCTACTTCATGAAGTGCAACAAGAGTATGCGTCATTTTCATGAGGACTGAAAGTAATTTTCTACCTACATTCTATTTCATGAAAAAGCGTAAAATATGTGACATTTATATTTCAAATGTATATTCAAATAACTTAATGAATTAAATGACATTAATTTTATCACAATAATTTTAAAGCCTCATCCGCTCAAACTTTTCAAAATGAACTATGAATATTTCTACATTTCAAAATTAATCCACCGAAACATTTGCTTATTTCACTAACAAATTAATTTCTGATACCGGAAGCCGGATGCCAGTGAACCATTGCCCGTTAAGCGTAATTGTTAATTGTATTGTTTAATACAAATTCTACCTGTGTTAATTATTGAGTATGCTGTGCTGTAATCGCTAGTTAATAGGTGTATCAGTCAACCGTATCATTTGGTATTAAATTTACATTTACGAGTTATTAATAATTATCTATTGGTCTATGAGGTTATAATGTTCAGTTTCTACAAAAGTTAGGCTTTGTTTGATACCAAAAGTATGCAGGAGATCTGCCCTTGCCTTTCCCCTTGACCGTCACTTCCGCGTGGTCTTTCGAAATTATTACACGGGTACTATTGGTTTCAAAGTGAAAGGAAGTCCATGACAATCTAGTATCTCTCAACTATACCTGTATACAAATTCATTCTATCCCTTCGTTACGACATGAAAAATATACACTTCAACTCGCTTTCGCAAAACATTTAGGAGAGTGTGCGCAGGAGCTATTTTTGTTGATTCCACCTTCGCCGTTCAAGTACTGGTCAAACAGAAGAACGGCAGATCTTCACCCGTACACTGTAGATTTTCCTGCAGCTCGCACCAAGCGTTTCGCTTCCACATTTATCGTGCGGACAGCAAAAATATTGAATACACTACGGTTTACGTGCTCCTCAAAAATTACAACTTGGGAATCTTCAAAAGAAGAGTAAATAGGCACCTTCTAGACCAACACGTAACATCGTCGACCTCATCATCACTTAACATCAGGTGAGATTGAGGTCAAGTGTTGGTCTATCTTCTGAAAAAAAAATGTCCTAAATCTTAGATTAGATAGACTTAGAAATGTTATGCAACAGCAAAGCCAATTTATTGATCAGTAAATGGAATGCAGAATGTTTTGCAGAATTTAACAAAGAACAATGCCATCTAGAACAAAATACAGACCACAATTTCATGTTAAGGTCACAAATTTGCTCGCTTTTAGCACTCTGCCCCTGAAAAATTAATGTGTAAAATTTTATGTGGCGTGACCACGGGCCGTAAACCGCTTGGCGTATAAAATTTGTCGCGCTGCGGCCTTGTTGACCACTTACCTCATGCATTTTATTGGTTTGACTGTATACCGTGTAACACTGTAACAAATGTTGAATCCTTTTGCTATATAGGTCATTTGTTAATAATTTAATATATCCTTATGGAGTTAGTTGTCTATTTCCTATGTTACGAGTAAATACCACCTTTCTGTGTCAGTTTCCCTTTATCCTACTAATATATTTCTAATCTAGAGCTATGCTTGGAATTCCACCACGTGATACAATCCGGAATGAGAACCGCCTAGACGAATTTAGGTCACCGACATAGCTCGACGAGTCAGTGAACCGACGTGGCAATGGGCTGGCATTGCTTGAAGAACAATTTAACCGCCTCCATGGCTTAATGGCTATATGTCGGATTCACAATGTGGAGGTCTCGGGTTCGATTCCCAGTGGGGGTACCGGTACTCGGTTTGGTTGGTGGTATGGAATTTTCTATGTCCTAGTGTGTGTGTGTTCCTATGTTACCTAAGTGTGCCGGCTAACAGCGGTATGAACTGTTGTTTTTCGGTATGAGAGGTAGAAAAGCCGGCCCCTCATTAGGTTGAGCTTCTGGGTGCGCACGATTACCATCCAACGGCCTTATTATCACATACCATCAGGGGAGATGAAGTCCAATTGCAAACTCATCATACATACAAACAACACAAATTTTGCGGATTCGTTTCAAGGACTCCATTTTAGAATTGGAACTATTACCAACATGGCAAATGTGTGGTATTAATTGTCGATATAATCAGCCGAATAAATCCACAGTATTCCATCATAGAACGTCACGCTCACTGCTCAGCTAGAGAATTAGTGGTCGCTATTATATTGTTACAAAGGTAGGTGATGCTGCTTATCTCCTAAATATATTTCCTTTTGTCATCCATGGAATGACATAGGGTGTTTTTTCTGAAGCCTAAACTACACATAGGCACAATATCAATACACTTGTACTGTTTAAGAGCCCACAATTCATTTGGCATTAATTATTCTCGTACATTTATTATTAAAGCCATGACTTGAAACTGATACACCCACCGAATAAACAGAAACAATTTAAAGCCCATAAGTATCGTTATCCCCTAAAAGGAAAATATTTTCCGTTGCCGGAAAATATTGAGGCACATCAATATTTCAGCCGCACGGTATTCACCTGGCCCCCGATGTCCCGTCCGAGCGGAATTTATGTCGCACTCCATCGGAACGAAGCCAAATATCTGAACATGGACAGATACCTTAACCAACTGTGATGGCATTCAATCTAAACGTGTTTGCATCAATGATTTCTTATAAAAAATAACTGTATGACACAGGAGGCCTAGCGTTGGAATATTGATATAAACTAAAGTATATGACTGAAGCAGCTCTGTATCTTTACAACACCATTGCGATATTGGAGGCAGAATAATTGGAAGTCAAAACAAATTTGTACCAAAATTATTTTTAAAATAAATGATTTCACATTTACTTAAAAGACCGGAATGCAGAAGCAGCTTGCTTTGTGAATCTGAAGGCGCGGGTCCTACTATTACTAGATGTACCTGATACTACCTTCAGTGGGATTTTATAAATCCACCTGGCAAACTAACACTGTGTTATCTAACTATCAGCTCTCTTCACCAGCGTAACAAAGAACACGCGTGTACCCATAGACAAAGCCAGTTATACGTCTACCGCGCCAGTAGACGAGACGTGGGTACTGGAAGCAGCACAGCTCTGTATCTTTTTATTAACATAAACAAAGTACTCACCTCGCTGGCCGTGCCCACCGCAAGGGCATGAATACTAGACGTGTGACTACCAAGTCATTTCATCAGCGTCACACAGAAGTCGCCTACCACGCTGGTGGGCGCAGTGAGGGTAGTCTTCCGCCAAGTAGCGCTGCTGTATAATAGACAACATAACCAAAGCCTCCCTAACTCAAGCCTTTGGGGCAACCACGTCAGCTATAACTTAAAGTCAGACATCCTTAGCTAAACAAGCTGTATTTACAGCAGCAGTGGAACGCGATAGGTTCTATCATTATTCTGCTAGCCGAAACGTTTGATCTAACAGTCACGCTTCCATTGATCCACGGAATCTGGACCAACATACCATGTACATAATCCAGCAAAAACGTTATTTCTATCATGACAGTACTAAGGGAAATAGTTTCCCGGATTATCCCCGTCCTTGGCGAGAACACACACGAGTGGGTACGTGACGGAATTGATACAGCCGGCCTTATATGGCACGATGAGGAGATTTGCCGGTAATGGGTACGCCCCGAATATGAGGTTACTCGAGAAATTTGTGGGTACATGTAATAGGAAAGGATTTTGTATGGAGTTATTGTAATTTTCCTGGAAGGTTCGTGCTGCCAATTAGATGGGGCTTAACATGTTTTGGAAATAAAGCTGTGAAAAATTTGTCAGTTGTTTGTTAACCGAGTCAGAGGCTTTGGGATTGACAGTTTATTAGAGTTTGACAACGTGTTCATTTGTGTCCGTTTCAAAATCCAATAAGTAGCTGTTGTACTACGTAGTGCTCAGTAAGTCTAGAAATGAAACGTTCCGCGAATGTATGGAGCCAAGGCCTAGTCTTGTAAACTTATAATTTTAAAAGGACATTATCAAATAAAAGTGATTTAGGTAGCAATTTTGTATATTTTGGATAGTTTATTTGTACAAAAACATATAAAACGCACGAAACAGGTGAGACGTTACGTAGAAAACAAAGATAGTGGCAATAAAATGACATTTGATGCTGTCACGTAGTACAAAATAATGATTTTCTACAACTAAAATAAGTTTAAAAATGTAATTCTAGTATTTTTCTATGTATATTTAGATTATTACTTGGTTTTTTAAACAGTGTACGAGTGCAGGCCTAATTGGAAACATCCCTTTTAGCACGCACTCAGCTTATGGAATTGAGATTGTCCTAAGCTAATTTTAATTCCGAGAAACTAATCCAGTTTTGGAACGAAGTTCCTTATCGCGCGTTGTGAAAGGGGGCTAGACGGAAAAAATTCTTACGAAAAGTTGTCACGACACTTTTTGCTATAGTAAGCTATTGTAAGCTGTGCGGCGTCGCATGTTTCTCTGTCTGTCTGTCTCTTATAGAAAGCAATCCTGCGTCGACAGCCAGGGGACAGTCTGCGTCGATATGCACCGTCGGACGCACACAATCATTTTTTTTTAAATTTCGGAAGACGACGCAAACAACGAGGAAGACAAACGCCATTATCGTTTAAAAAATTACGAAATTTAAAAATTATGTCAGGACAAAAATAATAACAATGAGACCGCGAAAAATATTTCGTAGACATTTTTTTTAAATCGGAATATTTTGTTATATAAAAACAGCAGTACAATGTCACATTATCAGATTTTGTTACCCTCAGTAAAATAAACACTTATTGTTATATAAAATGCCAGAACAGAATGTAATAACCGCAACTTTACACATCCTGCAATATCCACACAAAGAGCTCCGGCAAAAATTATGCAGAATAGCTTTTACAAATCCTTTCCCACCAAAAAACATAACCTAATTCAGTTCAAAATTGCCCGCATTTACAACATTTTTCTGGAAATATATAAAAAGGTTTTCTCCACCGACGTGAAGTAAATGGAACTTAATTTAACGTACACCTACAGGAAGATTAATATCGCGTTTTAGGCCATTATTAACGTGAAAGGCAAGTATGAAATATGACTTAATGTAAGTAGCTGTATGAAATAATAAATAATGACAGGTTAGGCGTGGCTTAGATCCACCTAGTTTGTTCATCTTTCATGTTTTTCTATCGATTTTATAATGCGTAGTTGTTCGAAATGAGATATGATTTTGTAAGTTTGTGGTCGCAAGGTTATCAATATCATTTGTTGCTTAAATTTGTATGCTACTCAAATATTTAATACGGCTTATCTGAAAGGTTAGTGATAGCCTCAACCTTTCCTGAAGTCCATTATATTTTTAAAATACTGATTGCATAAAAATTCCTTTTATTGCATTAATAATGCATTTTACCGAGATCACGAATCCTCGTTCAAAGCCTGGTGATTATAGAAATAAAAATGCCTGTAACTGTATATGCAGTAGCTACAAGAAACCCTGAGTTTTGGTCCCGATTGTCAAAAACTAATCGTATCTATATTATATAGCTCTCTCTTTTCGGATGATGCGAAAAGCAACTGGCAACTTTCTGTTGAGTAAATTTATTATTACTTTTTTTGGAAAAAGCACTGGAATATTGTAAATTTGCAGACCAAATGTGTTCAGTATTTGAAAGCTTTTTAAATTGGCCGCAGTGGCAGTGGCCAATCGCTAGTTTGTTCTAGTCCAATCCAACATGCAATACACAGCCGGTGCGCTACGCCAAGCGAGAATCAGCCCAGCCACCTGGCATCCCTATAAAGCTAGTTTGTTCAACCGACCGGCCACATATTGCGTTTTGGCACTGGTCCAGTTTCATCTTTATTGGCATAATAATTCTTTCAGTTTAATGTCCGTTGTAAAACTAACAGGGTAAAACTGTCACATTATACAGGCCGAGAGAAATGTGTTCGTTATTGGTGAGAATATATAGCTGAAACATAATTAGTAATTGCGTTCACAACTATGGCCACTTAAAAACCCGTTCCATAAATTTAAAGGCCATATGAAAATGTTGACCTAGTAAAGATCGCGGGGAGTCGCTCGATGCAAGTGGCTCGAGACCAGTCCTTGTGGCATTCCAT
Source organism: Carcina quercana (assembly GCA_910589575.2). Lineage (NCBI taxonomy): Eukaryota > Metazoa > Arthropoda > Insecta > Lepidoptera > Depressariidae > Carcina > Carcina quercana. The sequence goes on along the minus strand of OU342431.1, from coordinate 2,961,105 downwards.
GCAGGAGGCCTATGTCCAGCAGTCTAGGTTTTCCGGCGGATGATGATGTATGATATTATCCTTCAAGTTCTAAGACTGTGCAAGTAATGTGTTCATATTTCAATGTATTTACAGACAGATGGCCTGTAAAATCGAACTGACATATGAAGACACCTATTTTCACATTCTGTTACATCTCAGTTTTAATTGCGGTGTTGTGAGAAGTAATAAGCTATATTTTTATTGAAGATGCCATCTATCTATTATCATATATCTATCAATAGTTTTTATGAGTTAGTTTACTATTTTACTGCGTTAAGATTACAATGTATGTTATGTAAACAGCTCATATTCTATTCTATGTTTAAATTCGCTGTTCAGAGTTGAGTTAGTAATTAAGTGTTATTGTTGTAACCAATTGTACTTAATTATGCAAAAAACTAGTTTTTGTCCGCGACTTCATCTGCGGGAACTTCAGAAATTATCCCATTGGACCTACTCATTCGATTAGGATTAAAAACAACCAATGTGCTTTTCCGAACCGTAAACTACTAATAACTAAAATCTAGCAATTCATGGATAGTATCTGTACTGGTCAAACTTTACTCGACAAAAACGTTGTACTAGAATTATTTCATTGTTTTTCTTGTTAAGCAAACTATACATTTAATATCCTTTGGGTTGTTTTCTTCATCATATTAACTGAATAATAAACTGATGGACATGAGACTCCCTGTTTGGATCCCTCCGTGGGTTGCTTCGTGAAGGTATTTTTCATAATAGGGAAGATGCAACCAAATTAGATTGGGTTGAATTGTATTTTATAGCTTAACGGACATTAAAATAAATCCCACCAAAATAAACACACGTAAAAATTTTGCTTTTTTATTTGGATTTCGCAAGGACTAAATGTCTCAAAAATTTAGTTCCTCGAATAGTAAAATGCTTATTAGATTTAGTTTTCTCATTGCATTTTGAAAACTTTATTATAGGGGTATATAACACATAAACGAGACATTTTACGAGATAACTCAAAATATCAAACAAGCTCCATACATTTTAACGCTCTAAAACACGTGTGACGTCACAAATGTCACCAGATTTACATGGAGCGTTTTAGCACCGCGCGACTAGAATTACTTTTCGACGGGTTGTAGTAAAAAAAGTATTAGTGGTATCGGGAAAAAAATGGTTGAGGTATTTACCTTTTTACATGGACTATCGATTGAGACAAAAATATTCTTCCATGCATCTTCCCCATTACCAGGAAGCAACTTGGCACTTGGATTGCTGCTGATCGTATTAAAATATTGTTGACTTATAGGTTAATACTGCTACCTACTCGTATTTACGACCACAAAACTGAGACGACACATCTTTGTAACATTTTTAATTCCATGTTTATAAGTATTTTAAAAAGTTTGTTAGACAAAAGTTTTAGTTTTTAAAAAATTGAAATTTTTCCAATCTTACGTTTGGCAAATCACGTAATAAGTCAGGAAAAGCCAAAGTCCAAAACCTCGGACTCAACATAAGCGAATCCATCGAGGAAATTCGACCGCAAAACTTCACCAGCCGAATGGAAAGAGTCCTATCACAAAAAATCACTATAACGATGATAAGATTGCTGAGGGTCCAAAGTAATTTGTGTAAGGGACGTCTGGAAACCTTTTATTTTAGCAATATACCGTAGGAGGAAAAAGTTTAATGTAGGGTAACACAATTACGGTAAGTCCCTGCCGTGCATGCCTTAAATTTATCACAGGGTGTTTCATCTCAATGAGCTTTAATAGGCCAGGAACGTTTCATATGAATACAAAGAGCGTATTAGTGTTAATTTTGTAAATCTTTTGCCATTTATAAAGATTGTTAAATACATGACATTAACTAATGACATCAGATTTTAGGAAAATTGCAAGAAAACATGTTGCAATCAAATGTTAGTTTGCGACTGTCCAACTACCGATTTTTCTCATTTTACCGAAGCGGAAGTTGTAATTTTTCTATATATACCCAGTAAGTAAGAAAATATTGAAGCGATATTTCATTTTACGCTTTCAATATCTCCTTTAACTGGGGTAACTTTTAACTTTCATGGCTTATTCGAATCCGTAAGCTTCTTTATGGTACATAGTTAAGAGTTTGAATCAAGTTGTAAAATGACAAGATTATTTACAAAAATCATGGGAAACGAATGTTTGTCGGGACTACACGGTTTGGAGAAAGTATGTTGTATCCTCATTGTCTATTATGTCAGTTCCGATCGATTGTTCTTATAATATATTTGCATCGTATCTTTAAACAACTTTAAACCGTACCATACTCGTACACATAGTGGCTGCATCAAATCCATAAAATTGTTCTGGAACATCGCAAATTTTGTTCAAGGTAATTTTAATGTATTTATTAGTGTCTAATAAATAAATTACTTAAGTATTGAGCCATGATTTGGTGAGTATAATACATACATGTATACCTGAATGAAAAACATGTTTTAGACAGAATTAACCCTAAGTTAATGGTAGCGCAATGATCACACGCAACAAACCAGTATTTTTTACGATGCGGTGTTGTATCGTATTGGGGCTCTACAATTTTAATGATAATCTTTCTATTGTTACAGAATTACCAGAAAAGCCAAAGATATTCGATGAGAAAGACAAAGAAGTAATCGGTGTGGCTGGTCCGTACATAGAAGACACAAGTTTGAAGCTCACCTGTGTTGTAAGTGGAGGTAAAACTAGAATACACAATTATTAACGCGATGTTGTACCACCGAAGGACGTGGTGATCGACCAAGTCACTTGTCGTTTTCTTTGCTTGCCAGTTAGAAAAGAATAAGAGACGCCCTCAAAGTTCACCGCGGTGATGTAGACGTTTTATTTCAGTATTCATGGTGTTAGACTAAAGAGGGGTGAATGATATATAACTAGAAAAGTGATGAGCGTAAGAAAATTTGGATGGATTTCGTGAAGAATTATGTGTGTGAAAGATGTGACTACTGATATGAAGGTTGATAGAGACGACTGGAAGAAGATATGTTGCGCCGATCACGCTCCGAGTGAGATAAGGACAGGAAGATGAAATGAAACTTTTCTACTGTTTGACCGTGTGTCATTTATCTTTAGGTGATATGAAAGCAAAGTGCAATGTGTTTATTTAAAAAGATGTCAATGAATATACCTCTATATTGCTGTTGGCGAAAATACTTAAGCAACTAGTGAATAAAGGATGGAATTAAAGTGAAGACCATATATGAATCACGAGTAAGTGAACGATTCTAATGACTGAATCACGACCGTAGGGAGTATTGAATGAATGAAGTATTATATTAGAACTCTGAGTGACGCGAGTGATTCATGGCACTCGTCTTGCGAGTTGCATACTATACTTTATACCATAACTACGAGAAAAAGAAAGATTTAAGCGAAAATGGACTTTTAATGAAGAAACAAGTTAACGCGTTCAAAAAGAACTAGAAACCGACTTCAACTGCCTTGAAAGTCAACTTTTACTCACGAAAATTTAAGATTTATATCGTTTTCTTATGGGTGCTCTCAGAACTGGATCAAATTGAAATGGGACCACACGGGAAGCACCAGGTTTTAAATAAAAAAAGAATTATCCAAATCCGGTCCACCCAGTCAAAAGTACTGAGGTAACAAACATTTAACTAATACACAATTACTAGTACCTATCTCAAAAACTACTGAACTGATTTTGGTGAAAAGTTGAACTTAGTTACTTAGGTAATCGAAGTTGTAGTTCCGAAGATATGCGAGGATAAACATACAAATATACATACATACACTTTTGAAATATGGGACACTTGTTTAGAAGCCGATATAGACTAACATATACGAAAACTGGACAGATCTGGAAATATTACATACATACAGATTGAATTGATTACCACCTTTTTTTGAAGTCGGATAAAAGGAAAGATTAAATAAATTAAAATGCACCATTTATTATTAAGTAACACTAAACATTGTGATCGTACGACTTCCATTATTCAAAATAGCGCCAATGTACCAATTTTTAATTATCCTTGTCGAAAAAGTCGACCGATCAAATCTCAAGGAGTTATTTGCACAAGGAATTTGTATTGAGTATTTTTTGCGCAAAGAGGTTGTATTGCATAGATATGGAGGTCGAATATGTGGTGGTGGAGGTCGAACGTGTGTTATAAATTCAAACACCAAAATAGTGATTCAAATTAAGCTTTTTAGAGGGTGAATGGTATAAAAAAACCGCAGTTACAATGTCGATTGCCAAGTCCTTCGATTGTACATAAATTTATATCTCTTCGCTCTTTTTAGTTGTGTTTAACTAGAACAGAGCATACAATGTACCCGTCGAAAATATCTGTGGACCTCGCGAGAATGCGGTTCCTCCACGCTCGCCCACACCTAGCAGCGTTCTCCCCTTTGTATTACTGATGCCAACGCCTCCAGTTTCTGTGGCGTCATTTTTTCAGGTCTGCAGATATTTCCGATATTGGATATATTCCGGTAGTTAATGGTAAGATTACAATCCTGAGGAAGTGCCATGAGTTTATAGACCACCGAAGATCAATCTGGTTCTTTGATTCCTTATTTTTTATTTATTCCTTCAATAAATTACCTAAAAAACTTTAACTAAATCTAGATAATTAATATTTCTCTTATTATATATAAATAGTATTTCTCTTATTAGGCTATTCTAACGCTTAGAGGATGACATGGGATAGTCGTATCGATCGAGAGAGAAACGATTAAAATGGAAATGTAGACAAAGACAAGACAAGCGTAGCGGCAAAGTTGATTAGTATATTCTAATATATATTTTTATTCAATTCTCATCAATCAATGATTTAGACATATATGCATACGGTTTGGTTTAGAAGAGCTAAAGTGTGGGACACAAGTGTCAAACTTGTTTTCATACAAACGAAGAACAATTTCCTTTCCCACTGTTTTAAAACGTTTCCAAGGTCGAGATCATATGATCTTCTATCTGTACAGCTATCTCGGAATTTCTAATTAAGCTTCTAAATTGACAAGAGCTATAAATTTAAACCTTGCCTGTTTGAAATCCACTACTTCCTGTTGAGATTCGATCCCAGCGAATTAACCTAGTATTCCTGGAACTTTGCTTTCCGTATTTAAATGGCAAAGGCGCTTAATTTCAAACTATTCAGCTCTTTAGTTTAAAGTTAGTTTAGGTCTGTAGTTATCGTTTAATTAACAACAATATATGTTTATGTTTATATTTACTTTGTTAACAATGGATGAGTCAAATTATGAGAAAAGCAAAGTATTCAAATTGAAACAAACTCTATTATATGACCGGTTTTCTAAGTTTAGTAATCACATTAAAATGGTGTGTGTATGGTTGCATATTTAATAAATAGCTTGGTGTTCATATAGACAAACATGAATAAATGAAAATAAAAACATCGAAATTTCCCAACATCCCAACTGTATTTTTGTATGTATGATAAGCGATAACTCCACCAGTTGTGAACCGATTTTTATATTTATTTTTTGTTTGTTTGGTAGAGATTGCTAAGAAAATCAACAAAAATCTAATATATACCCATATAATTCTAACCTCTATGCATGAACATTTTTAAGGAATTTTAAATCGATTTTTATTTCTTTTTGAACGTGATAATTATTATTAATTTACTTGTTATTCCTTTAAAAAGTAGAAATTTGTATCAACCAATAAAAAGGCTTTTGTTTCAACAGGAAAACCCATGCCTCGTCTTCGGTGGTGGAGAGATGACAAAGTCATAGCTCAGCTGCTGCCCTCAGAAGATGGTTCCAGACTCAGCATGTTGGAGCTGAGGATCCCAAAATTAACTAGAAACTATTTAGAAGCTGTGTACACGTGTACAGCAGATAACACTCTGATGGTGCCACCTTTGAGGGTCAATGTGCAGATACAATTGTATTGTAAGTATATATACTTACGTACGCACAGCTCATCAACTTACAATAATCTATCAAATTACATCAATGCAATATTAACTTACACTTCCAAGTCATAACGTTCTAGATCAGTTGAAGAACGTTGACAGATTGTAATAGCTTGATATGCTGCCGTGTATGCAGACCTTATACAAACAAAACTTATACAACTTATAAGAAGTTGCCTCTGTTCACATTAATAAAACCATTATCATCAGCCGGGACATCGATATTGTGCGTCACAATGACTGCTTAGTAAAATAATCTAAACAGACGCATAGCCAATATTTAAATTGAAAATATGTTTTTGTTTTTAGATGCATACATAAATCATCTGGTTAACACTTCCCGCGTTTGTCGAAGAATTTTCAACTCGATATCTTAAAATAAGAGTACCTATTGTTATTAAAATTTTGTGCCAACAACCAGCGAAACCAAATTATCCGAAATAACCTAACAGTCAAAGGTGACTTAACCATCAAACAATAACTCAAGGGTTGGTTAACTCCCGGCGTATATTAAGGGGCGGAGGCGAAAGGTCGAGAATGGCGAATAACCACGTGACGCTTAACCCGTGTTTACAGGGACACGTTAATATATTACACGGCGTCCTCAATTTAATAACTAACACATACTGTGCCAAATTGAGTGAGGCGTAGCGAAGCGAATCCGATTAACAAGTTCGGATATTTCACTTGGTTATAGAAATGCATTGTTGTTTCGGATATGATATCGCGTTTAGATGTTTAACGATTGAACTCTATGCATTGTTTGAAATGATTATCAAAATCAAATCAAAAATGTTTATTTTTCACAATAAGAACACATATACAGTTTACATTAGCTCCCGCACTAGTAGACCTAGTTGCGGGCAGTCAATTTCGGCTACCAGAAAACTTATTCTACGCGAGAAAGACAAGTTAATTAAATGTAGAAGTATACATTGCAATTTCATGGTATTCATGAGAGATTAATGTCTGTGAGTGTGAGGGTAAGGGTGTGTATGGAGAGGTGGATGTGTGTCTGTATGTATGCTTCTGTAATATTGTGAGGATTTCCTCCGTGGCACTATAATTTTGTGTCAAAAGCCAAATGGTGATCTTGTATTTGGCCTCACCCAGAGTGCAGTTGATGATGGAGTAGTGTCTGTTTGTTTGTAAATAAAGGGGAATGTAAAGAAGCTGAACCACACATATTTTGTTAAGGCACTGTATATTGAAATCCTATTGGGCGTGGCTTCTGGAACTCTAATATTAGAGTCATAGGTTTGGTAATGTCATTCACTCCGCAAGAGTCCTGCGTTTAGAAAATATTGACGTAAGCAGAAAATCCATTTAATTCATTTAAAAAATAAACGTAACAATTAGAAGGGAAAAAAATGCTGCTTTACGATTGTGAATAGTAGTTATCAGTTCAATGAAGTAATTTTGACTTGCTTACCTACTATAGTTTACTAAATACTTACTTAATATTTATAATTTTAAGCCGGCATTCCGAAATTAAAATCAATCGATGCAAAATAATCGAATTAAGTTTCTCATTCTTTCCGATTCAAAATGAAGGTATGAACAAATATATGCCTTACTTTGAGATTATCAGGATCTCTCAGCGTCCTTTAGCATTACACCAAAATCTCCGTTTATTTCATAATGTCGCCTTAAATACGTAACAATTTCAACTTGCACTTGGACGTTTATATAACCAATAAAACACAATTATAGGAGCATTTGTTAATAATTATGTAGCTGTATGTTAGTATTGAAGTGTATGTACTCGTATCAAGTTTCTAACTACTATCCACCGTACTTCACGTGTCGTCCTATGTTCAATAACTAGCACATGTTGAGGCAATTTGCGTTAGGCGTAGTGAAGCGAATTCGATTAGGGACTTTGGCTATTTCGCTTTCTGAAAACCAATTTAAATTGTAGCGAATTGCAGTTGTTTGAAATAATAGATTTCCATTGGGATGCTGTGGAAGTCTCTATTAAAATTATTATTTAATACACAATCTGTCACCACTGTTGGACATAAGTATAAAATATGCATAATGATGATATCCTAATTTTTTCATCTATATAAAGTATTTCTGCAGGTATTTACCTTGAGGTAAAAGATTAGTCTAAGAACAGAGGTAAACGAATCTTAATAAATAAAACAACATACATATAATAAAAGAAATAGTTATTATAAGTTCGTATGAAAGTAAATTAAAAATTTGAAATATCTATTAAAAAATAAGTTTTTATTTGCAGTTTAATAGTTAACCGAATCATATGACTTGAAATTATCACACCTCAAATTTGCCTCAAATAAAGAAATTTTTCTTTTTCTATGCCTGTAGCAGGATAACAACAGTTATTAAGAAAAACTTTTAAAACTGATAAATGTTGTTGAATTTACTCGTAGTTTCTTTTTTAAGTTAAACCTGTTCCAGTGTTCCAAAATTTGAGGCAATAGTTTGAAGCAAAACTTGAAACTGTAATTCACAAAAGTTCCATTCTGTATTATTACGCCGTGATCGTTGCCTCCATATACTACGAGTATATCTACAGCCTGCGCAGCTGTAAGTCACCTACCTAATAACCGTACATTTGTCTAACTACCCACGTTGGACATTATGAGCGGTGACAGCGCACTACGTCACAACGAACGTGCCTGCTGAGATATGAGCCTTAAGAATGAGGTCGATATACGTAGCAGTGGTGGGTAGAATTTTTAGAAGCTTATCCTAGAAATATTTCTCATATTTAGTTGAATTAAATAGAACAAAATATCTAAAATTTTAGAAATTTTTAAATATGTGTAAAATTTATATCAATATTTTCGTTTTGCTAAAAGATATGTAGAGAGACACAAAACTTCTAAGCAAACAACAACATAAACGAAGTGTAAGCACTGACAGATCGAAGGGAAACTTAGAGCGTACGAGAAGCTTGTCGGTGGCTCTTTTGATCTATCAAAAGCTTAAATATTTTGTCAATATATTCACAACAACCTGTAATTCTTGAAAAGATCACCAAAACGGTTCATTTGAATATTGAACAATGCGTGCTCGGGGCGGTTAGAAAGAACTTAGCTTAACTTAGCGTACACGTCGCTCGTACTCGTACGAGCTATATATATATATACTATATCTACAGCCTGCGCAGCTGTAAGTCACCTACCTAATAACCGTACATTTGTCTAACTACCCACGTTGGACATTATGAGCGGTGACAGCGCACTACGTCACAACGAACGTGCCTGCTGAGATATGATCCTTAAGAATGAGGTCGATATACGTAGCAGTGGTGGGTAGAATTTTTAGAAGCTTATCCTAGAAATATTTCTCATATTTAGTTGAATTATTGAATGAAATAGAACAAAATATCAAAATTTTACAAATTTTTAAATATTTGTAAAATTTATATCAATATTTTCGTTTTGCTAAAAGATGTGTAGAGAGACACAACACTTCTAAGCAAACAACAACATAAACGAAGTGTAAGCACTGACAGATCGAAGGGCAACTTAGAGCGTACGAGAAGCTTGGCGGTGGCTCTTTTGACAACAACACAACAAACAACAAACATGACAACATTTCGAATAGAATACATAAAAGTTACAATAGTTGTTATTGACCACTGATGGGCAAACTATGGCTTAATTTTACTTGGTTTACGTTTCACCTGTTGACTCATTCTTCACTTTTTGTGGACCTAAAAGGTATGGATGTGAGTGACGCAACTGCTTTGTTATTTGTCTCATTAAATCCTTACATAAGTTACAAATTTCATATTCAAAATTTAGTAAGTTTGCGAGCTTACATCATCTACTAGAACAATAAATTAACTTCAAAGATCGTCCTAAAGTAGGAAGGATAGGAAGGCATCCGACTGTGTTGTGCAAAATCTTAATTATTCATAAAGTTAATATTAATAATCCTTGACAATCCCTTACATTTAAAATATAATATTCTGAAAGACGAGCTGTGCTCCAACGAAAAAAAGTAACTTCGCAGAAATACCAGACAAAGTTTTTTATTGATGTCACAATAATTAGACGAAGGCGTCAGAAAGTGGAAAGAAAATTGAAGTCAAACTTAATTACAAATGTGAACTTTTGAAGTGAAAAACAAAACTTGGCCAAAAAGGTCGGTTTTGGACCTTCCCCTTGGCATTTGAAAGTGTAATTAAATATTTATGAAAAGAAACACAGCTGCTTATGAAAGAGCATTTTATGAAATGCCTTGACAAATAGACTCACTTTGTCTTTCTTATTCCAACTTTCGGGGAAACCTATAAATGAAAACATAGTTCAAACGGTCTGTATTGTTTCAATAAATATGCGGAACTATGTAATCAAATGCATAAAAGTGGTAGAGGCAAGTGGCTTCGGATCGGTCAATGTGGCGTACCATGAAGGAGGCCTATGCCCAGCAGTGGACGTTTCAACGGACAAGTATAATTTAGTGTTTCTTTTTTGGTGCTGTTGGATGCTTAAACACAGAATTTCACAAATTTCTATGGAATATACAGTAACACGTTACTTGAAGAACGGAAAGGAAGAAAGTTATGAAAGAAAAATGTTTGTCTCTAGTTTTCTTAATTGGTTTATACAGTTCACTTTAGTATTAATTTATTATTTAAAAAATCTCAACTTGGAAATCAACTTTGTGGTTTCTTGAACTTTTAATTTTCGACCACTTTTTAGTCAACTTCTATCTTGTGTGAGCACGGTCACACGTCTTTCCATAACAACTTTCAGATGAACTTTGTTTATATGCTACATATACTAAATGTGGTGTTATGTTAAAATGTTAAAATGTACATTTGCGTGTTAACGTTTATGGTAAAGAGTACACTGTTTCACTGAAAATCTGTAATCCAACATTTTGTGGAATTCGAGTTTCCAACATGTTGTTATTATTGTGAGTAAATATGATTTTGTTCAAGCATAACTTTATGTTGTACATGTTTTTGTTAATATTTAATGGACTATCTACAAAGTTCCAGCGTGATCAGTTTCAAAACCTAGTTGCTTGCATGCGATCTTAGCTAGACCCGTCTTTTCTTTTGTTCAATACGGAGCGAATAAAACGCTTTTGTTTATGAGTTTTTATGTTAGTTTAGTGTTCATTGTAGTAGTTAGTTATAGTTTAGGGTCATTTTATCATCTATCATTGCGGCGTCCAACTTGCGGGACTTTTACATATACAACAATGGTTTGGAGCAGCCCGAGACACGACTGTATGCAAAACTGGTCCTTATGGTGATCATGCGGGAACATTGTCAGACGGAATTTAAATATTTTGTTGAATCTAGCTGTAAAACCTAACTGCTGACACTGTTACACGTACTTATTGTTGTTATACATTAAAAGTAAATGAGTATCATCATAATAATTTACGACATTTGTTGTTCTTTACGTACGCTCTACTATCCATACTGTAATGTTGTGAATGTGAGTTTGTTTGTTTGTCCTTGTTTTAAGTAGCAATTAAGCGTCGTAATAACTTGAATTTTTGTATATGAGTAGATAAAGGGCCAGAAAAGGACAGATGCTACTTTTTATCTCGCTCACTTAAGTATTTTCCGCGAGATAATTTCTGAAATACACGCGGACGAAGTCTCGTTCAAAAGCTAGTTTAGAAAACATAACAATGATATTTTTAAAGAACAAAATAAAGCAACAACGACAAATAATCAGACATAATAGTAGAAACTTTCATAACTGCGCCATAACAACGACAAAACGCTCATTCCACGTTATTGCAAAACTGAATCCACGTAAATCCACGCGATTAACCTAGATCAGATGGCGCCACGTCGGCTTATCTCAAATATGACGGCTTTACCCGCGGTATTCTTTTGTGTCAAGTCACACCAAGGGCAGCCATTAGTTTTTATTTGTGTGTCGCATTGTCCCTGTAACACGGCCTTTGCAAGCCACTGGGAAATTATTCTCCATTATATCTGTCTCTGAGATGCTACTGAGGGAAATCTGAAATTATGGACGACATGATTTTGTTTTTTGTGTTTTCCCTAGAATACGACTATATCATTGCGGCAATGGCATCATAAAAAGGACGGCTAAATCAAAGTAACTTACAAAAATATTTTAAATTATCACCTATACAATTTTTTTTTATAATATTGTATAGCCAAGACTTTTTATGAATAAGTGTGTGTCTCAAAAAGGAATTAAGGGTAAAAATGTAGATGAGCTGCATCATCCATAAATGTATCTACACCATCCCTGTGATCAACAATGCATCTGCCAAGTGTGGTGATTAAAGCTTTGGTACATAGTATATTTTAAAAGGTTGTATCAGATATATTGTATATGGCAGCGTGTAGGATATTAAGTAGAATAAAAATAAATTTATTTGCATCGAGAATTAAGTGAATCACACGGCATAACACTTAATATTAAACTACAAATACATCGAAGCAAAACGGTCAATGGGCTCAGTTCTACTGGAAGCAATTAAGCTGTCTGAAGACCTGCTATTCAACCCACGCCTCATATTAGGTAATAATTGTGAATGAAGAATTACAGTTCAAATAAAAAAACTGATACATCATTTTACCGTTCACACTTAACTAATCCATGAGCTAACTAGTGCCACAATTTATTTAAAAAAATATAATTAATACCTGCGTACATACTAAAATGAAAAGGTGAAAAGTCAAAAATGAAGTCAAGATACTGCAGTTTATTTAGAAACTGTCATATGTGTAAAATATAGTTCGCTACAGATGTTTAAGTTTTCATTTGGGTATGTACTCCGTAAGTAATTATTTTTTAACGAATCGTGGTGGCGTCAGTGAGCTGAATGGCAATGGGCAGGTCACATCGCTCGAAGAACGGGCAACCGATGAGGAGTAAGAGTTCTCTATTGGCGACCACGTACCGGGAAACGTCTACCGGGCCGTCCCTTACTAGATGGATCGACGACCTAGTTAAGGTCGCGGTTAGTCGCTGGATGCAGGTGGCTCGGGACCGGTCAACGTGGTGTACCATGAAGGAGATCTATGTCCATCAGTGGACGTGTCCTGGCTGATGATGATGATGATGGATAGCATCGTTAATTAGCTCAGAAGATCCTCTTAACTAGGCATTTCATTTAAGCTTAACAAATCTGCACACTACTTGCTTTGGGAACTAACAAATATTAATTTTAATGGAACTCGGATATTAGTAACATCCGTATTTAGCCTCTTCGCCTGGCAAAGGTTATTTTGTAGATGACCGATCAAACATAAACCTAAATAAAAATACCTCTACGGTTCGACATTATTTCAAACATTTCCTTTTACTCAATTGAAGTTGAGTCGAGTCTATTTTACTCAGAACTAGTTGTACGACAAAGCGGGTGATGTCACCCAACCCGTATATCACGACACGGCAGTTTCTATTTCTAAGCTTTTAGTCGGGGTTGTATTTTTGTCATTACACTTTTGAACTGTTAATGCCACTAATGGATAGCCGTTAGTGTGGTTTTGTATAATTTTCGTAGCCTGTGTTATGGTTGTTAACTTTCATTTATTTGATCGTTCGTGCTACTATTTGGTGTTATGAATTTGTAGCATAATGTAATATTACGTTTCAGTTAATGAAATTATATTATATCAGTTCTGCAAAGCCAGGAACACCAGCGTAAAATAGCCAGCCAGCGGTCTTCTACCGGCTTCATTTCGGAGAGTGTGTGATAGATTTACACGACCTACTTCCACCATCCCCTTTTTACAATCGGTCAACCAGAAGAACGGCAGTGCTCCTAAGTAGATATTCTACCATTCCTCTCGAAGCGTTTCCCTTCTTCATTTCCCTGCCGGCTTCTGTGTTTCGCGAGTACTGTAACCTTTCTTCTTCGAAGTCAGAGTGAAAAGGCTATTTTAAGATAAACGTAATGCATCCTAGATCACATCGTCGCTTTAATTGCATCTTGTTTGCAGTGCGACCACTTAAAGTGGAGATCCAGCCTATGGAGCAACCTCTGTCGGTCGGCAAGCAAGCAGAAGTGGTGTGCAAAGCCGTGGGCGCGCGACCACCTGCCGTCATCACGTGGTGGCTAGACGACAAGCAGTTGATCGTCACGGATGCTCATCAGGTAATAATTGTCTAGTGTTGATTGTATAAACATTTGGTTAGAGATTTATGAGAGTTCCAAGATTTGTCAGCGGCGGAAAATGTTGCCTATCGTTATTTTAGACTCAAAACACTGTTATAGCGTTTTTATGTTAGTTTATGTGTGTATACCTATAATCTGAAGATTTTTAATACTTCTTCTGCACTTCATGTAACAATAATAAACAAAAATGACGTTTTCGTCGAACCATAGGTTTGTTACTTAGTTTTATGAGCTAAAGTCTCAGCTGGTCCGCTGCCAGGTTAAAGTGAAAATGAAAATACAAGTGTTAGGAAGTTATCCATTTTTATGGTTCTTGAAAAGAATTCATTTTTAGCTGGATTCCATACTATAAAGGGTACATTTAAACAGAACTTTGTTTTGTTTCAAATTTTACTAATAACATTTGAAGCGAAATAAAGTTTTAAATTAGAGTTATTGTACCAAAACAGACACAAGGACGAACATAACATAAACGATAAGGGTTCTATGTTTAGCCACGGAACCCGAAAATCCAAGTTCACATACAACGGAAGTATATCGCTGCTTATCAATGTATCGTTTCACATACCGTTCATATATAACGCAGGAATCAATAAACCATCGCTATATATTCCCAATGAGTCTCCAGAAGGCTCTAAAGAGGCTGATCGCGGTAAATCCTACGGAATGGATATTAATAGGGGCAGTTTAGGAGGGCGAATGGTGTAGGTGCTGAGGTAGAGGGTGATTTTACAGTATATTAACTTCTAGGATAAGTATTTTCGGAGTCATTGAATTCGGTCGTTTATTGAAAGTCCTTGAGTTCGCTTCCTTACTGATCGTCTCTGTTAATTAAAATTGGATTAATCTGGGTTTCAGCTCGGGAACGGCATTTAGTTTTGTGCATTTACTACTGCATTTAATGTTCAAAGATAGGAATGCCCGCGTAGTATCGACCTTAGAGCATGATAATTGTATGTTTTCCTGTATGAGACAAGCAGTAGCATCTACGTTTTGTTATGGATAGTCACATATTTAGAATATGATCACTCCATGACTTTCAGCGGGTGTCGTTAACGATTACTAAGGAATAAAAACAGGAGATGGGCAATAGGAATAGATACCACGTAGCAACGATTTATTACCAATACGCCTGCCAAGCCATAGAACCACTATGGCAATAGGCATGATGACTAAAAAAATATTATGCTCTAATTCGAGAGGCCGTGTGTAAAGATGAATAGCCCTGTCACAGATTTGTCTTGAATTATCGAAAAATGATTCTAGTCTCGCGGTGCAAAAACGCTCCATACAAATCGGTGACGAAACGAATGTGCGTTAAAGTTGAAAATGTAAAAACTTTTTACAATATCTGAGTTTATTTGTATAATAATTACTACGGCCTTACCAAAAAACCTTCACAGTGGAATGAAAACACAAAATACAATATATAAAAAAATTAATTAATTATAATTCGAGTAATGTTGGTTTTTTGAATTTTTGCGGGCTATATATGCTGTTGAAATCTAGTAAAAAATTAAATAATAATATTTAATACTATTTTTATTGAACTTTTATTATGACCTTTATAGTGTAAAATACAACCTATTGGCCTCATGTTAAGTTCCTTCCTCAAGTTAAGTTTGAGGTAGGTTAATGTCCAAGAGTGGACTTTCGCATGCGGTTATGATGATCTAAGTTTATGCAACATCTTACTGACATCAGCGGTCCATCGTACAAATCAAGAGGAAATAAAGCAATAATGATTATTATTTCCAGAATTCAGAAGACCGTAACGTGACGATTTCTGTGCTACGATGGACGCCGAAGATGGAGTACAATGGACGGATATTGACTTGCCGCGCTTCTCACGTCCACTTAGACCACTCTACAATAGAAACAACACTAACGCTCAATTTACACTGTAAGTATTAATATTTTTGAGCACCAAATTCAATATATTTGGTGCTCACAAATATTGATTATGATTGTTATACGGTTTTCATAAATCACCAGATTGATTCTTGAGGAAGGTTTAGTTAAGTCTATAATATAATAATAAGCTAAGGTGATGTGATGTGTATATTGGTTGAAATATGACGATAATTGTTGAAGAGGTCGGAAAAAATGAAGCCGCTTGGGAGCGTTCATTGCAAACGCCTTGACAGATTCAGGCACGTGATGGCTGAAGGCATATGTTATTGTTTTAGGTTATTTTTATGTATATCGTTATTTACAGTGCTGTATTAATGTGTCATATTTGGATGTAGGCTTAGATAAATGCTCTACTTCCCGTGCGAAGTTAGTTAGAGGTATAAGAATAACTAAATACAGGACGATGCTAAATCAAGCATTTCTATGCTAAATAATTTTATTATTTATTGCCTTGATGCTGTTGGTCTTGAGACTATTACAGCTTCTTTCGAATAGTTTAACGAGTGCGAAAGGCACCCTCTTTGGATGTTAGATCATCGCAGAGAAAATGTGTCGAATGCAATACGGTATGAAGAACTTACGTAAGTGGTGTAGCTCGATGAGCTGAAGTGGCAATGGGCAGGCCACATCACCCGAAGAACCGATAACCGATGTGGAGTAAAAATTATTGAGTGGCGACCGCGTACCAGGAAAAGTGAACCGGGCCGTCCCCCTACAGTTAAGGTTAATTTGTTATAACTTACTTTATGACCGAATATAAACGTAAAACAGCGTCCTAACTACTTTATTTAATGTTTTTATTGTTTGTTGCACATATAAAAATAATAGACAAACATAAATTAAATTAAATTGCACAAATTTAGATGCCTACTCCTAAAAATAGATTTCTCCCGGCATTCACGCTGGAGCTTTCAAAATTAACTTAAAGTAGTACATAAATGCACATAAACTAATAAATTACAAATATTACGGAATAATACAATGTATAAAAGAGAATAACAATTAATAATAAATATAATGTAAGATTGAATTATACATTTCTACAATTTTAAAACAACTTTATCCTCAAAAAATACCTACTAGATTTGTGAATGTATGAAAACACTCTAATAAACTTATAAAGTATACCAAAAGCGTTATAAAACTTAGTAAATTGTAGCAGATGTGTAATTACTTACTTAAGTTAGTGGAAAAGCAATATACCTACGTAGATATTTATTTTAATAAATTTTTAATGATTTTAAATGTCTGTCACCAAAAAAACCCACAAAATTTCCCAAAATAACTGCAAAAATAATAATTGTATATTTGTTTCAAAACTTATATAAAGAAGCACACAAGATTTGAATCTCGTTTTAAGTATAACAAATACCTATGCCAAGAACTATACTAGAAATTTTTAATAAATCAATTCTATTTGAGATCACCATTCAGAAATTTGTAATATACAGTATACAATATTTATATGTGATCTAGAAGATTCCGGAAAATATATCAACATCACATATAAATATTGTTTATATATACGAGAGTCAAAATCCCTTAGCAATTCTGTGGATTCTGTGATATTGAAATGATCACCGTCCCAAAGGGTTGCATACTTACGCGCCGCGTCATTTATGTCCCGTCCCTGTTCGAATCATGATAAATTTGTCTCCATGTGTGATCCCAGCTTAACCTTTAACCGAGGAAGCCTATTGGCGCTGAGTAGTTCAGTAGGTCTCCAGGGAAATAAATCTAATACTGTCTAGGAGCTTGCAATAAAAATCAGGAAAAAATATTACCCGGCTTCGATTCAGGGAATCGTGCTGCCTTCAGACCGACGTAATTCTAAGTAGGCACTGGCGTAAATGTAGGTGAATACCGCATTTCAAGGATGTATTGATTCCTGGTGCTTGCTGAGTCATTCAAAGTGATGTATGATATTGACCTCTATTTTTAATGGGTTAGGTTGTTGATTGGCGAATTCGGTTTTCATTTATGAATACGTGGTGAGCAACGAAGCAAGCAATTGATCACATACAATAATTTCGTTTCAATGGTTTTGAAATACGAGTAACTGTCTGTCACTATTGTATTTGACCGCTACTGTGTTTGCGATACAAAAATTAGCAATGTTCTTCTCCATATCATAAGGCACTTGCGTGCCAAATTTCATCGAGATTAGTTTTGCTGTTAAGGCAAAAATTGATAACAAACTTCCGCACTACAATGATTTCAAGAGTGAGTGTAATAATAAGCTTGCTCACCAAAAACTCTCAGCTCAGTCGTCTTTCATCTTCACCAGCTTCATATGTCCGCTATTAGACTGGAGTGCCGTATTCATGTTACTTGGCAGGTGGATTTGAGATCGTAGTGTAGGAAGAATAGGATTAACGATCCAGCGCGGGAATGTCGCCAGCGTTCTGGGCACCGTTCCCCGAGGAGTTGATCTGGAGAATGTATTCTATCTCTGATAAGTTAGAATACATTCTCCAGTTTAATTAGTTAAATCCTTTTTTAATGACATTGTTTTTTAATATTTCTGTTGTACATTAAACATAAAATTATAATTTTACTAAGTGGCAAAGATCGTAGTTGTATGTCGTTTATAATATGTAGATGAGAGAAAGGAAGAACTAACGATCTTAAGTTCAATCACCCACAAAACCTACAGACCTTATTAATTTGTTTACGAAATGTTCACATATGAAGGTACTACTTAAATGCCTTTTTTAGGTTAGCCCGATCCTTGAACAAGGGCACGCTCCTGTTGAAATTCGATACAAAGACATAAACAATTAACGAATGATACATGCCGTTAATGTCTTAAGCGTATAGAGCTTCTAGAGTTTAATTTACAAATTTTCGTGCAGTACCTTCTGTAGAATGTACACGCAGTGACTCGAATATAAAGAGATAGAAAAGTCTTCGAAAGCGGCAACCAGCCTAACAGATGATCCATGACCAAGAGCTCTCCGAGAGAAGTGTATCAGAAGATATTATTTATGATGATGCCCATCGTTACAAAGTTGTTGGTGTCACCTTTCACGTACCAGCAAAGCAACGGATAGTCGTGATTTTTTTGCACATAAACAGTTTAAAAGTCAGATTGTGACATGTAAAAGGCGAGCTAGAATCTAATAATTTATCGTAGCCCGCTTATACCACATCTATGGGATGATATGGGGTGATTCCATTCTAAATCTAAGACTATATGACAATTGGCTTTTGTCATCAGCTGCTTGTGTTTGCTGTTGGACGTAAGACTCCATCATAGATAGCCACATCGGACTTTCTTTGAGCCATCACGCTTGGCAGGCGGACTAGTGATATGTTGCCAATCCTTTTCCTTTAAGAGGCTATGTTGGTAAGACCACGTGGTCGGTTTCAAGGTCAAATTGTTTTGTAGCTGTCCCTCTCCGAGCCCTATCCTACCCGAACGCGTACGGTGAGACAGCATACATTATGCGATGTTCTCCACCCGTTATTTGGATGTTTCGTAGTCCAGGGATCATTTGAAGGATACAGTATATTGTGTAACCATTTTTTTAATACAGTATACTAATGAAATTTCAGATGTCGGTGGTTTTTCCAAATTGTTCTAAATTGATTCATACTCTTGTACATCAGGTTCAAAGTTGGGGCTTTTTACTACCGAAAAATACAATACTTTGACGCCCTGTAACTCTGGAAGTATATATTTAAATGAAAATCTGACTCACCACCGACACAGATATTTGTTTCTAGATTGTGTCTTGAAAATTTCATAGATTTTCATAGCTTAATACTCAAAATATGACTGGATTACGTTTGTATGGGCGCTTTGACAACAGCATAGCCTCTTAAGGAAAATATTCCCTATTCCGACTCCCGTAGGATGATATGTAGGGTTTCATTGAAACAACGAGGCAATCGACATTTCAATAAATGAATAAGTACATTATCAACTATCTATAACAATGTTTTTTTTTTCAGATGTGCCAATAGTGTCCCTGCAGCTGGGCTCCCAAATGAACCCTAACGATATAGAAGAAGGGGACGATGTTTACTTCGACTGCGTCATACGAGCAAACCCGCCGGTTTATAAAGTCGTTTGGGAACATAATGTAAGTAAACTTCTAATACACTCTGAAAATTTCAGTATTATATGGTGGGATGGAATTGTTTTCCTTTTATTTCAATAGTATTTCAGTCATGACTTAGTGTCTTTTCTTTCGTTGAATAACTTAAACCTAATTTCATGTTTGAGTCTAAGAAGGGTGGGCGTTAGAAGTCATAGAAGCTTTTTAAGAATAAAATTGATTTATAAATCTGAAAACTCATCTGTGATAGCTAAACTAACTAGTAAGTCTACTTTCACTAAGGCAAATTTATGATTTATATAGTTTTCTTACGGATGCCGTTGTCAGAACTGGACCAAATTGAAATAGGACTACACGGGAAGCGCCACCTTTCAAATAAAAAAAAGAATCATCCAAATCGGTTCATTCAGTCAACAGTTCTGAGGTAACAAACATAAAAAAAGAAAACATACCTGTCAAATTAATAACCTCCTCCTTTTTTGAAGTCGGTTAAAAATATAATAATCGCAGCCAGATGCAACAGACTCATATTTAATTGTTAAGGTTTCTGGTGCAACATATGTGCCAACTCTAATTATTATTTCGTTCTAGCCTTTTTAGTTGGCTTTATACTCAGTCTGGTTTATGTCGGTTTTAAAAATTAAGTTTTAATGACGATGTTTTATGTGTATTTAGCTCATAGAATTAGTGGAAAGTGGTTATTTCGTGGCATACATAATTAATAATCACGCCGCCAAGGAGTTAGAGTGAAGTGTGAAGGAAAAAAACCCAGTCAAATGTGTGTCGGGCCAAGCGCAGTGTAAAGTTCCGTAGTTGAACTAGTTTTATAAAAAGTAATTTTGTGTGAAATTTGTACGAACTTTTATCCATCCATATTTTATAATTTGGTCGCCTATTACTAATTAACCTATGAAGCCACCTTAGTTGTGATAACTTTTCTTGAAATTACAGCATATATGTACTACTACTGTGATTTTATTCAGATTTTTAACAGCAGTAGTCTAGATGAAGGGGGGACGCCCTACTCTCACAAAAATTATTGCTTTAAAGCTTAATATTTCGCAAACGGATCCTTCACTCACAAAGTGACGTTCCCAGATCCTCAATGTTTTTAGAAATCCTATTAAACGATACCCCTCACAATGGGATAGACGCGAAAAAAAAACATCCCCAAGTTACGTGTATTTTAAACTGCTACTGTACAACCATCAGATGAGATAAAGACCAAGTGCAAAACTACATTAAAAAAAATTATAAATGTATTTTTTGGCTTGTTTACTAGTAATTTGTTGGCTAATACAGTGAAAATACTAAACTAAATGTAGCTTTGTCAAATCGTTAACAACTAGTTACCAGGATAAATCACAAAGGAACTGAATGCAAAATCGATTTGAACCTAATATACGTATAGAAAGGCAATTCCAAATCGGATCCGTCGATTTTCGAGTGCAGCACAACAATACGTACTAATCGGCTTTTGTACTGGCAGATACACTGTCCACATACATCACTGGCAGAGTTCGTGGTTAATCAAATGACTGACTGTTGTTCAGTGTGGATATTTGGTATTGTTTTGTTTATAACACGGAAATACGATGGCTTGGGGAATGATGTTCATTTGGTGGTTATCATTAATAAATCCGTCACGAAATTGCTTTATTGTATTTGGTGACAATTCAGCAATTTCAAGTAAACTCTCTAAAAAGGACTCAACACTGACAAAAATTATCATTTTAAAGCTTAATATTTCGCAAATAGATCCCTGAATCAAAAAGTGATGCTGCTAGGCGGATGGAGCGAAACTATAAGGATTCGTAGTTTGCGGAACCCTAAAAATTGCTACATTGTTTATGGTTTTCACCAACAAGAGACAAACCGCACTAGAAATCGCTCTTATCATTTGCATATACTCAGTTTTGCAGCTTAATGAGTCCACGTGGCTAGATATAAGCATGATATCGGTGTGCTGACAAAAATCTGTATTCCGGTAATGAAAGATAACATATCCAGAGCGTCATTACGTCATCAACTAGAGGTTTGTCAGTATTTCTCCAACGGCCTCATCGTCACTTACCATCAGGTGTAAGGTCAAGTCCATATGAAACAACAATTTTATCCAGACCTCTAACTTGCAGGGTCAAGTTATGACGCACAATCAGCGGGCTGGGGTCATCGCGGGTTCGGCGAGCTTAGCTCTACAAGGAGTGTCGAGAGGGCAGGCTGGGAAGTACGTGTGCCTTGCTTCCAACGTTGAGGGTGACGGCAAGTCATCTCATGTCACTCTTCAAGTTATTTGTAAGTATTTGTGGTATTTACCCAAGTGTGTCAGGAGTGTTATGTTTTTCGATTGTATGTGTATTTATTTATGTCATAAAATATTTATTTTCCTTAAAACCTAACGAGTTATAGGTATCAAAATAAAACCCGTAACAGACATATCTGTTCTGTCCTGGTCTACAAATACCGAAAACCTTTCAGTGTACACCTTACCATAAAGGCAGAAAATTCTCGCCCACCAAGTAGCTGATGCTTACTAAGCGATGCTTACCGTGGGCGACACAGTAAAATCTGTTTTTAACTTTATGCTCAAACCAACAATATTCAACTGGATAAAAATAGGTCTAGAAGTTTACCTCGAATATACAGAAAATTTTTGCTTTAGAAACTCTGTCGCATACCTATAATATGTGGATACATGATGATTCATTTGAAATCGATCTTTGTCATTAGTGTTTACTTAGAAAGTTTCATGTTTCTTTTGTAGAGATCCTGTAACTTGTTGTCTTTGTCTTAATTTAAGACTACGCAAAACTTCCCCTGTCGCCAACAATACTCGACGCGAAGATCTTAAAAACTTGTTGCCGTTCGCTTCGAGAGCGACTTCCAACTTCGCGATTTTACACTCCCGTTTGAACACAAAAGCTGCATTATCATCAAACATGGAAACAGCCCATTTGTTCCCGAGCACAAGAGGTTCGAATTATTTACTGAACGTTCTAGATGACTACAAGTTAACCATTGTTTAAAGTTAACAATGGCTTGGGGCCATTAAGCTGAATACACGAATGGTTATGTGTTCTGTTTAGCCCGCGCTACTAATGTATTTTGTATTCTACCTGTTTGAGCTTGAACCACAGTTGCTAACTTCGTGTAACGTTGACATATATTTATTATAATCGACCTTATATAACGTTTTGTTTGGGTCTATTTGTACTGAGTGGTCTATTAAGAGGGTATGCTGTTGTCAAAGCGCCCATACAAACGTAGTCCAGTCATATTTTGAGTATTAAGCTATGAAAATCTATGAAATTTTCAAGACACAATCTAGAAACAAATATCTGTGTCGGTGGTGAGTCAGATTTTCGTTTAAATATATACTTCCAGAGTTACAGGGCGTCAAAGTATTGTATTTTTCGGTAATAAAAATCCCCAACTTTGAACCTGTTTTACAAGAGTATTGATCAATTTAGAACAATTTGGAAAAACCACCGACATCTGAAATTTTATTACTATACTGTATTGAAAAAATGGCTACATAATATACTGTATCCTTCAAATGATCACTGGACTACGAAACATCCAAATAACGGATGGATAACTTCGCGTAGTGTATGTTGTCTCACCGTACGTGCTCGGGTAGGATAGGGCTCGGAGAGGGACAGCTACAAAACAATGCAACCTTGAACGCCGCCACGTGCTCTAAACAGACAATCCTCTTAAGGCGCTTATTAAAATCCCAATGAGCGTGCCTTGTGTGAGAATCTGTAACTCTATAATACGAGTATGTATTAGAGCCATCGGGTCGGGAATGTTATCCACTTCGTGTCAGTCTTGCGTCTAGAAAATATTGATGTAGGCAAAAACACAATTTTAAAAAAAACCGTTACAATCAGAAAAAGAAACGCTTCTTTACGATTTTGAATATTGTAATTATATATTTATTAAATTAGTTTCGACTTGCTTACCTTTTATAGTTTAAAAATAATCTTAACCTTTATAATTTTAAGAGGTCATTTCAAAATTAAAACATCATCATCATCATCAGCCGGGAAACGTCCACTGCTGGACATAGGCCTCCCTCATGGTACGCCACATCGACCGGTCCCGAGCCACCTGCATCCAGCGACTCCCCGCGACTCTAACCAGGTCGTCGGTCCATCTAGTAAGGGGACGGCCTAGTAGACGTTTCCCGGTACGTGGTCGCCACTCGAGAACCTTTACTCCCCACCGGTTATCGGTTCTTCGAGCGATGTGGCCTGCCCATTGCCACTTCAGCTCACTGACTCGTCGAGCTATGTCGGTGACCTTCGTTCGTCTACGGATTTCCTCATTCCGGACCTTATCACGTAGAGAAATTCCGAGCATAGCTCGTTCCATTGCTCGCTGAGTGACTTTGAGCTTGTTTATTCGGCCCACAGTAAAAGACCACGTTTCGGTTCCGTATGTCATCACTGGCAACACGCACTGATCAAAGACTTTTGTCTTTAGACGCTGAGGTATTTTGGACGAGAAGATATGCCGTAATTTCCCGAACGCTGCCCAGCCGAGTTGGATTCTTCGGTTGACCTCTTTGTCGAAGTTGGACCTACCTAGTTGAACGATCTGTCCCAGGTATACATACTCGTCTACAACTTCGATTGTAGTGTTCCCAACCACTACCGGCATAGGTGCAACATGGACATTTGACATGATTTTCGTCTTGTCCATGTTCATTTTTAAACCTACCTGTTGGGAAACTCTGTTTAGGTCATTGAGCATTACGTTCAGATCCTCCAAGGATTCTGCCGTTATGACTATGTCATCGGCAAATCGAAGGTGAGTGATGTAGTCGCCGTTGATGTTGATGCCCAGTCCTTTCCAGTTCAGAAGCTTGAAAACATCTTCCAGTGCAGTGGTGAAGAGTTTCGGGGATATAACGTCACCCTGTCTTACACCTTTCTGCACTTGGATCGGTTTCGTGCATTCATCCTGTACTCGGACGGACATTGTGGCTTTATTGTATAAACATTTCAACACTTCGATATAGCGATAGTCAATGTGGCACCTTTGGAGAGACTGAAGCACTGCCCAAGTCTCGACTGAATCAAAGGCTTTCTCGTAGTCCACAAACGCCAGGCATAATGGCCGATTATACTCCTCGGTCTTCTGTATAATCTGCCGGAGCGTATGTATGTGGTCTACGGTGCTGAAGCCTTTTCGGAAACCGGCTTGTTCGGGAGGTTGGAAGTCGTCAAACCTGCGTGCTAGTCGGTTCGTAATGACTCTCGAAAACAACTTATAAACGTGGCTCAGAAGGGATATCGGTCGGTAGTTCTTCAGTAAGGCATTATCGCCTTTCTTAAAGAAGAGCACCACCACGCTTCTGCTCCACGCTTCTGGCGTGCAGCCTTCGTGTATGACGGACTGAAAGAGCTTCTGAAGGACTACAAGTATCGGTTTTCCACCCGCTTTCAGAAGCTCTGATGTGATTCCGTCTTCACCTGCCGCCTTGTTATTTTTGAGTTGTTTGAGAGCCATTCGAATCTCATACAGGCTGACGTCCGGGATATCTTCGGTATAGTGTCGGGTCAGTTTGGCTCTTCGGTCACTCACCGGGCTTGCGCCTGGTCTCTGTGACGATGTGTACAGCTGTCCATAGAACTTCTCGATCTCTCTCAAAACTTCCGGTTTTGACGAAACAATGCCGCCCGTATCGGTCTTCAGCCTCGTCAGTTGGCTCTACCCTATAGACAGATCTTTTGCAAACACCTTGGAGCCTTTGTTCCGCTCTATCGCGTCTTTAATACGTGATGTATTAAAGTGGCGAATATCGTGTCGCATCGATTTAGAGATCTGTCTATTAAGCTGCCTATACTCTGACGAATCAGCTGGAGACTGCAAGCATATGTCGCGTCTATCCCGCATGAGTTTGAGAGTATGATCAGAGAGTTTCTGGGTTCTATTTGCGGGACGGGCCTTAAAGAATTTAGACCCTACCGCATGGACAGTTTCCACGAGCCGATCGTTAATATCGTCAACGGTTTCTATAGCGTCTAAGCATTGGAAGCGATTGTGTAGTTCGAGCTGAAAGCTTTCGGGGATGTAAGCATTTTGAGGCCGGAGCGTAGACTTCATCAGACGAGCTCTTTCCAGTTTGGTATTAAGCTTCAGTGTGCCTCGAACCATGCGGTGATCACTACCGGTTTTCACCCTGTTGATCACTGAGACATCACTGAAGGTCTGCCGCTTGGTACTCAAGATGAAGTCTATCTCGTTTCTCGTGGAACCATCGGGGCTAATCCAGGTCCACTTCCTGTGCGGCCGCTTTTCAAAGAAGGAGTTCATCGCAAAGAGTCCCTCCTTCTCCATAAAGTCAGCCAGCTTCTGCCCCCTAGGGTTCCGTTGCCCAATCCCAAATTTCCCCACTCTCAGCTCATCGCCGTTCCTTCTGCCTAGTTTCGCGTTAAAGTCCCCCATGATCACAGTGTAGTGTGTCTTTGAGGAGTGTATGGCTCTAGATATGTCCTCATACATGGCCTCTACCTCGTCATCTGGATGTGACGAGGTGGGTGCGTAAACCTGTATAACCTTCAGCGAATACCGTTTGGTTATTCTGAGTATAAGGTACGCTACCCTCGTCGAGATACTCTCCACCTTCACTACATTGTTGACCAGGGACTTCCGGACGATAAACCCGACACCGCCCTGTGACGTTTTGTCGCCTTCCCGGTAGTAGAACAAGTTGCCCGACTTGAGGATTATCGTGTCCTCTCCCTCTCTTCGGACTTCTGATAATCCAATAACGTCCCATCGCAACTTGTCTACTTCTTCCTCCAGCTCCACGATCTTCTCGTCAGTCCTCAGCGTCCGCGCGTTATATGTCGCCAGGTCGAGTCGTCGTTGGTGGTAGCCGAATCTCTTCCGGAGATTCTTCGCACCCCCTGCCCCGCCGTAACCGTGACCGCTACCGTAGTCAGGAATAGCGGGGCCGCCGGGGACTGGGGGCCGTAGTAATGGGCGTACTGCCATAAGGGGTTTTTAGCGTAATCACCACGCTTGCTAGACGGGTTGGTGATCGCAGTACTCGATTTAGTTCTTCAGGAGGAGGCTGCTGCCCCTCCTCCCGGTGTAGGTTTTCCCTTAGTCGCCTCTTACGACACCCACGGGAAGAGATGGGGTGGTTACATTCTAAGCCGGAACCACACGGCAATTAAAACATATCAAGGAAAAATCATCGAATTACGTTTCTGATTATTTATGAGTCAAGATATATATATGTTTTACTTTGAGATTCACAGGATCTTTCAGCGACCTATATAATAGCATTGCACCAAAACTCAGTTTATTCAAGAAAGTCGCCTAGCTATGAACGAAGAATGTTGAGTTAAAGACTAACAAGTGGTCCAGTAGTAAGATGTAAGGAAAAAAAAATTCCACATGTTTGACCGTTTTACTAAAACACTGTTGTCCACTAAACATATTGTTAATCATACTATAAAATGGGCCGTCCTGGATCAATATGACGAATTTTCATAATTTCTAAGAATGACAGCTGAGTTGGTGATCACATAAAAAAGTAGTGGTACAACGGTCATGCTCCGAACCGATCACTAACGCGCTAGACTGAAGACAGACTGTACTGGCACTGCATGTCCGAACGCGGTCAGTCTAAAATCCTATTATATTTTGCATGAAATATTACCACACTGTCTGCATTGAATAAATAACAAATCTCACTGTAATTGTGTGGGATAATTAATATCAATTGTGTTAATCCAGAATATATTATGTCAGCAAACTTTATCAAAATACGTTTAGTTTATGCATAATTGAGTCACAAATATCCACATGTTCGCGTTTATAATATTTGTTACCATTTACTAAAATTTGACAAACTCCCATTCCCTTTGTGAACATCAACCCGAAGCTAATAACCGATATTACCGGTATTAATATGGAAACCCTTGAAATATAGGCCGAATAAACATACAAATAACGATATCCGATTGGCCCGTTAAATTCATTGACTTAAACTATGGAACGACTACTTATGTAAAAAGAGTTCAACATTCTTTTGTAAGGCTTTCTTCTTGTCAGACAAATCCTTTTACACTCTGAGGGTGGAGGCACCGGGACCCAAAAAAGATGTTTTTAAGCTTAGTTCAGCAACAGACGCTTTTGGATGTAACTTGATGCTATTGTTACACCAGTTAGATTTAAAGTTTGAAATTGGTCTTTTTTCATGGGCAAATTTATTTATATTTAATAGTGTTTGATACCTAATTACATGCTCAATTTAAGAAAGCTAGAGTTAGTCTGATTGGAACCTGTTACATAGGAAATCTAAACCACTACATCTTTTCATTTTTTATGCACAGTAAATTCCCAGTAGGCCTTCATTTTACTTGATGATAAGACCGTGACCATAAGGAAGGTAGATTAAACTAATATTTGTGAATTCATTCAAATACCGTGTTTAGCAAATTCACTTAAACATTGACACTTGACGGTACGATCGTTGTCAATTATTTCCTCCTCTTTTTAATATACCCATAATTGGTACCATACATTATATTATTATTCAGTAATGTGGGCTCTAATTTTGTGTGCAAATTAAGTAACTATTTAATCATTTTCGTGTTTTTCACCACATGAAGATCAATTTATTATTAGCCCAAAACAGACCACAGTTGACCCTATGTAACATGTAAGTCAATGGTTAAACCCTATTTATCACAGGATGTTTCCTCATTCCCCTTACCATTTGCGTTTCTGATACAGCATGTGATTAAACGTTCATTTTCCAACCGGCTTCGGAGAAGGAGGAGGTTTTCAATTTGACTGTATGTTTTTTTGTTTTGTATGTATGTAATGTGTTAACTCCGCCAATTATGAATCGATTTTGATGATTCTTTTTTTGTGCGTGGGTCCAAATAAATTTTATCGAAATTGATTGAGGCGCTTTGAGAAAATCATCAAAAACCAAATATACTGCCAGATATTTTTTACCTCTAAGGGTAAACATTTTAGACTTTTAGGATAGTTGAAGTTGGTTTCTTAGTTCTTTCTGAAAGCATTAATTATGAACATTTTCACTCATACATACGAGTAAGTAGTTAATTTTTTTAATAAATCAAATTAGAGTGGTTCGCTGTTTCACTACTATACCCCTGCCAAAAAGTTATCTCCAGACCCTCTTAAATTAATTTAATCAAAATAGTCGGAACTATTCCCGAAATTACATCAATTTTTAAAATAATTTTATGTGTAAACAAATACAACACAATCTGTCAAATCAAATCATCATGTTTCGCCGCAGTCGAGTAAAAATTTCCACAATACCTATCAATCTAGATGGCTCTAATTGGAATGTGCTTGCAATACACCGTTGATAGCGACACCCAAGCCGTTACCACACCATCGGTGTCGCAAATTGAATACCGGTCGAGCGCGCAATGCATCTTGTAAATGCGTGCAATGTGATACGATCGCCGGTGATCTCTCGCATAGCTTTGAACTGTTACAGCCTCGAGAGCAGGACGGAAGTAATGTCTGATTGAATTGATATTGTTGTTGAAAATCTGAATATACCGGCGTTAGAGCAGTAGTCATCATGTCAAACGATAGAACATCGTCTTCATTGCTATCTCTCTCTACCCATTACGTCTTGTAAGTTTTATGTTTTTTAAAGGACGAGCCCCCAAAATTTTAGGGATGGGGCTGTCGGATTAACACACGTGACTCTTTTTTAAACCTTTAGTTTCAACACTTTTACTTTAGATATTTCTCGTATATCGTACGCACTTCTTTCGTTCACAGATCACTATATGCTTTCGTTCGTCGTCCGTCGTTCTCTTTTGTTTTTTCCTGACATTTGTCTTCTCTTACACTCTTATCAATTCAATCACATTATGTTCTCTTCCACTAACTTTCTTCTAAAATCTTTCATGCTTTCATCTTCTTTTATACATCTATCCATCCTACATATAATAATGGCTTATGTTTATCTATGTTCATTAATTTCACGACATATAAAAAGTAATTATTATTGAATTATTTATTAAGGTCACCAAAGGATAATTATATATCAATACTTACTTATTAAGATACACGCAAATAATACAGTATAACCAAATGATATCCTAATTACGGGCAACGACATGCATTATTATTTGGAGTAAATATATTTTTTACATGAAAATAATAATGAGGACAGATCTATTACTTTATTTTATTTTATTTTATTTGTTGGAAAATTAACAGCTTATAGACAGTAAATATACAGACATATATAGAGCACAAGATATCAAGCCTTTATAAATTTTCTCGAATATTACAGTTAAATAGAGCTAGTTTTACGAGTTAACGAACAAAGATATATAATTAAATAAAAGTAAATTTAATAAATTATATAAAATTAATAATTAAAAACATTGTTCATTATGAGGCGTTATACATTGTAAGTCGTATGTATGAAGGTAGAAGAAGTCTTGTTATTACATTTTATTAAATATGAAGGATAAATGAAATATTTGTGTAATTTATGAAAATTGTGTCAATGATGACATAAATGGTATGTATGTAGTGATGTGTTAAGTTACGTGTGTTGTGTTATGATAGATGTGTGTTGTGTTGTGTTATCTTTTTAAATATTTTGCTTTTAAAACTTTGTTTAGAATCAGCGTAGGGATCAATATTTGTAAAGTTGTCATTGTATGTAGTAGCTAGCCGAGTCAGAATGGAGTTTTGGCCATAGTTTGTACGGTGTGCGGGAATGTTTAACATTGTGGTACTGCGTAAGCGTACAATGGGGGCACGGAGACCGATGACGCCAACTAGATCGGGGCAGTCCACATTGGAGTTAAGAATATCGTGCAATAATGACATGTCTAATAAATCTCGACGGTCTTTGAGGGTTAAAAGATTATATTTTTGACAGCTTTCGACGTATCCGTTTTTAAATCGAGTTCGAAAGTTTAAAAAATGTACGAATTTCTTCTGAATATTTTCAATGCGATCGATGTACACGTTGTATCTCGGGGACCACACACAGCTAGCATACTCTAGTACACTGCGAACATAAGCATAATACACTGCTTTAAGACAGGCTACATCGGAAAAAGGTTGACAAACTCTTTTAAGAAATCCAAGACCCTTATATGCCTTGTCGGTTATTGTATTGATGTGCTGATCCAGTATCAGCTTATGATCCAGAAGCATACCTAGGTCGCGTACTGTTGTGGTCCTTTCCACAGGTATATTATTGATACAATATGTAAAATTTAAAGAGTTGTTTGTAAGTTTAGAAAAAGTTATGACCTGACATTTGTTGACATTTACTGTAATTCTATTGATGTTATAATAGGCTGATAAGCGCAATAGGTCATCTTGTAGCTTGTAACAGTCGTTTGTTTCGCCAATTTCTAGGAAAATTTTGGTATCGTCAGCATACATTAAAAATTGAGAGTTAACAAAACAAGTAAATATATCATACAAATAAGCGTTATAGAGGAGGGGGCCCAAATGGGATCCTTGAGGAACGCCTGATGGAATAGAAATAATATTAGACCTGTAGCCACCCAGTACTACTGCCTGAGAGCGGTTGTCGAGATAAGAAGTTACCCAACGAAGGAGATCGCCACATATACCAAGCTTTTCAAGTTTTCTTATTAAAATGACGTGGTCTACACGGTCGAAAGCTTTTTCAAAATCAGTATAAACTACATCTATTTGCTTCTTGTTTTCCATTTGCCTGTGTAGAAAATTCAAAAATAGTGACAGATTCGTTATAGTAGAGCGACCTTTTAAGAAACCATGTTGCTGTTCTGGCACCGATTTAGCAATTAGAATGTATATTCTGTCATAAACTATTTTCTCAAAAACTTTACTAAAAACATTAAGAATCGATATTGGTCTGTAGTTCTCAACTTTAGTTTTCGCGCCTTTTTTATGAATAGGAACAATATTAGCTACTTTCCAGGTGTCTGGAAAGAGACCACCTTTTAATGATTTGTTCATAATGATTGAAAGAGGGAGAGCTAAGGCCGATGCACACGATTTGATGTAGATAGGCGGGATATTGTCAGCGCCTGCACCTTTATTTATATCCAAGGCTTTAAGTATCTTACATACCTCCTCAGGAGATGTGACTATTGAATGTAGGTTAAGGGCACTATTTGTTTGAGGTGATGAAAGAACATAGTTGGGATAAGCATCAGCAGGTTTTTGAAAGACGCTTTGGAAGAAATTACTGAATGCAGAACAAATTGAGTTACCATCTGTATACTCACTGTTCCTGTAGGTTATTTTCCGAGGATAACTAGAAAGATTGCGTCTGGGTTTTATGAATGTCCATAAGTGCTTAGGATTCTTTTTTATGGTATCTTGAGTCGTATTGATATACTTTTTATATTGCTCAGAATCAGCGCGAATGAGCCTAGCTCTCAGCATTGAGAATTCTTGGTAATCCCTGGGGTTGGAGAAACGTTTCCAGCGTCTATGGGCTTTTTCTTTTTCACGAGCAATACGGATGAGGGGAGGAGAGTACCAGATGGGATAGGTATTCTGTTTCCTTGAGACTATTGGGATGAAGAGAGACATACTATTTAAAATCTGCTCGTATAGGGTGTCTACGGCATCATTTACGCCTTCTAAAAGTAGGACTTCCTCCCATGGGGTTTGATTTATGTACTTGATTATACTTTCATAATCCCCTTTGTGAAAATTATACTTTGGGGTGTTTTTTATTTTAAGAGGAGCAGTGACAATGTCTTTTGCGTCAATCGTTAGAGGTGGATGAAAAGGGTCTACTTTTAATAGTGGTGTGCTGCATCTGCGTACATCAACTGTAAAGTTTGTGAAAATGAGATCTAATGTATTTTGATGAGAGTTAACAGTGTTATTATGTTGATTAAAGCCAAGAATACTGAGTTCATCAATAAGAGTGACAGCTGCGTTTTGTAAATTTGTTGAACCCTTTTTGACATATGTTGGTTGAGATGCGTTCCACTGAATACAGTTGAAGTTGAAGTCGCCCGTCAGTAAGAAATAATCATTAACATTGGTAGAAGTACTTAATTTTGTGGAAGCGATAAAGGTTTCAATGCTTTCTACTTGTTTAGGGGAGTTGGATTCGCCTGGTATGTATACGGCGGCAATGTGTAGACTTCTAGAACTCGAATGGAGTACAGATGACGGAATACTGACCCAAACCATTTCCAAAGACCTGCATGCCCAATCAGTTCGCACGTAAGCATTCAGGTAGTGTTTAGTGAGGATCAGAACTCCTCCTCCAGTGGTCTTATTTGTTGCAGTGAAATCTCGGTCACATCTGAACACGTCATATTTACTATCACAAAGTTCAGAATCAGCTATTGATGGGCATAACCAGGTTTCTGTAAATATAATAATGTCATATTCGTGTATTAATACATTCCTGTATAAGTCGTGACACTTAGTTCGGAGACCCCGAACGTTCTGGTAATATATATTTAAACTAACTTTTAATATGTAGATAAGCCATAGTAATTGTTCCATATTGAGAGGTGATGATACTTAATTGACCGTGATCGATTGACAACAGGGTTGTGCTTTCTACTGTGCTACTGTCAGTTTGCGTGAGATATAAGGTTAAAGTATATATATATAAATAATGTTCTGATGTATAGTTTAAGAAGTAGTAAATAACTTGTAAATACGCAATATGTAATAAAATGTATGAATAGGAAGATATTGTTGTGATTTTGTTGGGTTGACAATAGTATAGTGTAAAGTAATTGTATTTGAGAGTGTCGTAGTTTATTTGGTTTAATTGTCCGCTTAAATATGCAATAACATCTTTTACCCAGTTTGCATGTACATTGTCAATTGAATTATGAATTATAATTTGTTTATAAAATTTAAAGCTACTCAATAATTTGATTAAAACAGAGGTTGACACATACTTAGAAAAACAATAACAGACTACATACATTTTTTGTGATTTTACGAAAACATTGTTACTAAAGATATGAGATAAATTCTTTTTATAAGTATTAAAATTAAAATTCGCTAAGAAATTTTTTATAACAAAAGTTAGCATTAATTTAAGAGATAGCTACTAAAAATAATAATTCTGAAGACAAAAAATATTATTATATTAATAATAACTGTCAACTGATATATGATCTGCTACTTTGGAATAATCGCATTTCATTAATGAACGAGTTTCAAGTTTTTTTTATTGATTCGTATGTGTGTTCTAGCATGTGTGTGTGTGTTTGTGTTGGGGGGTCACTCAAAAGCCACAAGCTAATGAGTCGATGATAAATAAAACGTCCGTTTAGTATTTATTACACATTACCGTCTGAACTATGAGAGTACATAAAAAATAGAGGCGTACGGTTTCGGCTTAAGAATATAACAAACTCCAAAGCCTTGAACACAGGCGAAAAGTGGCCTGCCTTTCTGTATTCTATAGGTTACATTTTGGAGAGTGCGCGCAAGAGCTGTTCATGTTGATTCCGCCATCGCCATTTAAGTATCGATCCAACAGACGAACAGCAGGGCTCCACCAATACGTCGTTGACATTCCTATTGCTCGCACTAAGCGCTTTGCTTCTAATTTTATCATGCGTACAGCCAGGGAGTGGAACGCGCTGCCGGCGTCTGTATTCCCAGAAAACTATAATTTGGGTGTCTTCAAGTCGAGGGTGAACAGGCAACCCAACCAACGCCAACCTAGACCAACGCGCACCATCGTAGGCCACATCGTCGCTTACCATCAGACGAGGTCGTGGCCAAGCGTTGATCTATACTCTGTAAAAAAAAAAGTACCCTAAATTAACTTCTACGTAAAACATGTCTATAGAACATTTCAAATTTAGAGTCTATCTTTGTGGACATCCAACGCAAATACTGCGATGATGATCTTACTGAGATCACCAACAATTGTAAAATAAAATTATCAAAGTATTTTGAAGCTAACATACCGTTTTCTTCACAGATAAACCAGTCTGCTCTAACACCATGACGGCGATTGTCGGAGCGGCGTTGAATGAAGCGGCCAATGTCACCTGTGAAGTTGACGCTTTCCCACCTCCCAAGAACTTCCAATGGAGCCTCAACAACAGCATGGGAACTGTGGACCTAGACTCGGTAAGAACGTCATTTAGATTGAAAAGAATAATATTTAGAGAAATATTTATTCATTCTAGCTTTAAACTACGACAATGAAGTCACGGTAAAGTAGAAGAACACAAAACAAGACAGAATTAAATTAAATATCTAGGTGGTATTGTAGCTTCTTCTTCCTTCAGGGCTATCATTATTTAAAATGAAATATAACTTAACGTGGTTTATCTGAAGTCGGAAGCTAGAAATAACTAGCTTTTAGTCCGCGTCTTCGTTTGCGTGTACTCCAGAAAGTATCCCATGAAAACAGCGTGCTAGATCGTTATAAAAAGAAGTCTTTATACTTTTGCTGCCATTCAAATATCAGTTTAAAAATAAGATATTATTACCATCCGTTAGAACGGGAAGGAAGGACAAAAAGAACAAACTTTCGCATTTAATAATATCACAGGTATAATGCATAGCTGAGTCTGTTCCTGACATAACAGCCGCATAACAGACTTAATTATTTGTTAAACTCGTAGTAAGCATTTTATCCCCAGTTTTAAAACAGTGGAAGCATCGCTATAAATAATAAGCTATGAATTGACTAACTAGACACGTGTTTATGAATACATTCGCGCTTCGAGTCCCACTCATCGTTGAATATTGTATTTAGCTAGCTAGCATTAGCTGCATTCTGAGCTAACAATTTTGTTTGAAACATAATATAAGCTTATGTCAGCATTGTTAATTCAAATCAGTGAAACATACACGTAAATGAAATGCGTGCTCATGTTGCAAACAGTAGCTACAAGCATGACTAATTACTGGCTGCATCCTTTTGACCGTAAAGTTCGTGCATACTCTCTCATTGCGATCCATTTGCGTCAATATAATGGTATGTCAGCAAGGTATCTATTTTTAAATACTTCCTTTCGTTTTATATTTTATCAATCATATGGATGAATGGCGGCCAGTCGATGGATGGACGACGGTCAAAGTGGTATACTATGGAAGAGGCCGTTTCCTGGCTGATGATGAGTAAAAACTATCCTTCCGAAAGCGTTAAGGGAAAACGATACACCAAAAATGAAGACTCAGATGTAATCTGCAACATAGATGACTTAACTGTAGTAAAAATCACTCTCAGTCCGAAAACTTGATCAAATTCATATTACTAATCAAAATCACTTATTTATTAAAATAAACGGCATTTTAAAGCTTTTTGTAAAATTTTGGTCAAGAAATCCAATTTCCAGAAAAAATTTGAATAACTTTAACATGTATTTTTCTCCAACAGGCGAAATTCACAGTGGATCAGTCTGGGAGGTCAATCCTTACATATACACCAACAGTAGAAGCTGATTACGGCTCGTTGGCCTGCAGGGCCACAAATTTAGCTGGTCAGCAGTTAGAGCCATGTCGGTATACGCTGCTGCCTGCAGTCAGACCAGATCCACCATTCAACTGCACGTCAGTAAATTTAACTGACGATTCTGTGGAGCTAAGATGTGTAGCTGGTAAGTGTATTGCTTCTTCACTGAAACTTTTGTAAACCCTACTATCAACTACTTTATTTGTTTCTGGTGGAAGAGGTACTCAACAGAGTGTAACGTATCACCCGTGAGTTAATCTGCCGCGTTCG
Organism: Carcina quercana; assembly: GCA_910589575.2. Lineage (NCBI taxonomy): Eukaryota > Metazoa > Arthropoda > Insecta > Lepidoptera > Depressariidae > Carcina > Carcina quercana. The sequence goes on along the minus strand of OU342431.1, from coordinate 2,924,357 downwards.
ATTAAATCTCCATTCATAATGGTCTACCCTACTATTGTTCTTCTGTCTCTTGCGTCCCTTACCCAGTGATGTCCAGCTCTCAGTGAGAATATACCTTCCCATGTCAATTTGATCTGCCCCTTTCCTTGTTGGTAATGTAAACGTTCGTTTTCCATTCTGCATCCAGAAACAGTAACGTGTAATATTCTTGTTTTCACAGGCTATGACGGCGGTCTGCACACTACATATTTCGTAGAAGCCTGGGAGTCAGACATGCTTCTAGCGAACGTTTCCACAGCACACCCCGTGTGGAAACTGAGAAGCCTAGGTTCTGGGAAAGCGCTGAAACTAGTATTCTATGCTCAAAACGCGCGAGGAAGATCTGAGAGCACTGCTTTGAGAATACACACTCTGTCAAGATTGGCATTACATACAGGTATTTACGTTGAGAAATTTATTTAGTGTTGAATCAGTATAGTCGTCGTCATAGCTTGCAGTGTGGTTTCGATTAAGGATTTTATAGACTCAAAAATGCAATAATGATATGTACTGACGTTTCCTGGCTGATGATATTGATGAACGATGTATTATTTCAAAATCAATTCGTTTTTTTAGCGTCAGGAACTTATCATAGATCTTTGCAAAAACCTCTTCTGCAATTTGTTTATTTCTTTCTTATGTCCTCTTATCACGATAAATCTTATACGTTTTCAATTAAACCGTGAAGTATGTACGTATGGTGTGATGTAGTGGTTAGGTCACATACGCTTGCCAAATTAGGTGGGTTACATGGTTTGGATTTGATTGACTGCCTCTAAAGCGTAGATGATAGGCCAGTACACATATGTGGAGCAAACGCAGTGATGTTTGTCATTCGAAAAACTAAAACTCAATGTGGTGTGGTGTGAAGTGAGCAACAACCTTTGTCTGACATAGTGTTGCTTGTGACTTACTTTTCACTTTAGAATCACAGTTTCGTAACCGTGCCGCTAGAGGCGCTGCACAATTCTTCATATAAATCTGACGTACCGCAAACGCGATAGTATCGGTTAAAAACTCATACCGATTGGATTTCATTATTTTTCATGAGTATTTTGAACTATGTTCGCCAAGGCGCGCACAGTTTTCATGCTGTCCTCTGTAAAAAGTACGCGTCTTTGTCAAGTCGAGTGCGCGCCAGCTCCAATCGCATCCTGAACACCATACCGTGTAAATTTTACTGTCCTGTTATTCGACATGTAAATAGATTTAAAAATTATGTTGTGAGATGTACTTCACCAATCATCAACAGCCTATATATATGTCCCCACTGCAGGGGCTCAGGCCTACTCTCCTACTTAGAGAGAATGGGTCATAGTCTACCACGCGGGTCAATTGCGGATTGGCGGACTTCACATGCCTGTTCAAAGACATGCAGATTTCCTTACGATGTTTTCCTTCAACGTTAAGAAATCGGATAATGTACATACGAACTTTACACACACCTTTGAATTTCTTCTCAGGGGTGTGCAGGTTTTCTCACGATGTTTTCTTTCACAGAAAAGTCAATGGCAATGATGTTTATCATTCGTAAATAAATTTCCAAATAACAAATTGGAGCTCATTGGTACGAGTCAGGATCGACCTCAGAAGTCGATTGTTCAAGGACTGACGTCAAAGTTAGAGCTGAAACTGAGCTATTTCAGTAAAGACTTCTAACAAATCAGCTACCACGGCTCTCTACATATACTTACTTAAAATAGTTGTAAGCAGTCCTTGATATCTAAGAATAAAATGTTTTTATTTATTGTCACACAGAAGCGAAGACTGCGAGTAACTTGCCGATAGACGCAAGTTGGATGCTTGGTATAATAGCTGGAACAGTGGGGACTCTTGCCGTGGTTATTATCATCGCCATCATGGCAAGAAAACGTCATCGTCCTTTGCAGTACGAAGGTAATGTTACAAAGAACGTATCCTATACTTTCATTCTGGTACTTTGGCAGCGTAAACTGTACATTTTAGTAACTCCGAAGTTTAGCAAAACCAAAATAAGTTATAAAACATAGTTTGATCGCAAAAATTAAAGTTTTTCAAAGTACTAGAGCTCAAGCGATAGCTTAGAAAATATGAGTTGGATTTCCCCTCAGTCATACATTATTCATAGCATGCGTAGAAACCATAGGCTCAACGAAAACACTTTTATAACACGAACGGTGAATTTCATAATTTTACGACAGTTTGAACAAGTGACTCGATAGAAAACAATCCACTCAAAACGTTTACTAAGAAGCCGTCCACTTAATTAGCAAATTTGCACTTTGCCAAAGCCGAATCAAAAATAATAGCTTACAATGGATGTTAATTTTACTGCGAAATAAAACTTCCGTTTAATTTTTGGACAATCGGGATTTTCTCAGCAAATGCTAGCCTTTTTATAGACGATTTTTAAATAAACTCAGTTACTTAATACCTCGTTACATTAGAAAACGTTCAAATAATATTTAGTTAAGGAAACGATATCTTTAGGGCTTTGTGAATTTCTGATAAAAGCGGAGTAATTTATGAAGGTCAGGTTGAAACGATTCGGTACCTGAATTCATGCCTGAAATAATAAAAATGTTACGGCTCCGATTTATTCTTATTGTAACTGTACGGTTTGGTCTATATATAAAGTGAAAAAAAAAACCAGCCAAGCACGAGTCGAACTCGCGCACGTTCCATACCATTATCTATAAAAACGGCAAAAAATCATGTCTGTTGTATGGGAGCCCCCTTAAATATTTATTTTATTCTGGTTGTTAGATTCTGATTATTAGTATTTGTTGTTATAGCGGCAACAGAAATACATTATGAAAATTTCAGCTGTATTACTATCGCGGTTCATCAGATACAGCCCGATGACCGACGGACGGACAGACGAATAGCGGAATCTTAGTAAAAGGGTCTCGTTGGTTTGGGTAAAGAATCCTAAAAAGCAGGAAGTAAGAAATATCTGCTCTAAGAATGAAAGGGATGTATGTACTCCCTTAATGAAATTTTAGTACCATCTTCGTTAAGTTCTTGCAAGAAATATTACGGATACAATCTTTTCGATCCCTATTTCTCAAAACTGTTTGGTCATTCGAATACTGGTATGCAAAGTCTCGGCAAAATTGGTCTCGTGCGAGGAATATTTGAACTATTGCTCCGATTCCAGGCTTTCATTGCATTTTTATGTGATTTATGTGCCACTGCATTCTAACTGACATTGCAGATGTTCAATCACTTGTCCCGGGACGTTTTTACTGTCGTTTTATTTCAGTTTTCGTGTCAGTTTGCAGTGTACTAAAATACATAGAGTGTGACGTAGACATGCAATTGTCTTATCTTTGTTCGATTTGAATCTAGTTTCAAATACAATTTAAGTCCTGATTAAAATGATTTATTTATTTTTCCAAATGTAGTAATTTATCTTCAATACGAGTATCATTAGTTTTTAAGTTAAATGTAAGTGAGGCGTCTTACTCTTTTTCCAACCGATTTTTTACAAATCGACACTGAATGGTAAATTGCTTGTGACAAAATTTGATGGATTCATTTATGACACGGGATCTAAAAGGATTAACTGTTAGGCATCATTTCAATCTTTTTTTGTTATGTACTCGTATTATTTTTAGAATGATGAAGCAAAATCATGTCAATTCAAAAAAACTTTATTTTAAATCAATCATATACCTATATTTGTATCAAACAAAATGATTTACAGTGGCCTTTATATTGCTAAATGCGTTCTCTACCAGGCAATCTTAGATAGAAGACATATAGAGACAAAATAGGGAACGATACACGTTACAGGCTCAGCCTTGTGTGGATCCCGCGGTATATCACTATGAAGTGTTCGTATGACAATAAATTATTTGGATTTGTATGAGCCTGCGCGCACTGCGGCAGCAACCGGTGCGGTTTGCTCCCGCAAAAATCTGTGATGTATGAATCACAGTTGAGATGCGCCCACTACGGTTGTTCAACTGCTAACAACCGCATACGGCAAAAAAATCTGCGATTTGCCACAGATTTGTTGCGGTACGCCGCCGCAAGGTTTGTTTGCATCATAGGCACTTACATCAAACCCTGCGCACTGCGGCAGAAAAACCTCACCGGTTTGAAAACTGCAATCGCAACTCGCCGCACCGCACCGACCTCAGTGCGCGCTGTCACTAACTTCAAATAAAACATATGAATAACAAATTTATTTGAATATTTTACGTATATGATAAGATTACTAGCAACATTAGCACACATGGCAACATTTAAAAATATATATATGATGAGTTTAAACTTGACCTTTATCCCACCTGATGGTAAGGGCCGATAAAGCCGTTGGATAGTAAACGTACTATCCCAGAAGCCTTAAGTTCAAACTAATAAGGTACTGACTCTGCTACCTTTCATACCAGAACACAACCGTGCTATTAGCACTGCTATATTGCGGCAGTCTTAGGTAACGTGATAGCAGCTAGCCAGGCGGACATATAAAATGCCCTATCATGAACCAAGCCGAGTACTGATAGGTCGAATCGTCGGAATCGAACCCGGGACGTCCGATTTGTTAAAGCAAGCATATATCCAAAAGGTCACGGAGGCTTTACCTTTTTATATTCAGTATACATAGTTTCTTCATCTTTCAACAACAGCCTATATTACGTCCCCACTGCAGGAGCTCAGGCCTACTCTTCTACAGAGAGTGTATATGCCATAGTCCACCACGCAGGCTCAGTGCGGATTGGTAGGCTTCACACACACCTTTGAATTTCTTCTCAGGAGTGTGCAGGTTTCCTCACGCTATTTTCTTTCACCGTTAAGCAATCGGATAATGTACATACTTGAATTGAAAAACAACTCATAGGTACACGGCTGGATTCGAGCTCAGAACCCTCAGATTGAAAGTCCGCGCCTTATCCAATGCGCCACCGAAGCTACTGTGGCACTGCTGGTGGATTCGATAGACAGCTGGTGACTTTGTTATATTTCGTTTCCTGAATATAACAGTGGCGTAAAGTCTGCCGCTGCTTAACAACGTTTGTAATAAATAGCATTGTTGTGTTCCGTCATCAATGATAACATAGCTGGTCAGTAAATTTAGAATTACTATATTTAAACGATTATGGAAATAGAAATTTAGTTTGAAACTTTTATCGAGTGACTAACCTTAAAGGATACAAATGTGTATGTTAATAGATAATTTTTAACCGACTTCAAAAAAGGACGAGGTTATCAATTAGACGGGTATGTTTTTCTTTAATGTTTGTTACCTGAGAACTTTTGACTGGGTGAAGCGATTTGGATGAGTCTTTTTTTATTTGAAAGGTGTTGCTTCCCATGTGGTCCGATTTTAATTTGGTCCAGTTCTATCAACGGCATCCATGAGAAAACGATATAAATCTTAAATTTGCCTTAGTAAAAGTAGACTTTTACTTGTTTCAACGTGGATATAAAAAAGTAAATAAAATTGCACATCTTCAAGCCAGTAATATTAAGTAAAAAACTTACACATTTGAATAGAAATAAGCGAAATAAGTTTTGCAAAACATGTTCAAATAGAATCGTTTTCTTATAAAACATTACTTTTGTGCCAGGGTACGTTCAAGACCTAAGTCGTGAATTGCGTGTCAGATAGTGGCGTGATATCGTAATATCGATATTGGCATAATAATATATCGATGTTTGTGTAGACAATCACGTTTAGGTGGAATGATGTCGTGAGGCGAATCCTTTTTCTAGAACTGCGACGACTATGGATTGGGTGGTAGCGATATAAAAATCTAAATAATGTTTTTATGGTAATGTCGGTCCCTACCACAAGAATGAAAATAACTGGCATTTATACTTACAGCAAACTGTTAATAATATTGCTAAAATAAATAATATATCAGCTGATCAAAAAGGGATTTCAATTGTTTTTTTATATATTTTTATAAGCTTCAAATTGTAAAAGATGCACTTGTGATATTTCTCAGATTACCGTCAAAAAATAACTTATGGCGATGGACGTCACGAGTCTAAACTAGTGCATGCTGACAACCCTAACAGAGAAACATTTTATTAATACGGAGATATGAGTTGGAAAATATATAGCTGAGACAACACATTTCTAGACTATACGGTGCTCCAAATCACAGTCAGATGTAATAAAATTTTATTTGCTTCTTCTAGCTCCAATGCAGACGGTGAAAGCCTACAAGAACTCAATGCACAGCGCGAACCACTCGCCCATTCAGCCAGACGACAAGAATCCTGATGTCGTGCCACTTGGAAAAGGTATCATTTTTATAACAATCCAAACTACTTATGTTGTTTATTTTATTTGCTAGGTCTTTCATATTTTTGTTCATACATACATTCATTTTATTCATAAAACAATTGTAATTGTGTAAGAAATTAATTAAATACTAATAGGCTTAAAACTAATTGATTAATTTATAATACATTTCAGCATTACATTAAATTATTATAATTACTTACATTTGAAATCACTGTATAAATTCTTGTACCTTGTGTTTTGTTATGAAAATATCAGATTATCTCAGTAAAAATCATAATATTCGCATAAAAAGAACTTTACTCATACATTTAAATATTTTTTGAATTATTTTCAATGTTGAAAATTTGTATCATCATCATTTGAATTTCGGATTTATAGAATTAGCACCCAATACAAAAGCAATCCGAAGCAAAAATAAAACTAAACAATGTTCGTGGTACAGGACGTGACACTTGTTTTCTCTCTCACTCATTGACACATGTTTCTGATATTCCTTCAATTCAGATTTCAACTGCACACGTGACGCGGAGCGGCCGCCCGAGCCCCCTCCCTACGGGGCAGTAGTGTCGCCCCCGGTGGGTGCTTCCAGAAGCGCGCACAGTCTACACCAGAACGAGGTTCGGGCAGCAACGCCACACACGCCCAACACTCCCGCCTCCGATGCACAGGTACAGATGAATCACTGTAATGAGTTTGAACTTAGCCTTTATATCACCTGTAATTTAAATGATGATACGGACGCTAGGCTCATCGCAAAATCCTCAAGTTTATAAGGCACTTGCTATGTTGATGATCGAGCGTCCTTGTAATCATTATTTGATTCCAAATATGCAGTAATAAGGTCAGACACCTCCGAATCTGCCTAGTTTTAAGAGATTTACATGATACTTCACTCGGTACAATTAATTCATAAAGTAGCCTCCAAAACGATAATATTTTGGTTTTTAAACAAACTCATTCTTATACAACTAGGTTATAAATTAACCATAAGTTTAATTAGAAATTGAGACGAGAGTGGATATGACGCGCGTCTTACCCTTTCACTCTTGCATGCTATGATTGGTGGGGACCTGAGGCACAAAACTGAATTTCTTGCGAGTGAAGGCCTTAACAATTATAAAAACATATTTCCTACTTGTAAAATGTTTTGTGTCTGTGACTCTTTGACGCATAAACGTTTGCGTGTATTGGGACGAAATCAGTCATATGTTCTGGATTCACATATATAATTCTTCTTATCGCAGGATGGACGAAGTTGTGGGCAAAAGTTAGTTGGTTTTACATATATACATACCGAAACTTGTAAGATGATTTTAACAAATAATTGTCTTGTTTTAGACACAACAGTGCATTATAAATGGCAAAGATAAAAGGGTTGCTTTTCCTTCGTTTAAAAGCGATCAGTAACCATTGGGGTACTAATATGGGTATATCTCACGAGTCAGACAATAACATTTACCCGTTGAAGCGTAACGAGAATGAAAAAACTCCCAAAGAAAATAGGTAGTCCAATATTTTATAACGAAAACCCCTTTCAATTGTAGAGCATCGGGACACTCGCGGAGGACCGTCGGAGCGTGACAAGCGGCACTCTGTCACGGCGGAGAGAAGTCGTAACGACGAGGACGCCGCTGCTGGCGAACGCGCGTGAAAGCTGTGTCTAGTCTAATTTATTACCTAGTCTATGGAATTTGTGTTAGAGGGAACTTGATCAAGGATTTGAGGTTATTCTTTTTGTATAAATTAGAACAATGTTATAATCTGATTTTGACTGATTTAAAAATTATATCTATTGATAAGCGAGAAAGTTATTCAACGAAAGAACGATTTGGTTAAGATGGCGCTTGATTGAAAAGCTCCAAGATATTTGGGAAATATTATATAATTAATTTTTAATGTATGAAATGCACTTCGCTTTCATCTAGCCCTCAAGCTAATGAGGAGCTGGCTCTGCTACCTTTCATACCGGAACACAACAGTGCTGCTAACAATGCTCTAGAGTAGTTACATAGGTGATATGCTATAATAATCAATATACAGACAGATTATTGACCTAGAGAACAGAGAAATTTAAATATAGTAATAGGTTATAGAGCGGTCATTGGGAAACGTTTCATACAAACATTTTGATCTCAAAAGTCAATGGTATGTCAAATGTATTGTACGGCCGTGTTACGTGATGTGACAATAGATTAGGATCAAAATGTTTGTTTGCTTTGTCCGGTCTATTAATATTAAATGTCTTTGCCTCAGAATAATGTCAGTGACGACCGCGTGACGTGACAAAACGTGCTGACACAAGGAAATGAATTATTCCACACGCTTTTACTGGCGGTTTACCAGTGGAATTTGATTACTTATATCTTTTATTCTATTAAACATCCTGACTAATTTCACAAAAAACATTTGATAAAAAACTTTATTGATATACAAAGCTCGGTCACTATCAACACAAAAAATGCAAATATATATCTACTATATCTACGATTGTTGTATATATTGTTACCTTTCACGAGAGAAGTTTATACCAAAGATTGCAACCCTGAAAACCTTGTGCTCGAAACACTGCGAAATTCTGGCTTTTGTTTCAAGTTTTTTGATAGCAGTACCTTAAGGAAGCGTTTTTCAAGTATATTTGTTCCAGACTATTGTAAAGAAAACTTAATTTGTGACAATTTGAGCTCAACATGAGCTCTCTAGATTGTTACTTGCGGATATACAGCTAGTCAAAGATGTGAAATTCTTTCAAAAGTGGAAAATTGTCGAGCGCCAATGAAACGCAAAATACATAACGTTTGTGATTTCGAAATCTATATTAGGTATCTGCAGTTCTATAAAAATCGTAGCTACGTGCGCATTTGCTATGTTTGATGTTGATAAAGACTGGGCTAAATGTATGATATCTATTATATATTGCCTTTTTTTCTACTGATACTCTTTATATAGCATTTCTTTTAGATCTCTATAATTGCTCTTTGCGTAATCACATAATAAGAACTGTACGAGTACTACCATTTCTTTGACAGGTATTATTTATCTGACTTAAATATCATTTGAAAAACATCGAAGTAAATTAATGAACCTGCCTTAATTCTCAAGATCCCTTTGACACTATGACCTGTCTGAGATTTAATGTAAAAATGAATAAATATTTAAATATTTATACTTTACGTTACAATTTATGATGTAAGTATGTAAATAGAAAATTATGTTTTGATTAATTGTGTGTCATTTAATTGATGTGATGGATTAATATTTGATTATTTTAACTATTATTTCTGAAAGGAATCTGTTCTGCCTTTAATTTTAAGTCATTTACGTAAATGCGATAGCTGTTCCTTGTCTGTTCCTAATCTTTGGAAAAACTCATCTTGTTTCGATCAATTTATATTAGCATGGTACATCGTCGACCTCATCGTCACTTACCATCAGGTGAGATTGAGGTCAAGTGTTGGTCTATCTTTAATAAAAAAATAAAAAACAACAACAACATACTTGTTACATAAATTGAGGAGTTGGTTTTGTCCTTTATGTACAATAACAATATATATTAATAACTGGTTTTCAAATAAATATTTCAAATCTAACTCCAACGTGAAATAAGCAGAATAAATTTCAATTAAGAAATTGTCTAATGTTCGTCTCAGAGAATGGAATACAGCAATTTTTTCCAATAGGTATTTTTTTGTTAATATTTTTTTGAAAAATATTTATTGTTAGTTTTCGTTTGCAAGAATATTAATTAAGATATACACGTGAAAACGCTCAAAACCTAGCTATGTTTCTAAAGAATGAAAACTAATGATTTTGTAATTAAATTTAAGTTTAGTTAGTTTCAATGGAATGAAACATAGACAATAAATAAGAAAAATAGATTCATTATATCATTATAGTAGTTGATCAATAATGTTTAACTATTTGTATTTACAAAAGTTATTTTTAATTAAAGAAAAATTTACTGTTTTTCCGACAAATCTAAAATTTATAATATTGTCTTAACAAATTAAGAAATAAAATGTAATAAATGTTACGATATTAAATATAATAATAATGAATTCACTGTGATGCTATAAAATATTGTGTACTGTTAAAATACTAAAGCTAGTACATATATATCTGTAAATACTCCTAATTTATCATATTAATAAATGAATAAAAATGTCATTAGAAGGATATTTTAAAAATTTCTAAGCATTCTGTAAATACATAATAAAACTATATATGTATATACATTTATTGAATACTGTCTGTACTCTGTACTGACTACATTGGTTTTCTCCAAATATTAATTGACATTTTTTTTATTTTGCTGATTGTTTTTAAATTAGAATATTTCACAATTTGTAATTTTATTTTACATAAAAATGAATGTAACCATATCTTCCTTTGTAAATAAGAAGCACTGTAAGTAATCACGAGATAAGTTGTATTTACTGTAATTTTGGTGATTTTTCAAAGACTTCTTGACATATCGTAAATGTTAAGCAAATGTGTAAAATTTCTTGGGGAAAAATAAATTTGCTTATTAGCAAAATTGATCTAATTGTTTTCTTACATTCTAATTTCATAAGTCATTCAAAACCGGCATCCCGTACCGGCCCCCTTTTATTTTTGTATGAAATCTTTATTAATCCTTTTGACGTCAATGAACTGAATCAAACTTTTGGATAGAATACGGAAAGTCGAAAAAATTAAAAATTAAATCAAATTATTGATGTTATTTAGATTATTCAATAGATCATGTTCACAATCAACCCTAAAAATGCAAATAAACGAAAATAAAAGCTAGAAACTTCTAGCATGCTAACTTATATCGAGAAAAAAAATTCAATTTAAGAAAGAAAAGGTGATGGTTTCAGTCGTCTAATTTCTTTCTCACACGCGCAGTAGGGGTGAAAGATACCCGATTCACCCCTCACGGAGACAGTCAAAGAAAATGGCTGGCAGAGATTGTCTACTCGACTCGCTTGCCCATTGTGCTCCGTGATAAGAATTTTTATTCGACCTCCCCTTTATTGTGGGATCTCGAAGGTACGGAATTAAATGGAAGGACATCATAGTCTGTGATGAGTTTTTTCCTTGTTTATGTCTTTGGTTACGGAAAAGTGAAAAGCGTAATCTCTGAGACAATGGAAGCGCGGATTTAGGGGCCTTTGTAGACTCTTCCCGGGGGAAAAAATGGGGACAATAGGAAATTATGCTTTCATAAAGTTGACAATGGATTTTATACTTTTGATAAGATTTTAAAAGATTTACAGCAAGACACTAAAGATACTTTAGCGATACAAATTTACAGCACCTGTAAATAAGAGCAGTAACCCGAGCTAATAAAAAGAAACCTCCAATTTAAATGCATAGAACTTTACAGATACCTTCAAATACGATTGTTAAGATACGTATCGTATCGTATACGTGTACTATTGGATCCGAAACGAGCAATCAGCTCCAATCACATCGCCATCAGACGTTCGTCATGCGATAGCCGTTAAAGCGCAAGAACGCTTCGAAAATTCAGTCCAGTGACCGATCCGGCTCGATCTTGTAATAACCGGTTTCAAACGGTTCCTACCGGTAATATCTCGCTAGAACCAGTTTTACTCGAATTAGCTCACGGTTGGAGTGGCAGCGCTGCGTGTCCGGCCACTGGAGCAGTGTGCATATGTAATCGATGTGCCCTTCCCTTCAATTTAGCGGAACTCGTTAACTTGTGCTCGTTTTACCATCGTGCATAGTGCGTGCTTTTAATTGCTGAAAACGTTAAATGTGAGTCGTGTTTGGATTGCATTTGTTCCCCACAGTAACGATACGTTTTCTTTCTTTGTTTTACGGTAATTGAGGTTAGTTTATATTCAAATGATTTTTGTAGTCGTTGTTTATAGCGTCAATTCCTCACACCCGCCAGTGCCGTTTACACGAACATCGTGGCGGTACGAGTAACAGCTCAGATTTGTCGGACCGTTCGATAAATAAAACAGCGACAAAAGTTTCATGCACAATGCTTTAATATAGGATACCGGATAGGATATAGGATATTAAATTAGTTACTCTTATCTAAAAATAGGGAATAATCACTCAATGGGTTCGCATTTGAGCTGCGTCTCGCCTAATGATAGTGTACAATATGACCTTTAGATAGAAAAGGAGTATAATGTATCGTATTCCGTATCCGAGAAGCCTCCACCTAATGAGGTACTGGCTGGCTACTGGGAATCGAACCCCGGACTTATGGATTGCTAGTTCAACATTTAGCTATTAGGCCACGGAGGCGGTTTAAAATCTAATTCATTTAATTAATTTAAAGTCGCAATTCTAATCAAAATTTACATTTGTTTCATGCACAATGTTTATGAGAAACCTAAGAATTCTTAACAACTTCATCAATATAATCATCAGCCAGGAATCGTCCACTGCTGGACATAGGCCTCCTTCGTGGTACGCCACACCTTCCGGTCCCCGATGCCGTGCCGACAACTAGCATGCCGTGTGGTTCCGGCTTAGAATGTAACCACCCCATCTCTTACCGTTGGTATCGTAAGGGGCGACTGAGGGAAATACAATACCGGGGGGAGGGGCAGCAGCCTCCTCCTTCAGATATTTAACCAAATATTGCGATAACCAACCCGTCTGGCAAGCGTGGTGATTATGCAATATATTCTAATGGAAATACAACAACTACATAACTCTTAAAACAAACAACTTCACACCACTATCGATATGAGAGTATTTTAGCTAATGACAAAAAAATATGTCTCTAAAAAGTTTGTAGTTATGGTGTGACAGCTACTTGACGAATATTCACACTCGTAGCATTTTATAAATTTTAGGTACCATCCGAAACGAATTTCTAGCTCGCTGTCGATACGATAAGGTTCTAAAGCGATAGGGCGAGGCGAACTCGTGTCCCCGTGAGATCCATTTGGGTAATTGATACGTACGCCCCGTCAGTTTAACGATGGACGGACGTTTACCCTGCACTCGAGAGTCGAGAGGAATTGCACGTGTTTTGTATGGTCTTTTACGTTTAGAAAACTTCAGGCCTGAATTTTAGTTTAGAATAAATCTCTGTATGTGTCTATACTGTATTTGCAGAAAGCTTATGATTTAAAGTAATTTGTACACTTACAGACAGGTCGAAGCTAAACACAAATAGTAATATTAAAAACAAAGCATATACTGAGAGGGTAAACACTTCAATTTGGTTTGTAAAAAATATATATAAAAAGGCATATTTTAGGTAGTGCACACTATGCGAGATATGGATTTGCAGAAATGAATTGCCGGTTCGTTTTTTGGATTTTCTGTAATTCATAGAAGAGATTGTTTTGTATGTTGTGTAATATGTTTGCTGGGGTTTCAAAGTTAGGAACATATTATAAAAGTGTATGAATGAATGATGAATGAACTTAAGGCGATTCCATGACCCTAACACCCGCAAATATCATATTTTTAAGAGAAACTCTGATATTTGTAGATGTGGGAAAAATAAATATGAACGTTTAGGGTACGACAGACGTCAAAACACGATTCATAATACTTCGCTCGATACAATGAAATACCAAAGCAACCTCCAAATGTCAGTTTTTAAACAAACTTACTTCGTAGCCTCCACTGTCTGTTCCCCGTCCGTCGGTCAGCGGGATGTATCTAATGATCCGTGGTATGTAGACAGGAGAAATTTTCACAGGATAGGTATTTATGTTACCGCTATAACAACAAATAATAAACATACAAATTTTTTTGCACGAAAATCGACACTTAACGATTATAAACGGTTAACGCCTATAATAATGTGTAAATTAAATGATTTCGTCAGGCATATTCGTTACAGCATTGTTCGGAGCATATTACCTTATCTAGTATTTAAGATTTTCAGTATGTTAATTGTTTATAATCTGCGTGGAACCCTCGGGTCTGACTCGCTCTTGTCGTTTTTTTTTCATGCCGTATCCACTCAAATATCATAGTGTCATATGTATCAGTCCACCTATTACCACGACATGAAACTTGGCAGTCATTTCAAGCTTTTTCACTTTTCCTATTGTGAATGTAAAACAATGGTGGACATCCCATCCATTGTCCTTCGCCTTTTGTGAAGCTTCATCGACAGTTAGACAGAGATAGGTTGTGTTCGGAAATGAGAGAGAAACTCAAGTTGCACAAAGTTTTTAATTCCGTTATACTTTCAACCGCATTTTAAATTTACCATTGTAATTGTTCACTTATTTGCATCGGTTTAAATTATATTGTATTTTGAACTTGTTTTACTTTTTTTATTCAAATGATTAGTTTTGGTTGGCATAGAAGTAGGATTTGGTTAGTACTCTTCGTTTGAAGATTCTCAAATTTGGACTTCAGAGAACACAGAAACTGGTAATGCATAGGTAAGATGCTGTGCTGGAAAATGTGCGTACGCGCCGATATTGTGTGACGGTGTCGAATGTGCATTACTGTTGGGCGTCGTCTTATGGAAAAACTAGTACGCCATTTGATTGTCAAAGCATCAGTGACCGGACGCAACGCGACGCGCGCTTCTCAGCTGCTAGCCCGTGTTCCAGTCACGTAATTACCCACTCAGAAATACATATTCCTTATTTTTATTAGGGACTCTGTTTTTCTATTTTGATTTAAAACATAGGATAAGTGGGATCATTACTCGATACCGGATTATACCTTCGCGGATTGGACAGGGTTTCTTTGATTAAATTTTATGTATAAAATCTTGTACTTTGTGTATTTCGAAAGAGTTATATAACGAACGGCAATTTATTTCGTATCACCAAGAGTTACAGAGACAGATAAACCGCAGAAAATAGCTAGAATTCACACGAAACATACAATCCGCAATTCTCAGACAAACCAATTCTGCAGACCATTCAGGGAGATTACACCGGCGAGCCGTTAAACGATCCACCAGCCAAATGAATGTTGACTGACGGTCTCTAGCTGAGATTGCAGCTGTGTGCACAATTAATACGATTCTACGTGTATTTACGAAGGCTGCACAAGAACTGTTGGGTGCGCTTGTACGTCACTATAGCGCATGTGGCTGCATACCTTTAACTAGTGCTGTAAATAGGAAATTTTGTTTGTTTTAAATATCACTTTATAATCTATCTTCTAGAATTGGCTTTGGTATTTCCATAAGTATAATTCGACGATGATGATGTGAACTATAAATTCAAAAAAATATACGCATTGAATTACAACTTTTGTGGTGACACATTTATCTGGAATAGTAAACGAAATATTACTTATTACATTAAAAAAGCTTCAGTTAAGGTTGTGTGTGCCCTTGAATGAATGTTTTAAGTGAAATGTCAATTACTACGGTTCTCGGTGCCTTTACGAAGATTGCAGTAAAAGTCTTTTGTGTTCTCAAAAGTAAAAAAAATCGGAGATATTAGCTTTTAAAATTAAGCAAGAACTATTAGCTTTGAAAATTGTTTGTATTTATATTGTAGACTTAAATTGCGGTATCAACCGTTTTAGTAATTTTCTTGTTTAGTCCTGTATTTCAATGTGCTAAATTCTTCGTTTTTTATTTTATTTTTTAAACTTAGCTACTGACAATCAGTCTAAAATGCGTTCGCCCGTACCTACTCTACCCCGTGTATGCATTCTGTACCCGTGTTCTCCTTTGTATTTGGCAGTTATGTTGTTTGGTAAGGTTTGCAGATAGTTCCGGCGGGCAAGGGGCCGTTCAAGTATTACGTAGGCACTATAAGGGGATGGGACTTTGCTTATTTTTGATGACGTAATAATTGTAGAAAATCTGGTTACGTAATACTTGAACGGACCCAAGTAACACATTCCTAGAGGAACAAGTACCCCAATCGTAGCTACTAACCAGTAAAATTGCTATGTTTGAATTATAAACAGTGAATGGAGCGAATGGCTCAGAAAATAAATCCATCATAACAGCTGAGAGTTTTTAATACAATGCTAGCAATTCAAAGGGCCATTTATGACCTACATTATGCAGTATTAATATCTAATCTATGCCTACATGCATCCATCGCCTTTACGATACAATTTTTAAGCCATGTCCATTTCGAAGAGAATCAGCCTGCAGCTGAAAGTACAAGCCCCTAGTGCTACGTGTTCTAGTTTGAAACTAACACCAGTTGTAGTAACAGAAAGTTGTATTTCCAGTAAATATTTCCGCAGCGTTCCGTTCGGTCGAGCGGGGGTTGCGAATCCGTAAAACAGCATGCAGCCAGAAGATTGATGACAGAAGAAGTGAAAGACGTAAGTTGACCGAGATAAATTGCACTCGCGATGCCTGGAGCCGGCGCAAGATAAGACTGTGACTGCGTTAAGTAGGCTTTTGTATTCGCTTAGGAAGACATTAATGAACGAACTGTACAAAGGAATGTGTTTGTATGAAGCTAAGCCGTTGCAAGAAAAAATGATATGTGCAGCTCTTGGATTCTACATTGAAATGATTGTCGGAAAAATCTACTTTTGCACGTA
Source organism: Carcina quercana (assembly GCA_910589575.2). NCBI lineage: Eukaryota > Metazoa > Arthropoda > Insecta > Lepidoptera > Depressariidae > Carcina > Carcina quercana. The sequence goes on along the minus strand of OU342431.1, from coordinate 2,907,622 downwards.
AGACGAATTAAAAAAAAGGAAAGTAAATTATTTAAGAAACAATGTCATTTTTGGTAATTACCATTTTTTTCCATGAAATCTTTGTTGTTTTTAGGATTCCGTACCTCAAACCGAAAAACTGAAACCTTATAGGATCACTTTGTTGTCCGTTCATCTGTCTGCCAAGAACTTTTTTTCTGGGACTCGTGGAGGTCAAGTAGAAATTAATATCAATTTAAATGTGCAGTTTCTTGGCCCATTGAAAAAATCAACATTCTAAGTCAACGCAATAAAAAGAAATAGACAAATATGACGTCGCACATTGCGACGAAGAAAGAATCAAAACGTATAAGTTAGTTTCCATTGTCCTCCAATAATAAAAATTTGGAAAGAATTGTGAGTTTGAAATGTTTACAAGATAACGAGTAATGGTCAACCAAAGTATACATAATATAATATACGAGTACTTGGAGATATCAAAATGAAAATTTCGTACAAACTCCATTTAAAATTAATTTTCATTAGACGTTTGAACTTATTGTGAAGGGCAGCTACGGAACCCTACACTGCGCGTAGCCTGACACGCACTTGGCTACTTTTTTGTATAGGAATAGTTAGGGTTGAAAAACGACAAAGGGAAGTTCCTGTGGTAGTCATTTTGAAGTCCACACTGATAAAGTCGCGTTCAATAGCTAGTTGTTTGTATAAAGCAAAGAACATATTTTTCATGTTGAAATAATAATATTGTTTATTTATGTTAATGTAATGTAAATAATTGTTCTTGTCCTAAATCCAGGCATCTGCCATGGGATCGGACGTAATAGGACGTGTTCGCGATAATGGCAAGGTCTGGGGTAGGCAAACAATGTTTTATTTGTTCTTGCTCGCACGCCTGCGACCAAAGCCTTGTATTTGGTTTGTAATAACCACCTAGCTTTCAGACTTTCAGTTGGCAATTTTAGTAGCTATGGTGACAAAATTCTGCCATAACATGAAAAATTAGGAATAGCGTTCCAAATATGAAAAATAGCACCATTATTCGTTTACTTTAAAAAAAACTTTTTTACTCCAAGAAACAAACTAACGACTACGTACAAAAAATTTGGGTTTCCCGAAATCAGGAAGGTTGGTTCAGCAGTAGCATCCATAGGAGCTGGATAGCTACATTGTGGATATACATGGGTATTCTAACTGATTGTAAGATTAATTTGACCAAAAATTATTTTTGGTTTTACAGCAGTGATGGAAACCAATAATAAATAAAACGAAAACCTATCAGAGTAGTAGTGTTACAAGATCCACAGTGTAGCCTAATATCGCAAACCATACCCGACTCGTAATGCAAAGCCAAAGCTTTCTTACTCGTAGAATCCACACATTTCTAGCCTATTTTACATGCGCTCTGAATTCAGCAGGAGCGAGAAACTTTGTTTAAAATGATCACGGTCTCACTTCCAGCTTGACACTGCCGACCTATTTGCGGGAAGAATTCGAATTGGAAACTGTCCAAGAAAAAGGACGTATTTTACTGTTTTGCATATACTCGTAGTATTGGAAACTAAATATTATCATTATCGTGGTCTACAACAGCTAAATGAGTTTCATTTTATAAGAAGTACTGAGAAAATACAGGCGTAAAATCTTACTTGGAGGGCAGAAAAAACTGGTGATATGAAGTCTAACTTTTGTTTACAATCTAATCAATCTAAAATAAGTAGCTGTTTTAAATGACCGGACGTCCCGGGTTTGATTCCCAGCGAGGGTACCAACTGGTACTCGGATAGTTATGTGGTACGTACGTTATATTTTAAAGTCCGTCTGGATATATCTAACACAATGATATTAGCTACTAAAAGCTAGCCAAATAATAATAGCGTTAATAACAACGTTGTGCCTCCGAAATCACAGCTAGCCATAGCCAGTGCCTCATTAATTTGAGATGACATGTAGACCAAAAAATTACGATAATAATTTGACGGGAAAATTACGCAAAAAAGTAAATGAATGAATAAATATTTTACAGTTTCAACTGTAAATGAAACGTCTTCAAACTGGTCTAAATATAGAAGGAATCTATAAATAAACCACTTTCATAAGCCTAATTACAGTAGCTAATGACTCCATTAATAATTGATGTACTCTCCAATCCATTTTAATCGAAAGCTCGAACTTATTTAGTTTTACGGGCAATGAAGGGTCAAAAACGCCCTCGGGGCCAGCTTTCAAACATAATCCGTTTTCAAACGATACGTCTGTGCCGTAACAAGGTCGTTAAAGCCTTAATAAATCCGCTTTCGGAACAGAGCCAGATAAAACTACCAGCAAAAAACGAAAAATAATAATAGACTTCACTGGCACTATACAGAGCCAAGCCTGAGTGTTTACAGAAGGGATAGAGATTTTAGAGGATTAGGCTTGCCTGATCGTGTTTATCTTAGTCCAACAGTGAGCCACATCGCTCGAAGCACTGATAACCAATGGAGAGTAAGAGTTATCGGGTGGCGACCACGTACCGGGAAACTTGTTCCGGTCCGTGCCCCTAATACTCATAAATGTACTGATGACCTGGTCAAGGTTACGGGCAGCCGGTGGCGCACCACGAGGAAGGCCTATGTTCAGCAATGGATGTCTCCCGGCTTATGATAATAATTATAAGTAGTTATCAAAATTAAGTTATCTTTATGGAGCAAAGGAAATTTATATATTAAAAGCAAAATTACAAATTGGCTTCTCACAAAGGACTACGATTATACCGAAGCCTTGGTTACACCCTCCGAAACTAGAATAAATTAAAACCACAAACTCACTCACATACACACACTCACAACACACACACACAAACACTCACTCACTTCTTTTACTAGATATTATTATTTTTAATTTAAATCAATTTAAAAAAAAATTAAGACTAGATAATATGCAAAAAATCACATTTCTTGTTACATAAAAAATACACGTCCGGTGGTGGAGGCCTGGTTCCTGTAGCACAGGGGATCCTAGTTCAGGAGCCAGTCTTCACAAATCAGTCAGAATTAAGTAATTTTAGAATAACTTTGTGGACAAAAAATATGATTTTTAAATTATTATTATATACGACAATTACTTACCGCAATGTAACGAAAAATTTTATGTAACTAAGATATTAATTTATTAAGCTAGTTAATAAACTTTCAAGCGTAACGGTAACTAAAGCCCGTTCCGCAATCCTAGGAGACAATTATAATAACATCCGAATCCACTCCGAAGTTACTGTGTTAAATAAATAAACTGTCACCGTCTGAAGAACTAAGATAACAACTCCACAGCGGAGTTAAGCACCCAAACGACAAACTAAGTTATTGCCATTGATGTACGAATGCATTAAATGAATAAAATTACTGAAAGCGATGAGGTGTTTTTGTGAAAAGGGGGTGGTCCACCAGGCTCAACCAGTCACTGCGACCTTGATCTCTTGCGATCGCGAGGTGTTTTTATTCTTTCTAAAACGTTTAATTAGTTTCCCTACAATTACATTTAATTCTTCTGATTCTGATACAAGCCATGGTAGCCCAGTAGCCTAGTTTGGTAGAGCGTCAGTCCTTGACAGATAGATTTAAATATAGTAATAGGTTATAGAGCGGGCATTGGGAAACGTTTCATTTAAACATTTTGATCTCAAAAGTCAACGGTATGTCAAATGTCTTGTACGGCTGCGTGACGTGATGTGACAATAGATTGAGTAACTTATTACCAGTTGGTAATATGTTTAGGATCAAAATTTTTGTTTGCTTTGTCCGGTCTATTACTATTAATGTTAAATGTCTTTGGTCCTTGAACAATCCAAAGCGTCTACAAAGCTGTAACGTATGTCGAATACTATCGGAAATGCTGCTTAGTCGAGATGCGGGTGACAAAGACAGAGCGATACTCGTAGTTAACGATATACGTTATCGCCTGCGTAAACTCATGGTAGCACAGGTCTGGGCTCGATTTTGGTTGGCACCAATGAGTTCCAATTTGTTATTTGAAATTTATTTACGAATGATAAAAATCATTACCATTGGCTTATCGGTGAGGGAAAACATCGCGAGGAAACATGCACACTCAAGACAAAAATTTAAAGGAGTCGCGTGGTTCACTATGGCCGAAACACTCTCTGTAGGAGAGTAGGTCTGAGCTCTTGCAGTGGGGACATAGTATCTCTCGTATACGAAACTGGCTGGCTCTCAAATCCCCCGTATACGAAACTCCAGTCATTCAGACTATGTCACGACGGAAACAAAGAAACTCACTTTTGCAGTTATAATATTAGTATGGATGGATTATGTAGTAGGTCAGTCCAAGTGTGTTGCCATTAGGCCAAGGAGGCGGTTAAAATGGATGGTATCTAATTTTCTTATTATTATTCTACATCTTACTTATTTCTTAGCACCCGGGGCTTCGGGGCTTCCTACATCAATGTCACAGACTAAATTGAAGCTCTCGAATAAACTTGAGAATTAATATTTGTTAAGGACAATTGGAGAACAAACACCACTTCGTAGATATTACAAACAGAAGCTACTCTCATGTACTTGTACACCGTCGCTATAGTCATTAGCAATTGATTTATTAATTGAATCGAAAGGGGCTGGGGTTATTTAGGCCCGTGGAACATCATTTCGATGAGGATGCGATCAGAAAACGATGCATATTGTTTATTGTTCATGCCTTCGCTGTAACTAAAGAAAAGTGATCATAAATTTTTTTATTATATTTATTACAACTAGTACTTTATCAGTTCAATTCAATTCCAACTATTATTTCAGATGTCTCCATAGCGTTAGTTACAATATGTCATCTTACATACTATGTTAGTGGTAATAATAGTAATAGGGTATCTAACTACTATTTACAATATACAAAAATAATACGTCATCATACGTCATTTAGCGTTACTGTTAGACGGCACCACGTGCATTTTGATGCAATGCCTGTTGAAGGGACCGTCCACCCAGTCCGCCACTGTGTCCAGGAGGCTGTTGGTCCCACCACGCACCCACCGTGTCAGTGACGCCACTCGCTTGTGCATGATGGCCGGGAACCCATCAATGCCCGCAACATCCCTTATGCGCTCCAGAAGCGTAGCAGCCCCATGAACGCATTGTTATATTGTACTCGTAGGGCATTGTAAGTTTTTTGAGTTGATCCACAGCCAATCCATATTAAAACTCATGTTTAAAATGAAGTTATTTACTAGTTTTAAATTTATATAGAGGATAAGATGGTCAGAGACGACTTGTCTTTGTCAAAAAGTACTATCTTCTGCCCAAGACATCCGCGTGTAGTCCCGCGTTTATTTTATTTTACTAACATTACTACTTGTAATTGACATGCGATGTAAACAAATTTTTTTAACAATGAAATTCCTTATTAGATTTGTTTATAATATTTGCACACGCGTGGACAGGTTAAGTAGTCGAACTAATTGAAATTACTATCTAAATACCGTTTAAAAAGTACTTGGCAAATACATTTTTTCTTTCTTTCTTTCACGGAAAATCCCATGGATATCCCATGGAAAGTTCTTCAACCGCGATAAAAAATAATCTATGTCCCTAAAAATCTAGTCATTGCGACTCTCCGTAGTAACGTAAATGACAAATATAAAAAAAAACTTTTGCATTTTTAATATAATATAGATTAGGTCGTTGTATGGCCTTGAAGAACTATGCAAAATTCAAACAAATCTGTATTTTCAAACACGATTTCATAGCGTACTACTCGCTCTGTCATTTTTGTAGGTCTGACGTAAATAGTTATGTTTTTGTATTTTCCCCTGTGGACTCTTAGAATAGGACCGGACCCCGGCATGTAACACCGCAGACGTCATAAGAATTAAGTTAGAGTAAAATATTCAGGTGACAGGTACTCGTAGTAACATGTTCCTATCTAACAACAATTTGATGATGATAATTTATGTTTGTTTATTTTATTTCTCAATTTCTAAACACCATTCTTCCGGTCTTCGTTTAAACACCATTAGGTTTTGTGTGTCCTTTTCACATACATCAGAATATCTGAACATGTATGAAGGTAGGTCAGACACTTTCGTTTGGTACACACACAACAAAGTTACATCAAACGTCAGACACTTGTCCGTCAATGAGCAGAGCGCGTCAATGTCAGTTACATTTGTGTTTACTTTTGTTGACCTTAAACTTTAGTATACGAGTTTCTATCCGTATATTTCCAACAAATCCGTGGTGCTTTTCGAATGAAATGATAACAAACCTGCTGACTCTAGCGTTTACAATGCTACTTAGCTTTTAGCTAGGCCATTAGTTAGGATTTGTTGAACAAACTAGTGTTTCTGTCTGGAACTGTTATCTAAGAGATAACTTTGGTTACCCTAATAAATATCAGTGTTGTTTTGCTTGTAAATATGGTTAAGGCATCTAAGTTGGGTATTATGTTCACTCATCCCTTGATCGATCTATGTTGAAGGTTATGATGGATCTGTCAGTTCATTTCTGAAACCAAAGATATCATTTAAAGACCGGCCAAGTGCGAGTCCTACTCTTGCAGCAAAGTTTTTGAACCATGAAAAGAAACAGATTTTTGTCAAGTTTTTTATGAATTTACAAAAACGATATTAAATTGAGACATCCCGTACTATATACTACGTAATAGTACTGTAATTTTTAAGAGTTAATAGTTTTACCCTAAATCAAAATATTTTCTTCTGTTTACGATTGATGTATTTGAAAGGACTTGCTATTTGTTACTTAAAATTCTAAGAAAAGTGTAGTTTATCATTAGCTAAATGCTATAATGAATGCGCCTGATAAAATTAACGAGCAATTGTTAACACGATAGCAGTGAGAAAATAACGTCAGGCGCTGAAACAGTTTGCAATCGTAGAATCGATTTTAATGATATAAAATTCAAATGTTATACTTTTCAGAATTATTTATATACTTACTTGTGCTGTAAGTCTTTACCTCTTGCCGAATGTAAGGGTTCTATGTCAATGGGAAGCTGAGTATTTGACATTAATTTCAATTTGATAGCTCACCGCGTTTGTGAGGAAAAGGGTATTGACAGAGAGACATACATATGTACAACCAAGTGATCCTATACCGGTTCCTTTTTTTACTGGTACAGAAACCTAGAAAGGACAAACCAACAAAAAAAAACTTTTGCTTTCATAATTTTAGAATCGCTATAATTTCAATATTAAAACAAAAATAATGTGCATAATGTCTCCCTGAAATGTGATCAAATTGACTTATAACTTGTTTCAGACTCCTTTCTGCTATATTTCCTCAAACGAGCCACTTTATAACATGTTTTATTCTACGCTAGCAACACCGTATGATCTGTCACTATCATGGGAAATCCCGGTTAAATTACAAACGGGAAGCGCACCTTTGTAACGAGGAAAAATAGTTATTCCCGGCAGTAACACGAACTCCTTTGAATCGAGGGGATTGTGCATTTATATTTACAAAGAATTTGTACGGTCTCATAGCAACTTTTCGTCACAAAAGGCTTTCAATTTTTTTCTGCAGAGTAAACGTTAAATTATATTTGGTATATTTATTGGCTTTTCATTTACATTGGCAACCTTTCTATTTTTCTCGTATTTAGTGCTTTCATTTTAAAGATCACTTATATCGCACAACAGGTACTTTGTTTTTTTAAAAAAAATTGTGCAATAAAGAGTATTTGTTCAGTACGGTAACAATTATACATTGAATCCCCCGACATTTCATAAAATGCAAAAAATGTATGGCATGGTGGTTCTGGTGGTAACAAGCTTGTATGGAAATCGACACTGTCGTTGAACCTAATAAATTCTAAAAGAGCTCTTAAAGGCCAAATTTCTTTAGACTATTTTACTTTAAGTCGTTATAAATATACAACGCTATGCCTAACAACTACAAAATTGCTTTACCTAAATTGTTTAACATACACTCTCATACAAAACTCCTACTTTACTAGGATGTTATAAATCGAGTGCACTGAGCTGTGAAATAAGAACCTCGTGTCGACGCACGCACTGCTTCTGACGGGGCTATTTGTTCGGCATGCAGGTTACTCGGTATACGTTCTGTTTGTTTCTATAATCTTTCAAATTGAGAATATTTATTTAAAGCCTTACCTGAATACATCACGTCTGTCAAGGGGGATGTACTGTATATATTAAACATCGTAATCACGGTGTCAAAGGTCAGACATTAATTCAAATGAAACCCCACAATATGATGGTATAATGCTTTGTTTGCAATTGTTCGATAGTTTTAAACATATTTCACACATTTTCATAGTAAATGCTTGCGATTGTCAAATGCTAAGCTAAAAAATATTTTAGGGGGTCGAAATTTTTCTGTACCGTAATTTAGGGTAGCCGCACATGAGCTACTGGCCACAGCCACAGGTGGCCTTCGACAAGCAGTTCACACGCTTTTTTTGTACATTTTGTAAGTACTCGCCGCGCCACCCACTTCAGCCCCGAGACCGCGTGGACTCCGACTGCTCAGTCCGATTACTGTCTGAATACGAAATCTTTTCCCCTGTTGGTTCAACTAAATATATGTAACTAAGAGAAATACAAGAATAATACGAGATTGAATTTGAATGTAGTTTTATTTTTGCCAAATAATAATTTAGTCCTTTGACTTTTGTAAGGACACCACTGGTCTACAGTCAGTAGTTTCTGAGATATTATTGTTTCTAGTAGTTTCTAATCAGTAGGTTCCAAGGTCAATTAACTTTTGAAATATTTTAATAACATTTTCTAAACGATATATTTATTTTCTGCATACATTTTAAAAACAGTGTAACAGCAAAATTAGAATTCACGAAAAAACAGCCCGGTATAAAATACATATTTCTATAAACCGCGTTTTTTATTTTATTTTGTAGCCAAAATAAAACTGCGTTGAAAATAAATTTCAAATTATTCTTGTCTTCATCACAGTTAGATTATTTAGTCGAACCAACAGGAAAGAAGTTCTCGTATTCCGACAGTCAGATCACGCCGGAAAAAGAATCGCGTAGTTCGAGTAATGGAACTGAGCAGTCGGACCACGCAGTCTCAGGGGCTTCAGCAGTGTCCGCTGCCCACATTTTCTGGCCACCACAGGCCACAAAGAAGACACAAAAGGCTTAGGCACAGAGCACCGGTGGCTTTCGACGATGGCTTGATTGCGACTAGCCTAAAAACTAATTTCTAGAAGGTTTCAGTTGACTTTTGATATACTTCAACTCGATTACGCTGAACGACGCTGTCTTTAAAATGTTAGAAGTGCTTATTATAAATCTAGTGTGTTCCCATGCAATCCTTCCAAAGGACACAGTAACTCTTTAAGAAAAGTACCCAAATAATTTAACATTTATGCTTTCCCTGTAACGGTATTTTACCACCAGGTTAGTTAAAAGGCAAAAATAAAGTAGTAATATAGTGAAAATATAAAGAAATAGTAAAGTTATTGGTGATGGATAAATCCATTTAAGTGGCATTGTTTGTCTTTATCAAGTGAAATCTAATCACTGTTTGTTTCGACTACAGATTACTGGTTCTAGAAAATAAAACATGACTTAAAACGAAAGCGGCACCTACCAAGAGATAATTGGCCCGGCTGATATTTCAGCTTGATTAATAACATTATAAATCAGAGCCAGAATCCTCGCCGAATAAATACAAATATAAAACGGCTGCGAGAATTCATGACCATATCAAATAGTCTAGTAAAAAGCTATGAGGAGACTATTATATTTGTATGTACTACCAACACCTTCCAAGCAAGGTGATACGTCAAGTTCAATCAATATCAGTTTAATGTATTGGATTTGCACTTGGAATACAACGCACCTGATGACAAGAGACGATAAGGCCGTATCCCCAACCTCAACTCTCATGTACTTTCCTAAATGTCTAGAGGCGCCAGATCTGCTACCGTAGTAGAGTTAGGTAATATTGTAATTAGGCGGAAAAAGAAAATACCAACAAAACCGCTTACCGATAGGTACCCTAACTGGGAATCGAACGCAAAACCCTTTGAACTGTGTGTGAATTTAGCTACTACGCATCGGAAGAAGTAATTTTTTGGTGCAGATAATGTTGTTGGTCTTATATGTTACTATCTATCCATCACCATGTGTGTTAATTGAAACAACCGAGTGCGTTGGAAAAGACAGACTCTGACAGACTGACTTGTATATTTAATCATAGACAATTACATAGATACAGTTAACATAAACTACACTAGATGTCGCTACGGTACACATTTTGATATACAATCAATACCTGGTAGCAGAGCGTGGTTTTTAGCCATTAGATGAAAACAATAAATTCCGTTTAATTTAGAGTTACTAATGTGCTTTGACTGAAATGGTTTGCAGACAGATGAATGTTATGTCTATATTAGATTCCATTGCTACAAATGAAACAGAAACAAAACGAAATTTATTTGACAAAGACGCACAGAACACACACACACACACAAATCAATAACAATAACACCCTTCATCTTCATACATAATTATTATTAACCGCTTTTTTTAAAGAACCTTTATTTAAGAGGATTGTCTGTTTAGAGCACGTGGCCGCGTTCAAGGTTGCATTGTTTTGTAGCTGTCCCTATCCGAGCCCTATCCTACCCGAGCGCGTACGGTGAGACAGCATACACTACGCGAAGTTATCCACCCGTTATTTGTATGTTTCGTAGTCCAGGGATCATTTGAAGGATACAGTATATTATGTAACCATTTTTTCAATACATACAGTATATTAATAAAATTTCAGATGTCGGTGGTTTTTCCAAATTTTACTAAATTGATTCATACTCTTGTAAAACAGGTCCAAAGTTGGGGCTTTTTACTACCGTAAAATAAAATTCTTTGACGCCCTGTAACTCTGGAAGTATATATTTAAACGAAAATCTGACTCACCACCGACACAGATATTTGTTTCTAGATGGTGTCTTGAAAATTTCATAGATTTTCATAGCTTAATACTCAAAATATGACTGAACTACTTAAATAAATATTGACACAAACATAAAAAAGAATATATTGCTTATTTTAATTTTGTTTATCTCAGTATGTGTCTTGGCAGTAACTATACCACTTTCAGGTGAAGCCACCAGAGCAATAAATACTTAATATAATATCAAATTAGATGTCAAGTGGTGATGGAATAAATATACGTAAGGCGTCCTTACATCTCAGAATAATATTTGAGGTATAAATACGCCTTACATGTTAGGCTTGTTGACAAATTTCAAATTCATCCTCACATTTTACGGTGCAGTTGAACGAACGTAAAATCATGGTCCTAAATTAAAGCTGGAGGAAATGGAAGCGAAACAATTCCAATTTGTCACAGGTCGATAGTGAGTCAGCGATGCGATGGTCTATTCCCATCAGGACTGAAAGTATTTACTAAATGTTATTAAAATTAAACGCCTCAATATATTCGAAAAATAAGTATGCGTAGTTTTATGTGCGGTTACGAAAATCTGCATCACTGGGGATAATATACATTTTTACGAAATATTTGAGAAGTTTAAATATGAAACTACTTCATCATCATCATCATCAGCCATACCTCCTAACTGCAGGGGTTCAGGCCTACTCTCGTATAGATAATGTATGGGCCATAGTCCAACACGCGGGCCCAGTGTGGATTAGCAGACTTCACACACATCTTTGAATTTCTTCTCAGGAGTGTGCAGACATCCTCACAACCTTTACCGAAAAGCCAACGGTAATGATTTTTATGACTTAACTTATAATTACTCTAACGTAATGGTGTGGTAATGGACACTACGGCATTAGTTACTTTATTTATTTTATTAACGCAAGACGAAAGTAGACCATAAAATGTTATGAAATTTGTGTCAAATGCCTAGTGTAGTAAAGCCTATTTCAATTTAATTTTGAGCAAAAACGGACAACAATGGGTAATTACGCAGGGTACTTAATAGCAGTTTAGTAATTAATTGATTACAAAATACATCTTTTTATAAATAGTCTATCAGCAAACCTCAGGCAAGATCAATTCTAAAATTCAGCGTAACAGAATTTTGTGATTGATTTACTACAACTACCATTTCAACCCTTAAGAGGCTATGTTGGTAAGACCACGTGGTCGGTTTCAAGGTTGCATTGTTTTGTAGCTGTCCCTATCCGAGCCCTATCCTACCCGAGCGCATACGGTGAGACAGCATACACTACGCGAAGTTATCCACCTGTTATTTGGATGTTTCGTAGTCCAGTGATCATTTGAAGGATACAGTATATTATGTAGCCATTTTTTCAATACAGTATATGAATAAAATTTCAGATGTCGGTGGTTTTTCCAAATTGTTCTAAATTGATTCATACTCTTGTAAAACAGGTTCAAAGTTGGGGCTTTTTATTACCGAAAAATACAATACTTTGACGCCCTGTAACTCTGGAAGTATATATTTAAACGAAATTCTGACTCACCACCGACGCAGATATTTGTTTCTAGATTGTGTCTTGAAAATTTCATAGATTTTCATAGCTTAATGCTCAAAATATGACTGGACTACGTTTGTATGGGCGCTTTGACAACAGCATACCCTCTTAAAATTGTCTCAACAAAACAGCAAGCCCATACATTATTCGAGTCGGTTTGACTTCAAAAACAAAAGCTGTGCTATCTTAGTCTAAGCAGGAATACACCAACGGACGCTACGCTCTGAACGCTAAGTTTTGCAATTAAAATTAATCACTGAAACACAGTGTTGTCCGTTTTTGCTCCGCACGTAACATGTACCTAGTCGCGGCATAATTTGCGGCGTTCTCGCAAACTTGTGTGATTGCTATCACAGAGCGGTGATTTACATTCAACATGCTGCGGAATTAGTTGCGAATTGATTGGTTTTGTTGTTTGACTTCAGTGTGCCGGGTGCATTGCATATTGCACTATTAGGAGTTGATCTCGTCAAGTTCTAGGCTCTAGAAACTACTTGTAAGTCAATGTATTATATAAGTAGCAAGGAAATATAAAAGTATGCCATTGGAAGGGATCATAAGATGGAAATAACTTTTGAATAATCACGCCTCGACGAGTCAGTGAGCTGAAGTGGCAACGGGCAAGCCATAACTCTCGAAGAATCGGTAACCGGTGAGGAGTAAAGGTTCTCGAGTGGCGACCACAGATCGGGACACGTCTATCGGGCCGTCCCCATACTAGGTGGACCGATGACCTGGTTAAGGGTGCAGGGAGTCGCTGGATGCAGGTGGTTCGGGACCGGTTGATGTCGCGTACCATGATGGAGGCCTATGTCCAGCAGTGGACGTTTCCTGGCTGATGATGATAATGAATCACGGTTGATGGGTAGTATCACAGTTAGTAATCTCAATGTTTCGAGCGAAGTACATTATATCTAAATTAATACTTTTTCATCCTAGAAAGAACAAAACTATCTAAGAAATATTATTTGTAAGGACACACACAAAATAAAATTAATTAAAACAAAAATACAAGGAATGGGAAACACAAGTAATCTTACATACGTAAAAACAGTCGTTGAATAAATTCAAAGGCCCTATTAATATAAAATATTGGCGTGGGTTGTAAAGCGTAAGTAGCTTTGAAACCGTTAGTCATTTTTCTCGGAAAAACAATACACTGCCTAACATTGACCACGAAAGTCAAGTCATCGTACAAACGATGAAATCAATACTCTGAGGAAAGTCTATGTGCTAACTCGAAATAAGTCAATGAGTTACGACCACTTCTTTATCCCGGTCAGGCGACGGTCACAGTCTCGAATGACTCGTAACCCTAGCATTAGAAGCCAATACTTTTCTTTTTGCTATGAAGCTGTGACGCCAATGTAATCGAAACTGTTCTGTGTCGGTGAATGGGCGCCGAGGGAATTGTGAAAGGAGCGAGGCGTTCTGGATGTGGTGTGATTTGCATTAGGCGATCCTCCACCTCCATCAAAGTTTCATACTAAATTTCTGTTGCCATAATCTTTTAAAATAGAATAGCAAGATTTGTGTAGTAACTATCTAAAAATATTACATCAGACTGTGATGTCGCGAAATGACAATCATTAACATGCAACTTCAACATTTTCATTTGAAACACTTTTTTTCGATTATTGTTCAAAGCGCCATCTATAAACCATTAGCTGCGTAAAAGCGAAAAAAAGAAAAATCGTTTTTCATATTAGACTATTAAATTGTAACAAAAAAAATTCATTCCTAAAATAATTGTTAGCACCAATTTTCCAAATAACCAAAAAATTTGATCCTCTCGTCATAAAAAAATGTTGCTTTTTCTTCAAAAATATCTAATCTGTGTAAAATATCAAAGCCGTTTCCAGCAATTTGTGTACTCTGACTGGTACCAGGGGAGCAGGGACGTGCGCAGTCCGCGCGAATAAATTTCCCCAATCCGGAGTACGGCCACCGTTGATCTACATCGGGGCCTAATGCACCAATATGTCGCTGGGGCTTAGTTGCCACTGTACGGGGCTCACTACGATTAACGCACGTTGTACTATTGTGTTTTCGAGTTTCTAGTTGTTTCTGTTTGCCTAGTACGTTTAGCTACAGTTGCAACTACAATGAAGCGCAATATAATCTTCATGCTATGTGATATTTTTATTTGAATTATTTTTAAGTTCATTCATATTACACAGTAGAACGTTTAAGGTTCACAATGATTGTTTCTGTCTAGAAATAGTACTTATATATATACAAAAATTATAAAATAACAAAGTTTTATAGAATTTAAAAATGTTCGATCATACATAATTAAAGTGACCATATAATTTTGTAGCTGTTATTATATCTTAACCGTTTCATATATACATGTACATAAAATGTATGTCTCACTAATGTACTCATAATACATTTTAAAAATCGACTAAGAGCGAGTTGAACTCGCGCAACGCGGGTTCCGTACAGCATATGGATATTTAAAATACGGAAAACCATAAATAATATGCACCGAACCATTTTCTAGCCAATGCGCCTCATTTAGTTTTTCTACTCGTCACTAGATGACACATTTAATACGTTAAACCACATGTGTAAAAATCATGTTTGTGGTATGGGAGCCCACTTAAATATTTATTTTACACTGTTTTTTAGTATTTGTTGTTATAGCGGCAACAGAAATACGTTATCTGTGAATATTTCAACTGTCTGACTATCACGGTAGCCAATGGCCACATTGTGCGTGATTGGGTTGGGTTAAAGTGGTGGCGGCTATTCTAGCCAGCCGATCTTTTCCCAGAAGAGCGCGAGTCGTTTGATGTCGCTGCACGCCTCCTGGAGTGATCCTGGATTATTTAGGATCGTCGCCCGTTGTGTGGCCACGCTGCAGGTCGTGAGCACATGGGCGGGAGTTTCCTCGTCGGGCATGCACCCTCGGCACAGGGGGCACGGTTCATGAGATACAGCCTGGTGACAGACGGACAGACAGACAGATAGACAGACGGCTGGCCGGACAGAGGAGTCTTAGGAACCCTAAAAATCACACGGGTGTATAATAATATCATCATCAACAGCCTATATACGTCCCCACTGCTGGGGCTCAGGCCTACCCTCCTACAGAGAGTGTATGGGCCATAGTCCACCACGCGGGCCCAGTGCGGATCGGCGGACTTCACATGCCTTGTTCAAGACATGCAGGTTTCCTCACGATGTTTTCCTTCACCGTTAAGCAATCGGATAATGTACTTGAATTGAAAAACAACTCATAGGTACACGGCTGGATTCGAACCCGGAACCCTCAGATTGAGAGTCCGCGCCTTATCCATTGCGCCACCGACGCTTATATATTGTTGACGCTTGTATTATAATATAATTCTTAGTAAATACATTTTGGGTAGATAAAATTTTAGAGTTAAATTTATAAATATAAATAATCTTGTGAACCTAAAAATGACAAAGTGTTGTTTTAAAACAAGCACTAAGTAGTTTTCTCATGAGTAACAACAAAACTGGGGAACATGAATTTCAGAAGACTGTTTAGTATCAACACACAGCGAAACTTACAGCCTAAGCGCTGAACATTTCACATTAATTAAAATTGGGCAACATACCGCATACACAACGCTTTAAATTAGTAAAGTTGAACACGTCGATGGCAAATTCTCAACGATTCTGAGATCTGGCGTAAACAAGAGGCGTAACGGCAGATTGGGCTCAAAATTAACATAGGAGACGAGCCATATTATGTAATAGCTGTAACTTGAAGTAGGCGTTCCCTGAAATTATTACGGTCAGGCGATGATTTTGCTCAATTTCTGTGGCACTTGTTAAGTATCGGTTAAAAATAAAATTGTAATATTTTTACTATTTTATTATTGAACCAAATAATATGAAGGACAGTCTGTCAAAAAAAAATTTCTCGTATAAATTAATAGAGACCACTTTATGGTCTAAATTATTTGCGCTTGAAACACTTTTGTGTTACTTTTGAGTAACCCTGTGTTTTAGAGCCATGTTTTTGATATATATCAAAATATTTATGGCAAAATGATTAATGTCATTACATATTTTGTAAAAACCCTTTGATTTTTTTTGTGGATTTTATAGTCTAAATATTTAATGAAGAGAAGAAAATGGTAGGTAAATTACGTGGTGTTTGTTAGCGTAGCCTATCCATAAAATTTTACTTCGTTTATACATTCATATTAAATAGCTCTTTCGATAAAGTTGGATATCTAAATCATAACATGAATTAGGATTCTCCTATATTCAAAGGCTAGCAGATTTGGTGCAGGGCGAATGTAATCGCTCAATTAGTTATTTTTGAATGAAATTAATAGGATAGTATAATGTATGATAACTTATAAAACCATACATTGGATTTATAATAAGCAGTAGGAAATATCTGATAATAATGAATAGTCCAGCATTCATTCGAATATTCGTTTCAGCACAAAACGTACCGCCTCGCTTTGAGCGCTCGAATCTGCAAATCTTTTGATCGGGGTCTCATTTTAATGACGAGAAAAATTCAGATTATTCTTTTGTTTTATAATAATGAAACGGACGCGATTTCCTTTTTGTTTTGTTGCTTTTGAAATGTAACTTGCTAAGATTTCGGTGCGGTAAACGTTTTAGAGAAAAACATATTTTATTGGTACCATTATAACGAAGTAAGGTCAAAGCTCGTGTATATTCAGGGAAATGATTTAAATTTTTATGTTAGATCAAAATAACACAGACTCAATGACCGATGGAATTCGATAGACTACCTATTAAAGCACACTTCTCAAATAATCTCGAATGTATAATTAATATTTATTTATTTTTAATTTTTTAATATTTATTAATAATATAAATGTATAATTTTGTTTATATAAAAAGCTAATGTTAAGACAGGGTTTTTTCTATCACCACCAACTACGATCAACTTCCCGCTGGGATAGTGAATACCCCTTGGTCACCTGCTGAAAGTAAGGGAGTTTGGTCGCGATGGGTGGAAGTGGGTGCTTGTGGGTGGCAAAAATGTGAAAAATATATATCTGTTCCTGTCTAACACATGTGAACTTTACATGAGCGAATAAGTTCACATGAGAACTTATGCAAAGTTCTGAAAATTTCTGTAATGATCTAGATATATTACATTTACTCAACGTTTTATTCCAAAATAAATGTCCATCCGAGCGAAGCCGAGGCGGGACGCTAGTTGCTATCATTAGAAAATTGAATTTAGCCCCTACCTTACTCGACATATGACGATAAAGTCAAAAAATATACGTTTGCTCACTCAGAATCCAAGTCAATATACACTTTTATTTTGTCTAATAACTACGTGTTTATATGTAAAATGGTACGTCTCCTTCTAATGTCATTAATCTTGATTTGCGAAACTTCCCCATAACATACGTACTCGCAAGTGCCACAGAATGTGCAATTTGAACATAATATCTGGGTGTTCCACTAACCAAACTTTGGGGCCATAAAGTATGAACTAATTTGTCAAAGTTGCCACTGCCGCCGCGCTGCGCCGCACTCCATTCGCGATAATGACTTGGGATTCGTGCCAATTCTATTAATTTTTCAGCTACAGTCGTTTAATTATCTATATAGATATGTCTTTTAAAAACCATTTTCATTAATTACTAGCATTTCTGCCTCTGACCTCACCTGCGTGAACTTCGATCGGAATAAAACGTAGCCTGAGCCCTTTTCGAACCAGCAACTTTTTGTATCATCATCAACAGCCTATATACGTCCCCACTGCAGGGGCTCAGGCCTACTCTCCTACAGAAAGTGTGAGAGTGAGACTTTTTGTATACAAATAATAAAGTTAGAACTACTTCCTTTACAACGTGAAGGAAGGGTATACAAACACACTTTTGGAATGATTTCCGAGGCTAACTTGACGTCACACTGAAGTACCCGTGGGGATTCTGTTGATTAAGGATGGGTCAGTACACCCATCTACACATACAACTCACATACAGTACACATATAACTCGCTTCTGTAATATGACAATAATCTAATGTTGGTTTACCCTTCAGTCCCTCATCAAAACTGGTTTGAACACTATTAAAGCGAATCTACTGCAGCCATTACGTGCATTTTCTCTTTGATTGCACCCCAGCGACCGAGAACACATTTCATTGACTGCCCAACTATCGCTATCGAGGTAACTTGAGAACTATTTTAATGCGATGCCGATGGTCCGAAACTGCAAATAGCACTAACTTGTGCAATTGGAGCTCCAATATTATAATCTCGGTTGCACCAAGCGGCTGTTTTTGTGGCGTCGCCCGTTAAACGGCTATATCTCGCCTGAACACTCGCCGGGTATGCCAGGGGAGAGACGAGAGGGACGGGATTCAAATGAATAAAGATACAGACACGTCATTATGGAAATGCACCTGACGCAACAAATAGATCGTCTCCGTGATTTTAACCGGCTCCGTGGCCTAATGGCTAAATATGGGATTCACAATCCAGACGTCCCGGGTTTGATTCCTAGTGGGGCACCTATATACTACTACCTAAAGATAGCAGAGCCAGCACCTCATTAGCTTGCAGCTTCTGATTGCACAAGCTTACCATCGAACGGCCTTATCTTCACTTACCATCAGATGAGACGAATGTCACGTGCAAAACTTATCATACATGAAAAAAACTTCAATGGATAAGCAGTAAATCGGTCTCTTTACTGTGGCATGAGCCATTGATGCTCGGTGCTAAGGGTTTAAGTGTTGTGAATTTATGGGTACCACGCAAAATGATGTTGTATAGGGGTTGTGTAGTCTTGCTGGGTATTTATTTATTAGGTGGCACGGAAAGAGTAGTGTAATATGAAAGAAAAAAATTCGTTGATGTAACTATACTCATACTTTAAAAAATTATTGGAGCCATGTTTCATACCAATTTATAAGGATAATTGGTTTTGGGAGGAATATTCATTTTCAGGTATCATAAAATTAAATTACAGGATTTTCTGACATTTCTGACTAACACCAGGGCTTCTGTCACAAATTTATTATTCGACTATTAATAATGGGTCTAAAGTATCAGAAAAGGAAAGATACTCGTAAGGCTAATTGAGAGCTCAAACATTTGTTACCACGGCCATTATACTGGTAAACTTAATAAATTTGACACAAGGATCTACCTGCTCCTAAGCTGTATTCCTAACATTGATGAGTAGGAAACTTCGATACAAATTGAGCTAGCCACTTAAGCTGTTTATTTACTATTCGACGGCTGCTATATTCGAATAAATTCAAAAGAAAGGACGGCAACACTGCAGAGACGCGGTAAGTGCGCAGAGCAACACTGGCACTATTGGACGTCATTTGCAATGTCACTTGCTACCGTCTGAGACTACCGAAGGTCATAAGGTAAAATAATAAATCGTTTTACATCGCCATTATCTGATCCCAAGATTAACCCGACCATTTCAACCGATAAACTAGTTCGGGCAACGTAGAAAAGAAAACGAAAGAATGGTCCAATATTGCGGTTCTGCACAATCGTAAGGCGGCACACATGACGATCGTAAAAAATGTGAATGGCATATTGAAATATTTCTCGCGACCCTTTCCTCCCAATTTTCCTTCTGGATCCGTGCTGCGATATAAATCTGGCCGGTGGAAGGTTACAGCTTCTATTCGGGTGTTTATAGTGTATTACGTCTACGGTGTTTTATGGGCTTAAATACATCGTAATACCTAGTTTCCTCTATGATGAAACTTCGACAGAAAACTTTGATATTTGAAGGTAAACTTGCCATTTTAAAATTTCTACGTATGAAGTGAATGCACTAATCCAGTACTGTATTTAGATTCCAATAAACTTCATAATAAACATGCTCAAAATAGCATAGCGATAGCGAATACTAGATATTTTATACGCATTTCTTTCATTTTACCTGATGATAAGTAAAAAAGTGTTCCCTACTTTAATGTGTGGGAAGCCAGTACTACAATTTAGTAGGGATATTGAGTATGTTCACTGTGTAATAACAATAATAAAATAAATAGTAAGAGGCCATGTACGCTTCCCACTTGCGTGCCTTCGCATTTCTGTTACAAGCATACTTGTTTGACCAGGATTTTTTATTGATGCTGCAATCAACCCATTACATTGGAAATATATATTATATTGGATATATATTCTAAGTTGAATAAACCAAATCGCTACGCTAAAACATATCAGAACGAAAAATAAAAGGAGTTAACACCACCTTTCAAATAGACTCTGAATTCCTATTGTAAAATTACAGTGATATTGTAAATGGGGTACCGATTGAAAGCATCTGAATTTTACGATCCATTTAGCGCAGTTAGCAGTCCGCAAGCAGAGCCAGACTGCGGCGTTTCACTCCGTAGAGAAACACTTCCATACTTTATGAGATAGATAAAATATCGATTTGCCATGCATGTACTAGATCTGCTTTTAAACATGCCATTTTTATTCGTGCTATTTGTGTTAGATAGGGTTTGAGCTTACAATCTAATGTTTTAGCTATGATCAAACTTTGATCAAAATAAATCTTTGTTCGAAAAACCTTATTTTTATTGATTTAGAATGATAATGGATCGATATTCATAATTATTACAAATCTGATGTCGTTTTGACACTGAAAATATTGTAGATTTTTGTTTAACCCGAATTCGATGTCCAGTTTCGTGGTGCATTTCACTACCTGTCTGTACGCATGATAAAGCAGGATTCTGTTAGTGTGATCTATAGGGATATCGCCTATGCACTGGTGTTGCCCTGCGGTTCGTTCGATACTGATTTTAGAAACCAGCTATAACTTGATCACGTACTACGATACTTAGTTCACCTCATTATTTTTCAAAGCTCTCTTTTGATATAAAAACAAGCACAAAGGTAAATATTTATTGCGTTATTATAAAATGTATCTAGTAACAATTTGAATATTCTCGTTATTCAAAAGTGGTACAAATCGATTTTGTATTTGTTACTGAGGCGAAAGCCCTGTTCAAATTAATGAGGGACATCGTTAACGCCTCCGCTGCGAGGGAAATCGAAAAATATTCCGTTTTAAGTAATAATTATTCGAATTTGCTTTACAAAGGACTGGGCTTTGAAACTCATAACGATATTTTTCTAGGAACTATTTGAATAATTTTAATACACTCTCTATAGGAAAGTAGGCCTGCCCCCTGCCCCTGCAATGGTAATTTGAATAATTCTGAAATAATATTTAATAGACATTTTTTAATGCATAATAAATATTCTCTCTGAATTATATCATTTCTCGGGAAATAATGGATTTATATATATTTATTTATGTTGTATTTTTATTATTGAACGGTTGTTGGTATTCCTCTAGATCCGCCTAATGAAAAGTAGCAGAGCCAAAGCTGTGTGTGCTTAGCTTGAGGCTTCCGGGTTACGCTTATCATCCAACGTCCTTATCTTCACAAGATCAAATGCAAACACAAAATAAAATAAATAAAATTTAATTTTAAAAGCTTTTTTATGTTAAGTTCAATATTTTTGTACCTATAAACTAAACCATCGGAGAACCTTTACCCAACCTGGGGACCGTGCTAATAAATTAAACATAGTGTAATAGAAAAAATAGTGAATCAAGAATCAATGTAATGTAGCAGGATCAAATAAAAGGCTTTTTATATATTTTATAAACTAAACCCAAATATTCAAAAATGGTAAATCATTTGTATTTAATTATGATCTTTTGAAATTATACGAATAATCCCAGTACAAGGCTCCAATTCGCGGCACGTGTCATATTCCGAGCAAAGCTAAGGGGCGATTTCTCGCAAAGTGACTTTAAGCTTGTTTATTCGGCAAACTGAAAAATAAAAACACTATACCCTGAAAGCCCATTATTTAAGCATTAGCTTATGCAGCACGAATACATTCGTAAACAAGCAAATAAATCCAACATCGCTCAACATGCAGACATTCAACAAAATCTCGCCTGCTCGAGCTAAAAATGCAAAGTAAGGTTGTTTAAAAAAAGAAAATGGGGCAATTTCGGGCAACGCAATCTCATAAAATTATTTAAACGTCCAGTAATAAAAAACGGCCATACGACTGCTATAAAGGGTCTTAATTGCGTGTGGCGGTGTTTGCCCGGGCTCCTTGGCCATCAAAACAATGATGTGGACTCTAGCGCTACGCCGCGCCGTTATGATGGACCTTAACAACTCAATTACCGGAATGAAAATCTTAGCAACATAGTTGTGTGTGTTTTTATTTTATGTTGTAAGAAAAGGTCACAGTTAAATTTAAAAAAAGCGTAGTGTGAGTCAAACTTGCACACGAAAGATTTCCTATCGCGTTTAAAATTTAACACGAAATCAAGTAAAAAAATGTACAAGACTCATTTTTAGGGTTCCGTACCCAAAGGGTAACCAACGGGATTACTAAGACTCCGCTGTCCATCTGTCTTTCTGTCTATCCGTCTGTCACCAGGCTGTATCTCATGAACCGTGATATCAAGACAGTTGAAATTTTCACAGACGATATATTTCTGTTGCCGTTATAACAACAAATACTAAGAAACAGAATAAAATAAACATTTAAGGGGGCTACAGTACAACAAACGTGATTTTTGCACTTTTTTGCTCGATATTTCTAAACGGCAACAGGTAGACGTTCGAAATTTTCACAAAACATTTAGTTAAAAATAAATAAAACCAATATTTAAGGGGGGGGGGGGGGGGGGGGGGGGGAATAAAAACCAGCCATGTGCGAGTCGGACTCGCGCATAAAGGGTTCCATATCATCAGCTATAAAAAGGCAAAAAATCATGTCGGTTGTATATGTACAACAGAAATACATATGCTGTGAAAATTTCAACTGTCTAACTATCGCGGTTCATGAGATACATCCTGGTGACAGACGCACAGATGGACAGACAGCAGAGTCTTAGTAATACGGTCCCGCTATTACCCTTTGGGTACGGAACCCTCAAAATAAGGGTACACAGCACAAACAAAAACATAATATGAGATTGAATTGAAAACATATTCCGTCTCATATCACAGCCCTTTTAATTCAAAACCAACACGATCCCAATTTTAATATTTCAATTTTCGATCACTCACCGGCTCGGGATACGTTTAAATTCTAAAATGCAATTTGTAGAGCAACCTGGGGCTACGAGCACACTCCATTTGAATTTATGATACATGTAGGGGCTGACTGTAATTAAAAGAGCCCACAGAGGGAAATACCATACGTTAACCATTGACTTAATAATACTACAGACTCTGCACTGTGGTCAAACCGATTCCCCAAAACAGTAGGTCAAGTGGACCTAGTCATTCAACACAGTTAGCTGGAAAAATATTCTGCTGAAATTTTTAAAATTTACATACGATGAACTTACATTTTTTCAGTTTTCGTTTAGTTTCGTTTTACACGAAAGTAAGATTCAGATGGAATTGACAACTGGAATAAAGCAGACATTTTACCATTTTACACTTCTTTCTTTTGAAACGTAGACCAAAACAAAGAGTAGCTAAGTTTCTTACTTCCAAGAATTTTATATCGACTTTGTCACGAAGTGATTGCTACACAAATTTTGATCTGATCAAAGAGTGGAACTGACTGTTATTTTTAACCGGGGTAAAAACCTTAATCATTTGTGCTGTCAAATTAGACGAAGTCTCGATCAAAAAGTGTTTTTATCAATTCTATTTATTTTTTTATACTCTTTACACCTTTAAACCAAATCTTACATGAAAATCTAAGATAAGATGAAAAGTTAAGATAATTTATTTCGAAGTATTTAAATTTTTGCGGACCTATCCTTCAATAGGGATTTATTTGCGACGTATGTACATAATTAGGTCAGGCGTTGTGAGGTATCTGTAGTTTGTTTGATTCAATGACTGAAGTTCGTATACGGGTGTAGTTTAGGTTACTTTTGAAAGTAGTCATTTGTTAGGTTCAACGGCCGACAAGTTTATGCTTTTAGTGTCAACGCTGCAGGGTTATTTTTAACTCGGTCTTGTTGAAAGGGTTGTGAATGTACAGTAATGCATTAAACTTACATTAATGCACGTCATCGTTACTTTGGTAAAATATGTTTATTGGAAAATTTAGCTTAACTTTAAACTAGCTTGTGCTTAACAACGACCTGGCCTTTGGTAATCAAGCTGGATAAAAATAGCCAGATTATTTCATTCATCCATCTCTATGTCCAAAACCGTCAAGTGCGATTCAGACACGCACACCACCGTGAAATACTAAACAAATGACAAAACAAATAATGCAGAAAAAAATATACACGTGCTTTGTTTGGGGACCCACTTAAATTATTAACTGTTTTATTTTTAATATTACGGAGAAAAGGGAGGAACCTAATGGGTCAGTATAGTAGCTAATAACAACTCTGAAAAATTCAAGCGTCGAATTCGGTTCAAAACATACAGTCGTAATAGGGTTACGTTGGCAACCTAAGGGTACGGAACCCTGAAAATGACGATGAAACAAAGAAAGATATACCAACCAACCTATTAACAATAACACTTTCACATTAACAATAACACTTTCACATTAACATTAGCAAAAAGAAACATCAAAAATCACGGCCAATTTTATGGCGATTCAAAATACTTAGATATTTTTCAAAAAATTTGTTCTGTAAACGTATGCTTATTTACGTACTCGTAGTTATGAAACTGTTTATATCTACACTAATATTATAAAGAGGAAAGATTTTATTGTTTGTTTATATTGAATACGCTCCGAAACTACTGGACCGATTTGAAAAATTCTTTTATCATTAGAAGAATCATTAGAAGAATTTATAAATAAACACATAACATTTTTTATGGGAGACAATTTCTTGATACAGTTTTGTTACAACATGAGTTGTACAATACCTAATTTTTGAGTCTATGTTCAACGGGTGACGTCTCTCGATTGATTATGATAACCTCTTGTACACAGGCTCTGTTTAATCTGTAGTTGTTGAATATCTCGTTATGCTTTTTCTTCTTGTCCTCGAAATATATAACGCAATAGGTGTAAGCTTATGAACGAATAAGATATAGTATTATCAAAAAGTTTAAGAATCGTTTGTACTCGTAGTATTCAAATGGCAGATCCTTTGCAGCCAATTATCAACTTCCCTTAAACCTAATAAGCAAAATAAACTTGCTACAAACACACTTTGTAGCATGGAGTGTAAACCCTGCACTAATGGGGCAGCATGTGGGAACATGGCGTCCGACACAACAGTCGAATTACACGTTATCGTCATGGGAATCGATGCGACCGCTATAAATACAGCCTAAATTCAGCTAAGCCAACAGGGTTTAGAAACAAGCGTATGTGATCATTTCTGTATATGTTTTACATCATCTCAGAAATGATACTGCAGTGTACACGCCATAGCATAATCACGCTGACTCGTGTGTCTATGGGATGGATTGCTAAAAGTTAGTGTCAAAGCGTATATCACAGTGTCACGAGAGCCGTGAGAGAGTGCGGACGTTTAGTAGTACGCACGGCTACAGGTCAAACTATACATTTCCAGTATAAGCTGAACTAGCGTCGTGCGGGTTATTCAATGTGAGGTCAGCGTATACTGGAAATGTATAGCTTGATGTGTAGCAGTGTGTACAAAGCACGTGTACACTTGAGTACAATAATATGTATCCGCTTTTGAACCTTGTGCGATTCACCTTTAATTATCATTTTCCTCAACACACAAGAATGCGTACAGTTGATACTTGAGTGTACATTGCTGAACCAGTGAAGTGATAGACCAACGCGGTACGATATGATTCAGATAATAGTGAAGATTTCTTTTTGGGAAAGATGCACATATAGCATTTTAGTAACATCTAAATTATGACGGCTCTATGTCTCATTATTTTGGTCCTACTTAAGTGTGTTGTAAAAAAATTGACGGTTATTTAAGTTTGATTGGATGGTCACAGTACGGTGTACCGCAACAAAGTCCCGTACCAGGGTATACAGCATGGTTTTCAACATCCGAGTATCACGCAACGGGCAGATTAGCAGCATTAGGGCTTTCTGAGGTCTGCATCATGGCGGCGAAAAAAGAGGAAGCTAATGGGTATTCCTAAGCATCCATTGTCAGCTGGTGACTTTTGATAATGAATGAATTTTTATCAGAACAAATGTTTCGCTACAGCCAAGACAAGTAAATCATAGTGCCGAGTGTGCTTTTTATTGTATCTCAAATAATGTAAGAAATAAGTTCGAACGCTTAGCGTTATCCCTCTCCGAATGCTTTTATACTAAATTTCTGTTGCAATAATCTTTTAAAATAGAATAGCTGGCTTTGATAAGTAATTACTTAAAAAAGGAGATGAAATTATAATGTCGCGAAATAAATATTATTAATTACAACATTACAACTTTATAGTTACCTACAATAGCAGTTCCGTAGCTAATGGTTTATAGACGACGCTTTGAACAATAATCGAAAAAAGTGTTTGAAAAAAATGAAAATTGTGATTCACTGTGAAGTTGTATGTTAATGATACTCATTTTGCGACATCAAAATTTGATGTCTTGTTTTTAAGTAGTTACTACACAAATTCAAATAATATATTTTAAAAAATTATGGCAACAGAAATTTTGGATGAAACTTTGATGAAGGTGGATCGCCTTAAATGACGATAAATTCTAATAAAATTAGTATTTTTTGAGTGATTTGAGCAGTACAAATGACACCCTGGCCCTTTCAGCTGCAGGTCCTAAGGTTTCTCAATTCAGACAGAATTATCAATCCCCAGAAAAAAGAATCTTTAATAAAATGACTGGATACATTTTAGTGTAAGTTAGTCTTATCATCCTATGACTATGATCTACTTTTTATAATACGGATCTAAATCTGCCTTATAGTTTCACTAGAGTTTAATTTTAGTTTAGTCAAAGGTCGAAAACTTTCAAAATCTGGACGGTTGATCACGAAAATTTTGCGTTTTAAATTTAGAATTTTTCGGTTTGGTAGCCCTAAAACGGCGCCCTATAATGGAGCGTCGTTTTATTACGAGCGGGGGACTAATAAACTGAACCTACCCGTTTCATTTTAGCCGAACTTGCATACAAATAATTCAATGTGTTTTGATAAAGTTGAAAACAACTAACGTTGGGTTGCGGACCTTTAGTAATTTGGTTTGAATTTCGTCAAATAATTAATATTTAGGTGTGTAACTTTGTGACGTGTTGCGCTTTGCTCTTTAGATTCTTATTTTAATTTCAGAGGCAGAAACTAAATGTTAGTCAGGAGACAGAATAACACCATCATATTGTACTTTTACTTTTTGCAGTTTTTTCTTAGTTGGCATTAATTCTTCATGTTATGTCGGTAGATAACAGTAAATATTATGTAAGCTGATAGCGCACTAATTCGGAAGTACGCATTGACTCGGAAGCCTAAGTTGTGTTAATTATTTTGTTTACTTACAGATTTGGACATGATATTATGCAAGTAACTGGATGGACACAGAAAAATGTTCGCATAACCAAAAAATCTGTACTGACATACGATTAAATGAGAAACTATTTCTGGTTAAGTATACAAACTTAAGAACATGATATGTGATATAAGACTAAATTTAGACACTTACTTCAGATATAATATAAAACTAAATTACAATATCAAAGAGCTGAATTTAGTATTAATTAAGAGGTACATTTAGTACTGCTTAGTTGGAGCGACGACTTGGTGAAAATCACGAGGATTCGCTGTATGCAATGCAAGTGTCTTGGGTCTAATCTTTGTAGCATGCCATGATGGAGGCCTATGTTCATCAGTTGAAGATGATGCTTAAAATTATTTGGGGTACTTAATTTTGAATCTCCAGTCCACACTTTTTTGTTATTTGTTCTTTCTAATGTGATGAAACCGACTAGTCTCTGAACCCGGAATTGAAATATAAAGAATATTAGTTGGGTTGTTGCCCTCGCAAGTCATTGTGTTGATACAGATAGATATTTATACGTATTTCAATTTTTTGAACAACACCTTTCTTAAAGATTTCCTCTGCACTAACAGGTGCATTTCGCGATCGCTTAAGTAACTTATATTACACTTATGTGTTTCCTTGATAAAGTCCACAAGCAAGTAAGCCACTTAGTACTAAGTAAAGCTTGCCACATAAAGTTCCAGCTTAACATCTTAGCGTTAGGTAGCCAGGGTACGTTTAATACCTGGAATCGTATTTATAACTTAAGCTGAAAAGGTAAGATATTAAAGATTTTTATCTCGTGTAAAGCGACTTTAGTGTTGCTGAGGTAAATCTCAACATAATATACATTCGATTTAATTGAAATGTATGTACGTTGATATTGGGAATTCATTCTCCCAACGTAAATATTATGTAATAAATGTTGTCTTTCCAGCAGAATATTCTCTGTCATGTTCTGTGCTTATTTCACTGCAAAAAATTTACGGAAGTGTAAGAGAAATCGTTGTGTGTAAACATAGCGAACCACCCTTGCTCCTAATGTTGCATTGCTTCTATGCAAACGTATCGAGATATAACTTACACAAGGTTAGGTTAGACCTTTAACAATGCAAGTATTGAAACCGCATTCAATTTCGGAAATAATTTTGGCGTGCTGCGTACAAACATACAGACAGAAGGACACATAATCATTAGAATTGTTTTTGCTTATATTTCTCTTTATATATCCCTCATAGTTTTAAATATGTATATACAAATTAGGTAACAAATAAAAAGTTGTTTTAAATCGTATAGTTTAGAGAAACTTCTATTTGACAAATCGCACGTCTGACTTTTGTTTTAGACAAGAATAAATTTGAATCTGTCAGGGTACCGCCAGGAATCTGCCAGCAACTCCTGCTAACATAAGAGATACCCCACATTACCTTACACAACTTTGACGGAACAGTAGCCTTCACTTTTGAATTGAGTAGTTGAATACGTATTTCTCTGAAAAAATAATGTTCCTTTTGTCTCCTCTCAATTAAAGGAAGCTACTCTAACACGACACAATTGTCAATCCAATCCCAACATGAATATTTTAAAACTGCACTCATTCATTCGTACTTCCGTAAATATAAATCAACCCGTGCACGGGCTAGGTCCGATTGCGGCTGAAATACATCCAAGAGCACATGCTCTGTCGCGCGAACGCAGGGTGTTGTAAAAACGCCTTTTTCGGCCACACAAACAACGAAGCACGGTTTCTGTTTTATTTAACATTGGGCCTGTTGCGGTCCCGCTCGCTAGTCCCGCTTACCGTTTTTGGGCCGCACATGGTGTTGTTACAGCGATTGATGGATACAAAACGAAAGGTATTAAAAACTGAATATTATAAACTGACGTCGCCACTGTTGACGTTTGATAATGCATTTTTACTGCC
Organism: Carcina quercana; assembly: GCA_910589575.2. Taxonomy (NCBI): domain Eukaryota; kingdom Metazoa; phylum Arthropoda; class Insecta; order Lepidoptera; family Depressariidae; genus Carcina; species Carcina quercana. The sequence goes on along the minus strand of OU342431.1, from coordinate 2,877,825 downwards.
CTCTTCCATAGCCTAGACCGATGTACAGAGATTGCGTATTCGATACCCACCATTTATGTTATCAGTTTTGTTGATTCTAAAGGGATTTACAGATTAATGAAAAACTCATGAAAATGATCAACACCGTGAGTACCGTGACATTGGAACAAAACATTTGTTAGACGTATATGACTAGGCCTTTACCCAACCTGGGGACCTTGCTAATTAAATATAGTGTATTAGAATAATAGGAAATTAAGCAGCAATGTAATGTAGCAGGATCAAATAAAAGGCTTTTTATTTTATATGACTAGCTAACAAAGGAATGAAAAGTAAATTTTATAAAAACCGACTGCCTATTTTTAATGATTTGGATATACCCAGTGTCACTTTTACAGTAAATACGAATCGAATGTCACCTCTCAAGCTAAAATCCATCGAACCTTTCAGGTCGTAGAGCATGCCAAACAATTATACATACATACATACATACATACTCTCGAAAAACATAACCCTACTTCTGGCGAAGTTGGGTGAAAAGCTGCTCACTGCTATTTATAAGTGCTGTATAAAACATGAAAACTAAATAAATATTTTGGTATTTACAGTTTACATTATTTAAAACTATGTAAAAAGCCTGTATTTGCCAACTAACCAACCACTGAATGACTTCTACTCAAATCAATCAACTGCAATTTAGTTTGAGCAAACATTAGCCTCGTATCCACCGGGTGTTTCTGACACTTTCTTTCAGGGTTGATTGAGAATTAAATGGTTGAAGCCATATTAACATAAAGTTTCTCTCAAAAGTAAAAATAAGCTAAAAATTCAACTGTCCAATGGTCAGTTGAATTCGGAATCGTACAACCCAAAGCGTCCCGAGGGAGGCGGCTGCTCGTCGCTACTTGGGCCACCGCTGTACAAATTCAATTTCGTTCGTTGTCGTATTTGCTCGGTCCATTTTGGTATTGCCCGATAGTGGTAGATACTGAGTAGATTTATTCTGGTGCCTCACAAAGGGCGACGTTTGCAGTCGTCTTAAGGATAGTACATTTTGTTGGGAGATAGGTGATGTAGTGAATCTAATAGTGCTTGTCGAAATGCAACTTTCAAAATGGAACATACCAAGCTTGATCTGAGAATTGTTCAAAGAGCGTTAAACACTGACAAGTAAATTTGTAACTGCAGAATATATAATATGTTTGTATGGTTATCTCTTACTTGACTACAATGACAACTTTTTCCACCAGAAATGTTTGAACATTTGTGCCATGTAATGATACATTATGGCTCTGAATACTTTCCGTAATGTCTTTGCTAACGTCATTCAATATAGTTTTTTCTTGCCTAGGAAACAAGAGAAAGCGTCATCCAAAGTTGAGGATCAGGGTGTTTGCCCTTAGTGAATTGCATTCCAGAATTTTAACTACTGAACTTAACGTACCATCTAGAAAAGATCTAGAAAAGTTCACCCAGCTCCAATCTGTTAAGCAAAGTGCCCAGAACCAGAATGTGAGCAGCATTTGATTGCACTTCTGGTTAGCAAGGCTGATCTTTTGGTGCAGGTAGCTTCCAGCTCTTTTGTCACTCTTGGTGTCAACCAGGCAGCTAGACAGACGGAATACAAACTTAATTTCAAACGGCACAAATTATATGAACGTCTTCAAGGGTGCTACATTTGCGTCGCTTATTGCCCTCTGCGGTATCACCAGCAACATTTGCGCTGGTCGATGGTGCCAAAACAATGTGTCATGAGGCCAGGGTGATCACGCAAGTATCCGAGCGTGTCACACCATGAAGGATCCTCGCTTCTGCGTAACACTAATATAAAACGAAGAGTAATTAGGCACCTTCTACATCATCGACCTCATCGTCACTTAACATCAGGTGAGATTGGGGTCAAACTTCTATCTTTTATTAAAAAATCCTGTCGGGACTCTTTCTGTCATTCGGCAAAATTCCACCGGTTCATTTGAAGCGGTGGATGGTACTTTTAATTATTACTTCAGCGTGTAAAAAAATGGTTAAGTACATGCAGACGCAGACATAATTAATCAAAGCTACTGACAAATCTATGCCTATGAATTTAACAAATATACCGCTAAACTAATATAAAACCATTCCTTATTTAAATATTTAGAAATGAAATGGTTTTCAAACGACTTAAAATGTTTTTTTCGTTACATTTTCAACTTCTTTCGATATCAACCTAAGCGAAAAGCGTTAACTAAAAACTTATTTCCAAAAGAAAAACCAGTTTTGTTTCGATGTAAATAACATTGAGCATAATTCTCGGTCCTCGCTTTGTGGGTGGCCTTTAAAAAGAGAGAAAAAATCTGTCGACGTCTGCAAATAAGGAAATTATGAAACCACTGCAAAAAGCCGGGCATTCAAGCCTTTGTACGTCCAACACCTTTTGTTTTAACCTGCGCGATTTTAATTGAAAAATGAAATGAGGGAGTTTTAGGAGCGTTTATTCTGCTGACCGTACTTATACGCCGTATCGTCACGTACTATCTCTAGGTAGTCCCAAGATCATAATTACAAAGGTGGGAGCTTTGCATTCTTTTTATATTTAAGGGTTGATGTTGAGTGTGATAAAAAATATATTTTTCTAATCTTTAGACAGATTAGAAAAATATATTTAATAATAAATAAATATATTGTACGCGATTTTTTCAAACGTATAAATTAATCCGGTATTATATAGTATAGTTACATTACATATACTAGTAACTTTGTAAGCCGTAGACCTCGCAAGTATATCTTTGCATAGCGAATATATGTTTACCGTACACCCAAAAAAAACTTGAAATTTATGCGTCTTAAAGTTCTATGCGTCTTAAAAATCATTAGTGACATTTTTGAAAAATAATAATAGCTGAAACATAATTTTTTACGTTTCTAAACTCCACATCTCAACCATTTTGAAAAAATACGAATAATTGATTCGACATATTCAATTGTAATTATCAGCAAAATAAACATATTTGTATTTAAAATAGGATTTAATAGCTGGCTTTGTGAAGTAAATATTATAATCCTATCAAAAACAATACTTGTCAAAAAAACAAGTCTCGCAACTCAGTTGTTCTGCGGTAAAAAGTTGTGAGATCCATGTAATACCAAGTCAGTTATTAATTTATTCAGTCTCTACTTAAGCGACTTTCTGTCTTAATACGTTCAGTCTCTAAGACCACGATCGTGGTCTATAACAATTGAAAATCAATTGTGTCTGGGATCTCCGTACTCGAAGCATTAAGTTGTTACGTAATAATTAACAGCATCTTATAGTGACGCATATCAATATTAAAATTCTTTAATGTTTTATATAAATAGATTGAGACTTGGCCATCGCACTAAATAATTGAATTTACAAGTGTTTTCAGGCGATTGAATTAACACGTGTTTTCAGGCGATGGCCAAGTCTCAACATATTTATATAAAACATTAAAGAATTTTAATATTGATATGCGTCACTATAAGATGCTGTTAATTATTACGTAACAACTTAATGCTTCGAGTACGGAGATTCCAGACACAATTGATTTTCAATTGTTATAGACCACGATCGTGGTCTTAGAGACTGAACGTATTAAGACAGAAAGTCGCTTAAGTAGAGACTGAATAAATTAATAACCGACTTGGTATTACATGGATCTCACAACTTTTTACCGCAGAACAACTGAGTTGCGAGACTTGTTTTTTTGACAAGTATTGTTTTTGATAGGATCTCATTTCTTTTTGTATTTTGTAGACAGTTCTAATTTTTTCCTTTTCGGTACCTTCTACTTATTGTATATATGTATATCTACCAGCAACGAATTTTCTTAAAGCCCTCTCTCTGACTTATGAACTTTTCTTATTTTTGTAGGTAGCCTTCCGTTTTCTCTTTTCCGGTACTACTTCTTGAGCTTCAGCTACAGTTTTTCTAAGAGCCCACTCCCTGTCTCTATGCGTTTTTCTGGGAGGCTTTGATGTTTCAATTTTTGACAAATCTGGACGGTAAATGCTTCTTAGTCTGTTGTATTCACAAATTGACGATTCCTGCGCTTTAACACTTCCAACAAGAACAAGAATGGTCAAAAACGCGAGTCGCAAGTCGCATTCATTGCGAATCATATGTACAGCTCCCTCTGTTGATGATAGTAGGTGAAACTAAATCGTACGTTGATTTGAGTGCCCTAAGAATCACAGTAGCTCCGAGCAGAACTAATAGATGGCGCGCAACGATCGTTGATTGTTTTGCAGTTTCAGTTAGATGGCGCTGTCGTCGATGATTCAATTAAATAATTGTACTGAATTAACTCACATTTCATGTAGTATGCTAATTTTTGAATTCCTCTTCAGTGATTTCTTCACAATTTCCATAAATTACTCAACAAAAGCCCCATTCATGAATTAAAATTCGGTGGAGGGTAAACTTCCGTATTTTCGTAAAATCTGATTCAAATATTCATAAATAGTGCTTGAATAACATAGTTTAGTACAAGTCCCAGCACATCACACACAAATCAGCACACAAAACGATGTTTTTATATTTTAATTTAATTAAAATTCAAAGAGCGATGCACAAAATGTTCCGTCAATAGCGACATCTAGCGTCTTTTTTACTGAATTAATTTTAATTTTAATTTTCTGCGGTATTTTCTAGATTTTTTAGTTTTTCCTTGATTCATACACCAAACACTACTTATATTCCAAATTTGAAGCTTCTAGGTCTGCTAGAAGTGCCTTAGACTTTTGATGATCGGTCAGTCAGTCAGTCAGTCAGTGAGTGACAAAACTTTAAACTTTGACCCGTTATAATTCTTAAAATACTGGTTCAAATTGAATGAAATTTGAAATATACCGTGTCTTTACAAGCCTGCATGGTTACTGAAAATTTCAGTCTTCTAGTTTTATCCACAACGAAGTTACAGGGGGTCGAAAATGGTCTGAATTGCTTCGAGAAAAGGATGGTACGGCCGTGACGCTTTCTTGCTCGACTTGTGGGGGCACTGCCGTGCCCCCAGAACATAACAACCGTACATATGTAACAATTCAACCTATCAAAGTCAGCATCAATCACTGTAAAAAATAGTTTATTTGTGATGCATCGGAATGATTTGTCAGTTCATCGTTTTAATCACAATACGTATATCCTTAATTATATTAGATCCTTGCAACATTCCACGAGTACAATGTTCAGTGACACTTGACAACAGTCACTGCACTAATAACAGCCAACCCATCAAAGTCAGCGGCAATCACTGTGATGAGATTAACCTGTCAGGTGTCCTCTCTCGGTATGTCCAATTTAGTTCCGTCTAACAAGCGTTCTAATTATGTCGGGATATTGCTTCTGACCTCTGATTATAGTGGACTGCGTTAAATTGGAGATTTGGGGCGTGATTGTTTGTCGGTGCTAGGATTATTATAATATTTTTAAGCTATTGCATAGCTTCTATCGCGGGCCTTGAGCGCGGGGACCGAATCGAGAAATTCCGTAACGAAAAAACCTCAAGCTCCCCACTCCGACGGGCACGGAGGTGTGGCTTGAAGGCCGTGCATCGTCTAACGTCGTTTCAGTTCGGCAGTCTTCGACACGGCGTTGTGTGCGTGCGATTAGACGTATTACTGTTTTATAATTTATTAAGTAATAGTATGTAATTTGATATAGCAAAGCAAATCCGTTATGTTAGCTAAATATTATAATTATAATCATCAAAAATCATAAATAAAATAAATAAATAATTATAATTGCATAAGTTGATACAAAATGCTATGCAATAGCTTTACCGCGGCAGTCCCCGAGTGCCACACGTCTTTTTTATTTCTTAAATTTTTCGATGCATACAAAAATACAAGAAAAGGTCTCTCGACTGAAGTCTTTAGGACTCCATGAACCCAATTCATGTTGTGTGTGACATTTAAATTGTGTATTGTGTGTCATTACCTGTCGCGAAACGTCCACTGCTGAACATAGACCTCCCGCATGGTATGCCACAATGACCTGTCCCGAGCCGCTTGCATCTAACGATTAGGCGGATGGCCCCGGTACACGTTTCCCGGTCCGTGGTAGCCACTCGAGAACTCTTACTTCCGCTGATCCATTACCACTTCAGCCGATCAACTCGTTTTTATCATTTCCTCATTCCAGGTTTTATCATGTAGAGACATTCCGAGTATAGCTCATTTCATAGATCGCTGAGTTACTTCGACCTTGTTGGTTTGGCCAACAGTAAAGGACCATGTTTCGGTTCCGTGCCGGCAATGCGCACTGATTAAAAGACTTTGGTCTTTAGAAGCTATGGTATTTTGGATGAAAATATATGTCGTAACATCCAGAACGCTGCGCAGACAATCGTGTACATATTTTATTTTAAAAATTATATTTTAAATATACAAACTTCATAAGAAAACATTAATGAAATGCAACAAGCAAGCAAACAAGGCGAACGCTTAGGCCGTTCGGGCCTCTCTGTCGCTTGTTCAGCGCTCTCGCTTGCACGCTCGGCTGAGACCATAATTATCATAGCATATCGGGACGTGACACATCGTGCGTGCAGCCGTCATTCTTCGATTTGTAGTACGTTATCACGTCAATAATAATAATAACTTCTGCGCACAAGATATCTTGACAACGTGGGTGTTTATAAAGAAATATTTTTGTGATTAAACTTTGTATTGACCTTGACTCACGCACAGCTATCATAATAAGAAATAAGTCTACGCTTTACAACAATTTTAACTTCAATTATTTTGTGGTCGACAATGTCACGTGTTGGTACCCATTCCCTCTTATTGGCTGAGAAAAAGAATGCAATTCGTAGTGAATGGTTGGAACAGTGTATTCACCTCGAACTCGCTAAAACACCCACAAAGTCAACCATTTTCTTCAACAGCACTCTTTATTCTATCCTATTCTAACTAGACGGCGCTCCTCTCATTGACCCTTAGATTTACACCGGTCTAAGTCATCAAATCTGTACGAAAGGGTACCGAGATTGAAACCGAGCTGCCCTTTTTGGGTTCACACCTGTAGAAGTACTTTACCCCATCCGACCCTTGTAAGGTGAAACCATGGAAGTCATAACGAGAGAGGACGAAGGCATATCTGACAGGTGCTTGAAGGTATAGTGCGCAGGTTTTATTATGTGGTTATGAAAATAGGAGCCATATTTCTGAAGGATTTATAGTTATGTGTGGTTTGCCGTGCCGTCAATCTGTGTGTCAACGGACCATTTTGCCAATTTTGATCTAGTATGGATAAAACAAGATGACCAGAATACACCTGACATCAACATAATTACTCAGTTTCCTAAGATATACGAAAAATATCCACGTCAAATCACTTAAATTTTATCTAACTTAAAAAAAAACAGTGTTCTAATTTCAAATTAGTGAAAATTCTTTTTCTTCTGAAGATGGTACTACGGTGCGCGTTGGTCTAGAAGGTGTCTGTTCACTCTCGACTCAAATATACCAAAGTTGTCGCTTTGTGAGAATATAAAAGTTATAGGTATAGACTTTCAACTTGAGTACCGTAATTAATTAAAATTCCACATTAAGAACAACTTTGATAAGAAAAACTTAAACATTAAAAACTGCATTTCTCATAGAAAAACCAACACTATACGCTACGTTATACCTCAGTGAATTCGGTATAAAGTTGTAGGTAAACAGACGTATGCCTCGTATCTCGATGCCCCTGTGATTTCGAACACAAATCATCGTGCCACAACTTCACATACGTAACGCTGAAACCAGTTCAAATTGAATTTCACCATACTCTGTGTTCAGTCATGTTAATATTACTACCCCTACTAACAGTCTTTTGAAAAATTTAACGTTTCGATTCGAAATTTAAAAAATAAAACGAAAAACTTATTTGCTGTTCGTGATATTACAGTTTTAGGAGTTTTTAAATAATGAATGTGATAAGGTACATTTAATAGTATGTTTATATGTATGTTAGATTATTATTTGATTCAAATTCAAACATGCGAATGAAAATGTGTTCGAGTATCTAGTAGAAAGTGTTTCCTCCTTTGTCTTGGAATATACAGATTGTAAGATAACACAGAAGCCGGCAGTCAATTTCATTGCACCCTTGCAACGAACAATAAAACGTAACGGTGGAATTGCAACGTAGTTTTCCGATGGATGATGAAAAGTTTTGATTAAGATTTCAAATTATTGTTCAAAGCGCCATCTATGAACCATTAGCTGCGTAACCTCTGTTGTAGCTAACTAAAAAGTTGTAAATTAATGATATTTCTTTCACGGCACTATAATTTCATCTCCTATTTTTAGATAATTACTTATCAGTGCCAGCTGTTCTATTTTAAAAGATTATGGTGTACGCCTCGTAATCACCTTATTAAAACAACTGTATTAGAGAAAACGAATATATTCAAGACACAATGCAAATGATTTGTAAACGCTATATCTGGCGAGCAAAAACGCTTCAATAGCGAGTGTTATCAGGCTGGTGGCGACATCTGTGACTTCATGGCATAAACTCGTAAACATCTCCGCCCACCAAGAACTTCGTTCTTTATTATGCAGAATTTCTAAAATCTGTGTTTGCTTTTGGTTTGCTTTATAATGCCATTTATACGACTTGTGGGCTCTTCCTTTAGTCGTGCGTATTTGTATAGTTCTATCTTTTCCGCTTCTATACACTATCCGCTCTTCTGGAATATTTTTCTTTTCTAGTTGTAGAAACCTTGCGGTGGCAGTCTCCTTCGTTCTTCCATATTTTTTAACGGTTGTCTTCAAAGCTTTGTTCCGTCTGTTCAAATCTGTTGGTTTTCCATAAATGTCTTCACATCTATTGTCGTCAGACGTCATTTTTCTCTGGGATGTACATGTTCCATCTTCTTTTCCCCAGAACTTCTTTAACAGATTATCGTCGCATGAACACACATGCATACTAATAATTCGTTTATTTCTTGCAGGTTGTATATTGCTAGCATCACCCGAAAGAATCCAACCCAGCTGTGTCTTCTGAGCTATAATCCCAGATGGACTCTTTTCAAGACCAGCGTCAATGATCCTACTATACACTCCGGCCCCTAGCAAAAGGTCTATTCTATTCGGTTTATCAAAACCTGGGTCTGCTAGTGTAATCTGTTTCAATTCTGGCCAGTTTGACACTGTTATGTCTTGCGTAGGTAAATGGTTTGTGATTCTCTTCAATACGTATGCCGTAATCTGGATTGTGAAGTTGGTATTGTATCTTGACTGAATCTCTAATTCCACCGCGTACCTCGTACGCAGTGTGTTTCCTCCACTTAATCCAGAGACCAAGTCGTTGGTTTTAACTCGTTTCAGTCCAGCAGCCTGAACGAGCTCCTCCGTGACGAACGAGGCCTGTGATCCCTGGTCAACGAGAGCGCGGTAAACTTGTTTCTGTTCATTCCTCGCGGAGACGCTTACCAGCGCTGTTGCCAACAGTACTTGACCAGGTTGTTTGGTAAAATGTGATATTATGTTTTTCGGGTCTTGATGTCTATCTTCTTCTGTATATTCATTATTTCTCTTCTCAGGATGTAACAAGGAGTGGTGTCTTTTTTTGCAGATTCTACAAGTTGTATTTCTCATACATTTATTGGCTATGTGATTTGGGATGAGGCAATTGAAACAAAGATTGTTGTTTTGTACAAAGTCATGTCTGGATTTGTAATCTGTTTTCGCGAACTGTTTGCATTGGTACATGTAATGACCTTCTTTACAAAAGCTACATTTTGGTTCTTCTATTGTGTGTACATTGAATGCTCTGGGTTTTGTAGGTTTTGACAAATACTCCAACATCTCTAATGAGCGAAATCTTCCTTCTAGAAATCGTCTCAGTTTCTCAAAATTCGGTATTTCATCTGATTCTGTCGTCAGACTTTGTTCCCACAATCGTAGACTTTCGTTGTCTAATTTAGTAGTTGTCATGAACACTATGATTGCATCCCAATAATCAACAGGTAGTTTTAAATGTTTAAGAGCATTCAAGCACTCGACTGTTGTATCCAGTAATTGTTTTATGTGATGAGCTGACTCTGTTTGTATGGATCTTATATCAAACAACTTTTTAAAAATGCAATTTGTTATGAACCTCTTGTTGTCGAATCTCTCCTTCAATATATCCCACGCAAGGTTGTAGTTTTCTCCCGTAACAGGTACGGTTCTCAAAAGTTGTTCAGCTTCTCCTGACAAACTAATTTTCAAATAATGGAGTTTTTGGACGTCATCCAATCCATGATTGTTGTGTATTAGAGAAGTAAACAAATCTTTAAACGATGGCCACTCTGTATATTTTCCCGAGAATACAGGAAGGTTTATGGAAGGCAATTTTACTTCGGCTTTTGCATTTGTTTTATTCACAGTTTCATGTGGAGTGAGTAATTTTTGAGCTGATCGTAGTTCACTCTTGTAAAATATGTATAGCTCTTCAAAGCTGTCAAAAATATCTGCTGTAAAATATTCTAATTGTGTTTTCTGATCTTCAGTAACGACTTTTATTATTTCCTCGTGGGTATTTGTAAATAGTTTCCAAATAGCTTCTAGATTTTCAAGTCGTGTATCAATATATGACAAGGTTATTCTTTCTTTAGGAGATTTTTTGTAGTTCTTCAAGGCTTTCTCAACTTGACTATGCCTATCTCCTTGAACTTTGATAGCTTGTTCCATTGAAGTTGACATGGTTGTGGATTGAAAATGTTTTTTAAATTTTTACACAGATATTTTACAAGTCCACGGTTCAGTAATAGTAAAGAACACTATTTTAATGTTCAAAGTTTCTGATATTGAGTCTATTTCACTTTTAAATTTGCTAAGTCTTTTACACTCTGAAATTTTATAAGTCTTTTTAAATCTCAACTTTTCTAAGTCTTTGGCACTTTGAAATTATTAGTAACACTTGAATTTTTCTATGTCTTTTTCACTTCACTAAGTTACGAATTAAAATGTTCTACTTACAATTGTCCCGTGTATTTATTTACCGCTTTAGTCACTTCACTCACTGCGAATCCGACTCGTTAGGACCAATTTGTACGCCTCGTAATCACCTTATTAAAACAACTGTATTAGAGAAAACGAATATATTCAAGACACAATGCAAATGATTTGTAAACGCTATATCTGGCGAGCAAAAACGCTTCAATAGCGAGTGTTATCAGGCTGGTGGCGACATCTGTGACTTCATGGCATAAACTCGTAAACAATGGCAACATAAATTTAATATGGAAGCATTAGGAGAGGGATAACGTTAAACCACACATTATTAGACTGTATCACATGTAAATCGCCATTTTTTCTATTACAAACTCTTAGCTTCCTTACTTTCTGTTTATATAACTCCAATATAATGTGTAAATTAACAATTGCGCGTGTGATGTCGTTAGGCACATTCGTTAAAGCATTTGTTCGTTGTATAATACCTTACCTATGACTCATATTCTGTACAGAACCCACAGAGAGCGAGTCTGACTCAATGTCAAACGCCCCTCCTAAACACAGTTATCTCGTTTTATTTGAAAGAAGCTTGTATGATATTGTAAAGTAATATATATTAAAAGCTTTTATTTTTTTAATATATTTTCTGGTAAAACCCATGGTAGGAGTCTCCGATGTAAATGTCAGAACAAACCAAACTCGAGCGGTCGAGTACATTACAATTACAAATGAGCAGCATCCTTGCATAGCACTATAGCACCACCTATCCTAGCTCTCACATCTCAATACACATACAAATATACAAATTCCTTTGACTTTGAATGTATTAAGACCTTAGTATTTTCGAGTGCTCTAAAGTGCTTTGCTAAGTCTTCAACTTCACTGAATACTGTAATATTATCGTCATTATTAGCCTAAGAAAACCGTCCACTGCTGGACACAGGACTCCTCCATGTTTAAGAGGGCTCATGGTAGGCTCAAGGCATAATCACCTCGCCTGCCAGACGGGATGGTGATCGTAATATTCGGTTTGGCTCTTCAAGAGGAGGCTGCTGTCTCACCCCCGGTATTGTTTTCCCCTCAGTCTCCTCTTATGACACCCACGGGCATAGATGGGGTGGTTTCATTGTAATCCGGAACCACACGAGAACTTTAATATTATACATCTCACGTGTTTACAAATGGCAAGACTTAAATTGTACTTTTTATAACTGTCGTTTAACTTTACCATAAAATCTAGTCTACAGGGGCTGTACCGCGGCTGTACTCATTTAAGCGGTCTTAACATGTAAAAGACTCTGTGGAAAAGCTTCCGGGTTTTCACTATTATTTTTCAGTTTTATTTTATTGGCATAGGCACTGGTAAGAAGCCAGTGTTGAACTATTATCAACAAAATAAAAATATTAATGTTATATTTTATTACAAGTAATCTTTTAAGAAAATATTAGAATAGTGCTTCTTTGTTCTTTCTGTGTGACTAGTAATATGAAGGGAGCCATTTACTTTAGATTCAATCAAGTGACGAGAGATGGCGCTAGCAGTATCGAAAGTTAGCTATTTGATTTTGAAGCTCGGAAGCCTGCATTCTCTGAGCAAATACCGGAGACTTAATTTCTGCGGATTTGTGGTTAGGTGAGTGTGTCATCTCGTATACTATGGGTTCTCGATTCTATTCTACTTGACTATTGTTATTTACTTCGGGTTTAAAAATTTATAGTTTACAGTGGTTGTATCATCTAACAAGTTAGTAGTGAATATCTTTATCTGACGGTTCATGTCACGATGTTATACAAAACCGTTAATCATTGACACGCTACATTGATGAATGCAAAACTATCATTCGATTCCGCGAGTTAAAAGTTCAGCTATTATGAAAAATTGCGTAAAGTCATTGAGCTGTATTTCATAACGGAGCTATTTAGTGAAATAGCTAGCGGTTATATACTAATTAAGCAATCCAACTGCGATATATATCAGAAAAAATGATTCCCCTCATAAAATATATATCATCATGCTTGAAAATAAAATGATTTCTAAATTAAAGTTAAATTTAAACATATTTAACAAATTAAAAAAAAAATACTACCCGGATATTGAATTTGTACTGGAATCTAAGCACAATAAGGGATTGATTGATATTTCGAAAATTGAACCTTCGAGATCAAAGTATTTAATGAAAATTTTGACAATGCTCGCTCTATTGCCTATTAATACTAAAGTGACATTTATTGGTGGCCATGACAGGGGCATAATAATAAGACCTTGCTATTGTTACGTTTTTTTTGCGGTCGTTCTTTGAGCCCACACTTTTGCATACGATCCACTTGTGAAATAGAATACTAGGATAGAAAGTATATTTCGAGTTCAAGTGGTAGCATCAAAATCCTTTGTTCCGTTGCAAGCAAACCGAAATCTACCGTGAGAGCGTTCCTGCTGCACGTGGAGATACGAGGGGCATACCGAAAAGATCGGTAATCGAGTACTTTCGATTTAATTAGATTAAAAACTCTTTTTGATGAATAAACACTGGTTAGTTGAAAATCGAATACAATTGACAGAATTTAAAAAAAAATTTTTTTTAAAGAACAATATCAGTTTGAAATTGATAGGTCGATAAAAAAATGGAGCTTACAAGAGAAAGTTTCCGTGCCATAATTTTTTACAACTTTCGACGAGGATTATCTCAGGGACAATGTCTCGCTGAGCTTATATCTATATTCAAGAGTGAAGCGCCTAGCCAGACGACAATATATCGCTGGTATTCTGAATTCCGGCGTGGACGTGCTTCTCTTGGCACCGTACCTTCCACAGGCCGGCCAAAAACAGCGGTTACACCAGAAAATGTCGCTGTTGTGCGCCGAATGATACAGGATGACCGACATATTACATATGAGCAGATTCGGGCTACTTTAGGGATAGGTATGACTGCGATACAAACTGTTTTACATGGTGAACTGGGAGTGAGAAAGCTAGTTTCCCGCTGGGTGCCCCATAATTTGTCCGAAGAGCAAAAGGCGGCTCGTGTCAATTGGTGCCGGTCTACTCTGCAACGCTTCAACGGAGGAAAGTCAAAAGCAGTTTATAACATTGTCTCTGGTGATGAATCATGGATCTATTCATATGAGCCAGAAAGAAAGCATCAGTCGGCTGTCTGGGTCTTCGCAGGTGAGATCAAGCCAACAAAAGTTGTCCGCTCTCGCAGCGTATCGAAGAAAATGGTCGCTTCGTTTGTCGCGAAAACAGGGCATGTAGTCACAGTTCCCTTAGAGGAACGGAGAACGGTTACCGCTGATTGGTATACAACGGTTTGTTTGCCACAGATGATATCCGAACTCCGTAGAGGTAACCCGAAACGACGCATAATCCTCCATCACGATAATGCGAGCTCTCACACCGCTCAGAAAACAAGCGAGTTTTTGAAGCAGGAAAACGTTGAATTAATGGATCATCCTCCATACAGCCCTGATCTGAGTCCCAATGATTACTTTACATTCCCTAGAATCAAAGATTTATTGCGTGGTCAGCGGTTTCAAGGTCCAGAAGAAGCAGTGGAAGCATACAAATCGACGATTTTGACCATGTCAACTTCGGACTGGAATTGCTGCTATAATAATTGGTTCGAACGAATGCAAAAGTGCATTAACTGCAACGGAGAATACTTCGAAAAGCAATAAAAATAAATTTAGTTATTTCCTGTATGTATTGTTTTATATTCCCGATCATTTCGGTATGCCCCTCGTATGTCAGCTATTCTGAGTACCTCTCGTGTACACTCTCGAGAACAGCAGGACAATTTAATTATTGTTAAAGCTAAATGCCTGTATCTAGGTACTCGAACATAGTTTACTTTATTGCTTTAGAGACAAACTACACTGTATTTATTCGAATCGTCACATAAAAAAGCTACTTCTTCAATTACCTACCATATACAATTTCAGCTCTGAATTACGGTCAAAGATTCATACGAAACGTCACATATTTAAATGTTTTGAAAATAAATAAAAACAATCTTGTGTTAGTCAGTCAATTCTCACAAAATCTCAAACAAAATTACCAAGAAACACTCACGTAGAAAATTACCTATATTCACCTGTTTTTTTGGTTACCTACATTGGTTACCTATTTGACACGACAACTGTAAGCTTTATGCACTAAGCAACAAGGGCCACATCAACAGACATTACATTAAACTCACCCCGCAGATGATCCAAAAAGGAAATTACATTGCTCATTTTTGTCCCTGAGACGGTCACGAGAGTTTTTGTGACGATTCCTTCATTTCCTCTTATGTCGCGTCGTGATTCACCCTTTGTGAAGTGCGAGCGACCTTTAACAAACAAACCTCGAAAGGTGTTTTGTAATGGGATAAGGCTTTTTTGGCAACAACATTTTTGCAGTAGAGTTGTTTGTATTCCATTTTCAAATTTGAAATCTTTGTTGGTAAACAATCACAAAAACCTGGCCAAGTGCGAGTCAAGTGAAATATCTGAAATAATCATAGTAGGTTGGGAATGTGTTTAAATATTACAGAAAAACCTAAGCATGGTCATCATGAAAACTCCTTGGTACGAAAACCTAGTTATGCGGATGGGAAAATGAACATTATTATTAGTTAATAATTTATGTTTGTTTCAATGTTTTGGAATCCGTGTTGCGCGATTACGACTCGCACTGGTCGATTTTGACTCGCACTGGTCGATTTTATTTTATTAATATTTTATTGAATTGTTCATTCGTTCGTTCCTTATAAAACATACATATATGAGGCCTCGTAAAATTTGAATCTGCGTCGTTGCTATCAGACGGGAAATGCCCAGTTCACTGCTAAACGTAGCCAAAATCTGATCAAATGCATCCATATTGGGCCTAGAAAATTTGATTGACTTACAAGTAGCCAGTTTAAACATCCAAGCATCAAACTGTTTATTAGCTTTATTTACAGCGCTAAGCATTCTTCTTGATTTTATGAGAAACACAAACCCGAATATCAGTTCTTTTTCTTCAAAAGAATGTTTTATGGTATCTATATAAGTTTTCGAAGTGAGAACTGCTTAAGGCGCACTGTTCACTTTTCATTTTAGGTATTGAATGTCACTGAGCCGTCACGCTCGGATATGTGGCTCTCGTTTGAGTACAGTTGAGTTGTTTGTTTGTTGAGTTTAGTTGAGTACAGCGTTTGTGAAAATAAGTTTTGTGATGTACTCGACAGTGTTAAAATAAAGGAAATTTTCACTTCTTCCCCGTTTTCAAAAATTATATCAATTGCTCTTGTACTCTAAGCTCCCACGGGTGACAGCATAGCTGTTAAAGGTAGTTGCTAAATAGGCACTACCCGGGTTATACGTATAAGGGTACTTATGCTGAACCCGGACGTGCGAACGTCACGTTTGAGAGTATAATACCTCTCGAACCTTTGCCCCTGAGTATCCAGCGCACATTAGTGAACCGCTGATATTTCGTGGTTTGTTATCAGATACATAATTATGGTAATCGTATAGGTAGGAATAGCTGTAAAATGGCAAAAAAGTTGCCTAGCTACAATGACAGGCTAAAATATTATAAATAGGTCTCATTGTCGGAGAGAAGACATCTGCTGGACAATATGTGTTTCTGAAAGTTGGTGAGTGGTGTGCTGGACTGTCCTCTGCTGCTGGATAAAGTTAACTTTCGTATACCAGTCAAGTTACCACGTCCTGGTAAACACATTTTATTCAGCGAAACCACTGCAAGGACAAATCTTGGACATCACTCACCACTTACACACATGTTAACAATTTTCAAACATCAATCAATACTATCCATTCATACTAATGCTATGAATGCGAAAGTGAGTTTGTTTGTCCTTACTTTCCGTTGTAACGAAGGGTTAACTTTTTATAAGGATAGTGTAAGGAAAGGAACGAAGGAAAATTGCTTCTTTATATCCCGATCAAGCAAGTAGTTCCCGTGGGATACTTTCCAAAGTCCACGCGGACGACGACACCGGTAAAAGCTAGTTTCTAAAATAAAAATAACTAACAAATCTGACTAAAAATGGCCTTTCAAAGAAATGTTTGGCTATGGGCTCTTAATATTGGTATGAAATTTCTTATTATTTACAATATGAGTGGGCAATAAAACCTGCACATAAAAAATAACGTTTTCAGTCTTGACACGGATTATAAATGATTTTTATTTTATTACTTCTTGTTCTTGTGTTGTAAGAAAATCTTGTCTTATTTATTGTCGGAAACATTTCGAACTCAGAACGCAATTTAAATATTACATTTATTTCTGGGAACATCAAAAGCTTCGGTTTTTTGTTATTGTGTAGTTAAAGTAGCTTTTACTTCCTTCCATTTGTAAGCACCGAGCTCTACAGGTAGCCTATTGTGTAAGAATGGAGAAATTATTATAAAATTGTATTCAACAAAGCTTTCCACTTCTGCCGTGTCATCGCAGACACTATTAATGCAGAAGTATGGTTCTAAAAGCACATTTATGTTCCTGGTTTGCATGTCTTTTGTTAGAAATGATGTGGAATTTTTGAAAAGTTTTAAGTAATTGATTTTTAAGAGAACATTTACCAAAAGTAAGTCCCTAGTAGGTACTGGTGCACTTTATTAAAGCTTAGATAAAATATCCTTACAACCTCACGGCCTATACATGCCTTTCATGATGGTATATCTGGTTTCTTTTCAATAAAGATCAGCAAACACATCCGTGAGTCATGACATTGTAAGGATGATTTCCCCTTAGTGAATTGCACCCGTGATCTTATATGAGATGATCTATATATTACCTAAATTTAGTACCTATATCAATGGGTAGGCAGATTTTCACCAAAGTTACACCAACTCAAAGATTTGAATGGAGATAAAAAAGCATACCTACCAATCGTTAATAGCGTCACAAACCACAAAAACAGAAATTACTTCATTAGATCGTATATATAAAATACATACATTGCTTATAATATAGATCATTTAATAAACTATATGCATTTGTAAGGATTTTTACCCAACCACTAAGGGGCCTAATTTGAATGAAACTTTTCGCAAGTTAATTTGAAAGTTAGCTCTATTTTTATGCATCGTTCATCAAAATCATCGCCTGAAATTTATTGTCATGGCAACTATTAAATATATCAATTGAATATATGACAAGACTGTTAATCTAGGATTTAATTAACAGAACAGTTCGTGAGCAAGCCTACGGTGATGTAGAGATACCCTTCGACCTTAGGTAAATATAACCCAGCGAATCTGTACAGAGTTGACTTGAGGTGCATGTGTTAAGCTTCCGATTTTGTTCAGGAGTTAATGTGTAACATAATTAACTGATGACAGGTTTCAGTACACAAAGTTTTGCTGGATGCAGCGAAAGTAAAAATACGCAGAAATAATTAAATGCAGAAATGACCCAGCCTTTCCTTATACGTACGCATACAGCGTATATTTCGTACGGGACTATATTTTGATGACAATTATTGTTGGTCCTAAACAACACATTTACATTAATTTATTTAATTGATCATTCACGCTTCTGCAGCGCTTCGGGGATGTTTGCCGAGGCACATGTAGACTGTTTCTACAGCACGCTGCGCAAGAGGGCGGCCTCTAGCGCGCGCAGGGTGCGGGGCGGGGCAGCAGTCTGCTCGCTGTCGTCGCGCACCGCACCGACGCACCGATACTGCGACACTGGCTGTCATTACATGCACCAGTGTCCCAGTAGCATGACTGACGCTATAACTAACTTACTAACATAGCACTAAGTTTACTAACACTATGGATGTATGTCTGATTTAAATAAAAAATAATAATAGTTTTTTTTCTCTTACAAAGAAACTGAGCACGCAATGTATAAATTACATCTACATTCACCGACTGACTGACGGTTCTTTTTGGATTATCATGACAATTCAATAAACCGTATATCCTTTGTCAAGTCTATTTGGACGCAATACATTGCTGCTCGGTCGTACTTTTAAAAATGATTAGCTCTGTATTTATTATGCTTTTAACAAAATTGTTTTCACGTATGATTTTAACGGTCGTAAACTATACCTGGATAAATAATATGCCTGTATGAAATTTACACGCTGTATACGTAGGTCAAGAATGAAACTGGCGCATACAGTTAATTTACTTAGTCTTGTACAGCTGATTTCATTTACGTTATTAGCGTCAATTCACATCGATTGCGGGAAAAAGTGCTATTTACCAGTATATGCTTAGATGAACCCGCTTCATCGCATAGCGTAGACCGAGTCCTTGGACAACAGAATTTGTAGTCAAGGCTCTTTGGTCTCAGCAAACACTAGGTCAGCCACTTCTGTAAAACTTGGTAAGGCGCACGTACCGTATCTTGCTTACATTGCCCGTATTGTTTGCATAGACATGTCTCTGAATGCTCAGGAATATGCGATGTAACGTTTACAGAAGAAAATACGAGTCCTTTTGAATAGACTCCTGGTGTTGTATTCGCTGAAAGCACTAGGAGATAGATTTGTTTTGAAGACCAGAATGGATCAAGGCATCAAGACTGAACTACATGTTTTGAGTACAGCGTATGCTCTTTGAAGTCAGGTCGCACAATGAACAGTAATTCTGTATAATTATTAGATAGATTAGATACTTAGAAAAATATTGTAGTTTCGCGAAAAATAATCTCAATTGTAGTTTTTTTTTCTTCAGTGTACTGTTAGAGTCACACCTGGTTTTCTAGATTAGATAATAATAAAAGCGGGTAGCGCCCGCCCTTCCCTATGGTATGCCACATGTAAACATGGTGGTAGCTACTCAGCCGGATGTAGAAAATGCCCTACCACCAACCAAAAATATATCAATATCAACTAAAATAAGATATAAAAAGTTGAAAACAAAGTTAAATGTTAAAACAGCATCGTAGATAAAGAAGCAATATATAAAAACATGGTGTTGAAACAATTTAAAAAGCCAATACATCTTTTTTAATATTCATTACCTGGTATCATTATTACTTAACATCATATATACCTGTGCCTATCGTAAACTAAACCACAATTTAAGAAGGGTGACACATCTGAAACACACACACACAAAAGTAAAAATGAGAAATAAAAATAAATCGTGAACTTTGACAAGCTATTGACGCGGAGAGACTCTCGAGTCTCTGAATGCAGAATGACCCTTGAGACATGGTGCCGAGCCCCGGGCCTCGAGGATGTATTGTGCAATTATCGATTTTATCTAACGACAATATGTGATCTTGAATGAAATATAATAGGCTTTGTTGGATGATGAGTATGAGACGATATTGTAAGCGGTGTAATGACATTGCCTAATAATAGCTGTTCGAAGAATACAGCAATCTAAGATTCTAAGGGAACATTAATATAAATCTACTATTATTGTTAAGAGCCTATTATCTGCTATAATCTTTTATGATTGTTAAAAACATACTCTTTATCTCTTCTCTCTCTTTATCTGGATGAAAATAAGCCTATGTCTCTCCATGACATATGCGTGTGCTAAAATTTGCCAAAATCGGTCGTGAAAAGTTGTCTGAACCAAGTGTTCTCACTATAGCATTTAATGAGCGGTTTTCAAAAGGCATTGTCAGTTTACTTGTTGAAGCGTCGGTGGCGCAGTGGATAACGTGCGGTCTTTCAATCTGAGGGTACAGGGTTCGAATCCAGCCATGTACCTATAAGTTGTTTTTCAATTCAAGTACATTATCCGATTGCTTAACGGTGAAGGAAAACATCGTGAGGAAACCTGCACACTCCTGAGAAGAAATTCAATGTTGTGTGTGAAGTCTACCACCAATCCTCACTGGGCCCGCGTGGTGGACTATGGCCCATACACTCTCTGTAGGAGAGTAGGCCTGAGCCCCTGAGGTAGGGACGTATATAGGCTGTTGATGATGAAGATGATGATTGTCTGTTTTGTTTTTTATCATCAAAATATTTTGCTCGGCTAACTTTTGATAGTAGCTTTTTTTATTCATGGAATACCAATATAACAACTGACCAAAGAGATTTAAATATATATAGTAGGTTACGACTGACTTAACATTTGTTGTGACTTGACACGTTATAAAAAGTTTTAAACCGGTATAATTTTTTTAAATATACTACACACAAAGCAAATAAATATAAATTGAATTAAAGGATGCATTTTCGTTGCATCATTAGCTGTAATTTATAGTATAGTTCTAGAATATCAAAAAGAAATAAAAAAACTAATATACATACGAATAATTTATTTTTATGTATGGACGGATGTATATCTGAAATAATCATAATCATAATTTATTGGTACTGCTGGTACAAGTCAATATTTTATAATCAGTTACATACACAAAAGTCAAAATTAAATTACTAAAGTTAAATTAAGTTAGTCAAATTACTATTAGTCATGGAGAAGAGAAGAAGTCATCTATTTTATAGAAACACTGCTCGACAAGCCATTTTTTTAGTTTATTTTTAAAAGAGCATAGATTCGGAGCCTCTTTAATTTGGTTTGGCAGCCTGTTGTAAACTCGAGGGCCCATAACTCGACTCGACAGTAAAGACTTTATTATTATTAATACTATTATCGATGAATTTGTTTTGAAACTGACTTCTTATATTTATTTACCACCTGTTTCTTACTGTTGTCTGACACAACATTTTTAAAAGCTTTTATTTTTACTAAAAGTTCGCATACACGAGCGAACGTAAAATATCATACTACTGTTACCTAAGCTGTTGCCAGCGACATCTAGCGAGAGATAAAGAACCCTACAAATGACTGCTTAAAAATAAACTAGAGTTTGACGTGAATTTTAAAACTTTTAGGCTACTGATGAGAAAATTATGATTTTATATGAATGGAACTACAAAATAATGGACTAAAATATTAATTAGTTTAACAGTAGGTATTTTTTTAAGATTGCTGCTTAACGGGCGGGATCCCGTCCATCAAAATTTCATACATAAACCTGTTGCCATAGTCTTTTAAAGCAGAATAGCTGGCTTTGTGCAGTAATTATCTAAAATAAGACATTAGATTCATATGTCGTGAAAAGAGTATCATTAACATACAACTTCACAGTGAATCACACTTTTCATTTCATTTTAAACACTTTTTCAATTATTGTTCAAAGCGCCATCTATGAAGCATTAGCTGCGTAACTGCTATTGTAGCTAACTATAAAGTTGTACATTAATGATATTTATTTCGCGACACTATAATTTCATCTCGTATTTTTAGGTAATCCCATAAAAAGCTACTATTATTATGACAATAGAAATTTAGTATGGAAGCATTCGGAGAGGGATCCCGTTAAGCTCCGACACTGATTGAAAACTTTTCTTACTAAGCTTTGTTTTGAACTGGTTGTTGTAGTGCAAATGAAAAGAAAAATATGAACTTAAGTTCCTGACGACAAAAATTCTGATAGACTAACAATTTAATTTGTCGAAATATAGCTTTGCCGAGCGTATAACATTCTAAATGAAACCGTGTCCCAATTCCGAATTCACGAACAATCACCCTTCCTAATCCAACATAGTATAGGTACAGTGCACATCGCATGACGTACAGCGTTAAATTAATAAACAGGAGGACGTCCGTGTCAATTCTAGCGTTGGGGTGTATTACGTCCACATTACATCAGGCGATTACTCCACTAATTTCCCATGCGACACGCCAGGGCGGTGGGACTGAGGAGTGGATGAGATACGTTGTAGATATATAAGTTGTTTAAAAAATAGAGTTTTAATTATGTAATGGTCGATAGACAAAAGTCATTAGCTAGCATTGTTGTTTCTTTTTAGCTTGGAGCTTTGGAGCATCGATTTCAAGAACAAAGAACATTACTGGGTTTGTCTTAACTAAAAAACGGATCTCTTTAAACCGAGGTGATATTTATTTCATAATATTTTTAAAAGTAAAAAACAAGAACTGAGTGTATTCGTAAATTGTACCTAATATTTGAGTCGGATAATTTTCGTGCATTTGAATCAACTTTTTATTCTCCATACAAAATTTCACCAATTTTTACATTAATTTTATTTTTATTCATTTCAATCACAAACCCGACCAAAGCAATGACTTTAATTCGTCAAAATACTACGTTAAAGTTTAACACGTAACTCAAAACTATGTATATCACATATACTTTAATCAATCAAGACACATTTTAGGAAAGTTAAATTTTATCGCTGAAATAGAGACAATGTTATCTTTTTATAGCTACTTTTAACGACAACGTGACTAAAATGGTAGCAGAGGGTACCCCTAAATACTCTTAAACTAGCTAAAGGAAATACGATCTGCTGGACACACGTCGTAAAATAGTACGATGAAAACTTATTGGAGGAGCAACTTTATTGCCGGTATCAAGACATGGCTGATCCCTCGTAAAAATATGTATCGATATTGTAAGAAAAATATGTCTAGGAACTTATGTTTGGGCCGCGCTATGCGAGACAGATACCTAGCTTTTCGTTTGTACATTGAATATTAGATTTCGTCTGCATACGGTTTGCATAACTATTTTTTGAAATGTGGCATAATTTTAAGTTACTCCATTAGTTTAATATATTTTTTCCGTGATCTGATCGGTGTGGACTCGAGAAATAATCCCACGGACTAACTTACCAGGAATAGATTATCCATGTCCATCTTAAAATAAGAAGTAATTGCAACGAATGTTTCCAGAATTTGTTTAAGGAGACTGGAAAATCATCACTTATTCCGATGAAGAGTCCAACTCTGAAATTAGACATCATACTCGTAGCTATAGTTCCAGATTTGTATGTTGGATTTCGTTCATGTTGCTAGGCAACCCCTTACTTCTCAATAAATCCGTAAGAAATCCGTTTTTTATGAAACATTTAAATACTATATACCTCGAACCTAAACACAGCCTATATAGTACTATAGGACCTAGAAAGTAGATATCCTAAATTTGGATTACGATAGAATTTATATTAGACGTGTGATATCTGACATATCTGGCACTAAGTGTCCAGACACTTGAAAATCTTACGTTTCTTTGATTTCTGAAAATCACAATTACTTTGGTCACAATAGGAACGGGCGCATTGTAAAAGCTGATATCAAAATGTAACTTCAAAAAGAATATTCATTCCGTTCGTTGGTTTAAAATAAAAGTTGGAAATATCGTAACAAATATTGTATTCCCTGACGTGCTCGCTTGTGTCTGAAGCGGGCCAGTCGAGAAACTACACACTACAGGCGAAAATGAACGTTAAATTCACCGCCTTACATGAAGCGACGGGAGTATTGCTCGGTGCTGACTCGGGGATATTGCGTCTGCAAGACAGCAAAGACTGAGGAAGTTTTAGATACAAGAAAATACGGGTTCTTCTGTTGATAAAACTTGTTTTAAAAGCTTTAGTTGGTATTAGTTCGCGTTAGCTGATGTGTTGCTTGATTAATGATAACGAAAAAGGGTAATTTTAAGTGTTAATGTAGTAAAATTGTGACAAGGGGTGTGGATATTTTTGTTTTCATAAATAAACCTTTGTAAACTCTGAGCTGGATGGACTCACAAGTCGTAAAGTTTGGGGAATGATTCTGGTTCTGATTTATCTTCTTTAAGAATGATCACATAAAATTGGTTTACACGCACTCAATATATCACACGCTCCTATTCACACACAACTCTGTTTCACACATGAATGTTATTGGAAACTGTCACTTGGTGGCAGCTTCTGATCCGAGGGATCACACACACACATACAAACTCGCAAACACACGCTCTAACTCGCACTCACCCTCACCCTATTCAGTAACGCCAACGTGTTTTAAAAATTTATTGGTTACATTACATAATACAATATTGTAAAAAACAAAACAAAAATGTCATTCGTAGAGAAAGAGAGCCTACACCTGTCGCACAGGGCTCCCCCTGTGACAGACTGTATGGCTACACCATATTAATTGAATTGTTTTAGTCAATAAATATTTTTGTATTTTGTATTTGTATCTCACTGCCCAGATATATGAATTTTCGGTTACAATGTAAACTTAGTCCTTTATATATCCTTTTATATCCTTTTCCAAGACATGGGCCATCATGCCAAATTTCAATAAGATAGGCAAAGAATTTTAGTCGTGAATTGGCAACACACACACAAATAGCAAGTTTCGTTCCAATGTATATTATCAGTGTGATTTCATGCGCTAGTGTCTTTATTGCATATCTGTCTAATATGATATTCATAGCCAATATAAATGCAAGCATGTCTGTCACTTAGCTTCACGGGATTGGTGTCCCAGCTTGTAAAGTCCCTCCCAGACGAGGCACTTTGTGGTCGATGTAAACAAATTTCGCATCAGGTGTCCCTTAAATACGGGTAAGATGCGACTTAAAAGTTAGGGGACGATGGTGAAAACGGGTATTATATCGAATGGTTCGCTTACGTAAATTTGTGCATAGAATATTTTAAATTCCAATACATATCTATCATATTTGGGAGATTCCGTTACCGACATTATTTTTAGTAGAAACATTTTCTTTGCAGAAACACAGCACACGAATCTGAAGAAAAATCATGAAGATACTGTAGTTAGGCTAATTCTGGAAATACTTTTCTGATCTTTTTCCGACACAAGCATACTGTTTTGCTTGAATTGATTTTTACGTATCTAATTTTTAATTAATGTTAGTATTTGTTGTTTTACATCTATCAGTCTATCATTTTATAAAAACATTCGCAGACGAAGGTTTTTAGTCCAAAAAAAAAAGAAATAATTTTTTTTTGATAAAAGGAAATCCGTAGACGAACTAATGTCACCGTCATAGATCGACGAGCTGAAGTAGCAATGGGCAGGTCACATCGATCCATGAATGAATAACCAACGGGGTGTAAGAGTGGTTACCATGTAGCGGGGAACGTGGCCAGGCCGTCCCCGTACTTGATGGGCCGAAGACCTGCCTCTAGTAAAGTTCACTGGATGCATGTGGCTCGTAACCAGTCATTTTGGCATACCATGGCTGATGATTATGATTATGTTTCTAATTTAGTTTTTATTACTTTCTACTAAGTATACATTATGTAAATCTTTTAAATATAAATGACCCATTTAGTGAGAAATCGAGTGATTTGTAATTGTTATCAAACCTGGTCATCCTCAGATCAATTCTAGGAGCACTGAGTAATAGATCCCAGCAGAACGCGCCTGCGTTACATCAAATAAAAAGACAAGACACAGAACTGTATTCCCATAAGGTAGACGAAGACAAAACATGACAACTCCATTGACTTACAGTTTTAAGCAAACAAGTCTGTCTCTCTGGAGGCAGTACCTAAATACTCGGGTAAAATAAGCCGACAGAAATGTATGCTTCCATTAGTAAAGATGTAGAAGTCTTGGAAACGAGCTCTGTTAAATAATTCCACCAGTTTAGATTCGACTCATACTTGAAATCCTGTAAACATACAGTGCCTCTGTTGTTCAAAAACCGCGTCGGTCTGTAGGGTCTGTATTACAAAGGACCCAACGCCATGGTGACGTCACCATATAGGTATCCAAACAATTCATATTAAAATTATGGCAGTTAATGTCGCCAATTTAGACTCGCGTCCTGGCGACTTCGCTAGTAAAATGTACACGAGCAAGCTGCGGCTGCCAAGAGCCAAGACGCCTGTTCATCTGTCACAGCTGATTTCACAGGAATTACTGATGCCATCAACTTGAAATGTGAAATAGTGACCCCTAGATGCGTCGACTGAAATAATTGATAAAAAGTTTTTTTATATATTATTTAAAAAGGTGCAAAAATACTGGGAGAAGAAATTTCAAAGTGGAGTCATTAAATCAATGTTCATCGCTTACATCAGTTATATAAAAACACACAAACAAACAAACATCCTCTCACCCTAAACGCATACACTGTCTCCGTTCCGTTGTGGGGAAAAAATTAGCTCACTCATATTGTCATTGTAACTTTTTGTGTAGTACGTAGTAAAAAATGTAAGTATTTGTGTTTAAACACAACGAAACCGCAACACTACCGCCCAAAGCGACTACGTGTATGTTTCCAAACAAACCCTACTCGCGGGGCGTTCGCGTCCGGCGAAGCGTTCTGTAAATATTTGAGTGATCCACGTTTTACAATTTACACCCATCTGGGGATGCTGGGACGTTGCTTTACGCCCTATCAAACACGATGGAATTTCTTAATTAGAAATGTTTTTGCGTTACTCGTGCTTTACGTGTTTGTGTACAGTATTTTTAAGAAATCACAGGTGTCTAGAGATATTAATGTAGGTTGCTATTTAAAATTCAAAGTTATAAACATATTTTTCTAGTTTACTAAATACATTTTTGGACGTTAATGAATGTGCTGCCATTTTTGGAAGGCGTTCCGTGAGAGCGGCCAGAGACAGACATTTGACGTTTAAATATGGCAACCATATCTCACTCTCGGCACTCACATGCGCCTCGTGCCACCCCGGTGGCAAAGAAGACAGGGCTAAATAAACGCTACAGTATTTTTTTTACAAAAAATATATAAACAAAAATACATGACCGCGATATGAATAAAATGATAAGAGAATGGGTTTTGATTCGTTTATTGCGTTAGCCTAGAAACTTAATTTTTTCACAGATCCAAGGGACTGTACATTTGAGTATCTGATATTAATTTTAATTTAATACCTCCACGAGTGTCTGATAAATAGAGCCTTGACAGGCAGACAGACACACGGACAACAAAGTGATCATATAAGGGTTCATTTTTCCTATTGAGGCACGGAGCCCTAAAAAGTGAAAAAAGTATTAAGTATGATCACAATAATATACTCGTAATAATTGTTAATGTTACTCATTTCCCTACACTATAATCGGACATGTTCATCATCCGTAGACGAACGAAGGTCACCGACATAGCTCGACGAGTCAGTGAGCTGAAGTGGCAATGGGCAGGCCACATCGCTCGAAGAACCGATAACCGGTGGGGAGTAAAGGTTCTCGAGTGGCGACCACGTACCGGGAAACGTCTACCAGGCCGTCCCCCCACTAGATGGACCGACGACCTGGTTAGAGTCGCGGGGAGTCGCTGGATGCAGGTGGCTCGGGACCGGTCGATGTGGCGTACCATGAGGGAGGCCTATGTCCAGCAGTGGACGTTTCCCGGCTGATGATGATGATGATGATGATGATAATCGGACGTCCTATATATGTAGATATTAAACACAAAGCCCTTTTTAAAAGAATACGGTTAAATAAATAGAAGTTTGTTTGATTGTTTGTCCTTTCTTTTCGTCGTAGTAGAGGGTCCAAATGACTCGATTTTTGTATAGGGATAGTTAATGGGCCAGAAAAGGACAAATGCTTGTTTTATCCCGATCGAGCTTGTAGTTCACATGGAATACTTTCCAAAGTCCACGCGAATGAAGTCGTGGGAAAAAGGTAGTTTACTATAAAATTTAACAGCCTCAAGTGGAATCCTTACACGCTATTTAAAATTGACTATACGTTAAGGTTATTGGTTAGAAAGCGTGCACTCATAAGTCTCAAGATTATGAGATTACAGTTCTTATACCCATTCATGCCGCAATACAAGAATGCTATTAGCACTGCTGTTTGGCATACTTAGGTAGCATTGTGTTCCCCCCAATCCATAGTAGAAGCCAGACTATTTTTAGGATAAAGCTGTCAATAATTCATCTTCTCAATTACATGCTTTAGCATAATCACACTCATGGCAAGTGTCAAAATGATCGGTTGTTTTCGGTGTAAAATAAGTGGCAGCTGTTAGACATCGATTGGTTTTTCACGACACCTGCGAGTAGTCATGGAGTAGGTCATACCTTACACTGACACCACACAGCAAACCAACATTCATAGTAAGATTATTTCGGGCAAGGGCGAGCTATGCTAATGAACTAAAGACGGAATTGAATCAGCTGGGTAAAACGTTAGGGTTATAAATCTCCATTAGCAGTTGGATATCTGAATAACAAATGTCCGAACTATGAAAGTCGGTCCCTGGGTATTTGAATTTGTGGTTTAGTAGCACAATTTATATTATGGATAGAGACAACTGACCTAACATGCTTTCCATGGGGAGTTTGTGTGCAGTGGGTAGTTCGATGTTTGTAATTTATTTATAAGGGATTAAGGTGGCGGGATTTTGCTAGAATGAAACACAAACACAAAACATAACCCTTTAAGCTCTTTGAACACTTTCAATCGTTGAATCAAATTAATTTTATGAATGCGAAAAAGAGTTATTTTTTGTCTTTCACCTAACGGAGAGTCAGAATTACTCGATTTTAAAAGAAAAGATTATTGAAGGACCAGAAATGTCATATACTATTTTAATCCATATTAAATAAGTAGTTCCCGTGGGAAAAAATTTAATGTTCAGATAGTTACAAAATAATTAACATTTTAAGACAAACGATTAGTAAGATTAATCATAGTAAAATAAATTAAAAGACAGGGCATTTTTTGAAAAAGAGTGCCCCGAAATTTAAAAAATATCTCTTTTTTATCACGTCATTTCAGGCACTAGACCCATATAAGTATTACTAAAAGTACTTATAAATAGACTTAATTGGTAAACTAACAACTAATATACCTTTATATAAAGGTTAAAAGCTATTACAAGAACCTGCAAAAACATTTAGCGAGTTTCGCTTTTTCCCTGGTCAGGTTTTACCTAGCTCAAAATGTACGAATTTTGGTAGCACTATGTATTGGTAGATTTAGTTAACAAATATTATGTAATGTGAGTGTACCATTCCCGCTCGTGGACTAAACACAAGATTTGGTCACCTTTAAATTTGATAGCCTAGACTATTCATATCAAAAAAGATTTGTATAAAAATAATAATTACAGGTATTATGTGAGTTTACTTACTCCAGTAATATCCAACTCTTTATTAGGTTATACGAGTTTATAGGCCGCGAAATCAGTCAAAACATCAGACGAATATTTACACAAGTTATCCAATCGTTGGTCACTTTACGAGTACACACTCTGAATGCTCGTGCAAGCGTAAATCAATCCCATCACTCAGGGATTCAAAACGATTGGTAGAGTTACGAGTATATTCGAATTAGAAGTCAATGAAGCGTGCAAGAGGCTTAAATAAAGGAAGTAATGGATCTGCATTCACAGTCTGTACCGATTAACTTACTCACCACATGGTGGTATATACATTATACATTCCATAAACACACCCAAAACTTGAAGCAATAACATCGTTTAAAAGGGATAGTGATTTATCGGAGGTGTCCACGATTAGCATCGAAGAGGGTCGCTCGGCGTATTTCAATTACTGCGCCAGTGCCCTAGTAGACGGTCCCACTGAATAATGCAAACCTACTCTGATTGAAACGTAAGCCCCTGTTGCTCTTAATTTTTGGATGTTTGCTTTTTGGCATGTGATGTTACTATTTGTAGACCTAACGAGTAAAGGGTCTCTTTTTGCCCACAGAATTTCCATCTTTTGGGGGGTTTCTTAGTTTATATAAATAATACACATACGATTCATCTCAACATGTGCAATACATTAGATGCTCAAAGTATTTGATGAAGTTATATACAAACTTCATTGATGCATCACTACAAAAACAGACATATTGAAAGACACACTGTCGCTACGGACAGCATCAAGACGTCAAACCCACATCGTGCTGTTTTTGACCGGGATTTGTCTTAGAAGAGCTGATTTTGGTTGGTAAACATAGCTCAACAAAGGTGACAGGGCTAGTATATGGTTTATGTTATGAATCCTATTTTTTTTATATATTATTGTTACGGATATTGAAGTTGAAGTTGGATGTTCGTGAAATTAATTTCCTCCAATTTCAATTCGATATTCTATTTCAAGGAAATTAGTCATCAATTCTCAATCTCCCATCTTATCAAGAAACGGTCAAATTTACATACATATAATATTTTCTATTAGTAGTTAACGATTTCATTCATGCAGCTTCTATATTTTGTAGGCTTTAAATGTAAGGGAGTCTGCTATTCTTGTTTAGCAGACATATTTAATATGCTCTGGGTCGTGATCCTGAGACAGTCGAAGTCATGGGCAAAATATAGAGTAAAATAGCAACACACAGATCTGTACCCCTAGTGTGAGTTTTTTTTCTACTATCTAGATACTATCGCGAGGTAAACGCACCATGCACGCAAAACCGCGATAGTATTGGTTAAAAACTGGGTACTGTATCAGTTATCGAAAAAAAAAAACATTTATTTACAAACGTGACGAAATTTTCAAAACGTTGCAAATATTTCACAAATACGTTGAATAGCATCTGAGAAGGTTTTATGTTTAAAATTCTAGAGAGAAGCAGCGTCGGAGGAGGAAGCGGAAGTGTCGCCGGAAGTAGGGGGCGGCGACAAACACCGCTTCCTGTTTCTGTTTAACAAATCCTAGCTGTTGTCAGGATTAACGGTCGTGGGATTGCGAGGCAATAGGTTTTACAGGCCTTGAGATAATTTCAAGAACATTTATTGTAATGCCTTAGTTTGGAATTTAGAATTTGGTATGCTAAATTAGAAACGTCATTAGCTTTACGCTTCTGGTTTAAAATAGCATGAAATCTAAACGATATAAAGTTGTTTGATTTTATCATTAAAGTTTTATATTGTTGTAAAGTTAAAAACTAAATCTCGCGTACGTTGTAACGTAACAGGCGGTATAGAATTTTTTTCTTCTTCTGAGGTTTATAATATATTTATAACCTATATATTTATTCTATCTTTCTATTGTTTATTTATTTTTATTTATTTCTATCAATAAATGTCACGGTATATATTAAGCAAGAAGAAGAAATAGTATAAAACTTATACAATGTGTGCATTTTCCAACATTAGGAAATTTTTATTTTCATAATGTCAAAAATTCACAAAATCTTACACAAGTATAAATATTACTGTCATTAAATTACAGACGCATATTTCGAATTGGTCAATTGCTTTCTTTAGAATTCTACAGACGGTTATCGAAGGCGAACTCCATCCATTGTCTTATCGTTGTAAGTTAGGGCATAACTCTGACTTAGGTCGAACATTCCTGCAACTTTATCGCTGTATCGAAGTCCAGCACTTCACTTAGACTTTGATTAGAAAGTTTGTGCTACGTTCAATACTGATAGGTCTGGCTGGTTTACCTAAGTTCGTTGTACTGACCTGGAACTATATTTTTCGCTCGTGTGACATGGACTCGTCGCTTACGACCTACGAGTAAGTCACGATCGACTCAAAATCGAACGAAAACAGGTTTTTCCATATTTTTGAATGATTCGTCTCCTGTGTTGCCTATATAACACTAACAGTCTTACCACAAAAAATATTTTAACTCATCAGTTAAATACCAGTTTAGTTAGACAGTATTAAAAAGATAATCACTGCATAGTCACACATACACTTCTTTTACACATATATTTAATGCCTTACATACTATATAGGGCTTTTCTGAAAATCAGCGCTATGGCTACTGCCATAGCAGATGCTGAGATTAGTTTCTGTTTCTGTTTTCTGTTTCATAGACAATTGTTTAATTTTGTTTACCACAAAACCATATCCAACGTTTGTTTACTTAGGCACGATTTATCTTGACGTATCTTTATTTTATGTTGACACCTCTAGAAAACGTTTCATTGAAAGCATTTTTTTAAATTTAACATAATTTTTATTTATCAAATTGATTTGATTCAGTAATTTCTACATTATAAAAATATACGAAATATATACTTTATGTAATATATAAACGCACGCTTGCTTTTGTTGCCGTACATTTGGTGGATTGACAATGCTAAACTTTTTTAAATAAACAATTTTATACATCCAATGGAACGTGATTTTCACTGACATGAGGTCAGTGTCAGGTGTCAGGTTAATTTTATTCTCTCAATCGAATCTGTGAATCGAATATTAAAATTGAGCTATAGTTTATGCTATCGTGAGGAATATCGTCCTTAATTATATCAACGATTATTCGTCTCGAGTCATGCGTGGTTTCGTGTGGACGTGACTACGTTTATTTTATTATAAATTGCGAAGCGCGGCGCCAGCCGCTGCGACGTCAGCGTCATGGGCGAGGAAAAACTCGTGGCGAACTCCTCGTGTTCCTGCAACAGAAGCTGGATGTGATGGACGAAGTCAGAGTGTTGCAGATATGTAAGTCAAGCTTCAGCGAGGCTGACATAGCTGCGGCGAGGAAGCTGCAGTACGCGGCTCTCAATAAGAGCGACCAGATGATGTCACACAGACGTGAAGGGACACCGAAGAGCCTGCAGGATATCATCACTGTGCTTAAAGAGACCGATCCTGACGACGTGCCTACGTTTGTAGCGAAGGAGTTGCACAAGCTGCCTCCCGTCACCGTGACCATGTCGACGTCACCAGCCTCCTCAGCCTCCAGTGAAACAGCTTGCTGCTGGACACAAAGAAGCTGAATCACCGCGACGTGATTTTGCTTCAGTGGTTTTCGTCGCTAACAAACGAACTGTTCAAGCCCAGCAGCCGGTGTTACCGAAGGCGCAGACGACCACGAGCCAGCAGCGGACGCGCGTCCGATTTGATGACACGGACGAGGATGTATTTCAGAAAGTCAAGACGAAAAAGGCGTACCGTAAACGAGTGACTCGGAACCGCTGCGGAACCGCACCCACAGGGCCCAACTACCTGCTGCGCGCTGAAGTTCCAACCACGGCCACGTATCTGTCACGCCTACATTTCATCACCACCATGCAGGACGTCACAGAATATATATAGCAGAGGTCCAACTAGACCGTGAGGATGGCGCAGCTGGAGTCACGCCACGGTACATCATTCAAGTCGTTCGTGGTTCGAGTCCCGACCTGCAAGCTGACCCGTCGCTTCAGAGGAAAGATAGCAACCAACACCACCAGAGCGGCACCAACGTGCCATAGTAAATAAGTGTGCAGAATATTTTTGTAGTGTGTAGTAGTTTAACTTAATGTATTTTATTGTATTGTATATATCCTTATGGGTCATTGTTACCTGAAATAAATGAATAATAATAATAATTTCCCCGAAAGTTTTACTAAATCTGTAGCGTTTTCGAAAGTTGCGCTCGTTGTAATGTTCAAATGTATTTATTCGCACTGTTAAAACGGTCACGATAGTTGTCCATTAATTCCACGTCTTCAAAATCATTAAAATCAACAAAGTCTACGAAATCTATTGCGAATTCCGGCAGAGAATGTTATGACAGGCTACAATTCAAATTAAAGTTTTATGTTAAGAGGCTATCTTGGTAAGACCATGTGGCCGCGTTCAAGGTTGCATTGTTTTGTAGCTGTCCCTCTCCGAGCCCTATCCTACCCGAGCTCGTACGGTGAGACAGCATACACTACGCGAAGTTATCAACCCGTTATTTGGATGTTTCGTAGTCCAGTGATCATTTGAAGGATACAGTATATTATGTAGCCATTTTTTCAATACAGTATATTAATAAAATTTCAGATGTCGGTGTTTTTTCCAAATTGTTCTAAATTAATTCATACTCTTGTAAAACAGGTTCAAAGTTGGGGCTTTTTATTACCGAAAAATACAATACTTTGACGCCCTGTAACTCTGGAAGTATATATTTAAACGAAAATCTGACTCACCACCGACACAGATATTTGTTTCTAGATTGTGCCTTGAAAATTTCATAGATTTTCATAGCTTAATACTCAAAATATGACTGGACTACGTTTGTATGGGCGCTTTGACAACAGCATACCCTCTTTTAAGCAGTGTCTAAGCTGACATCGGCTAAACATGCATTTGTGGTAACATTTTTTCAAAACGTGTGTCTAAAGCTTGTTTATCTTTTTTGTGGTAAGACTGCTAATGTTTAATTGTATCTATTTGACGCGGATAACTAAAACCAATAATTCTCGGATGAAACAAAAAAGGAACTCGTAATTTTTAAGCTTATGATCTTGGCGCCTTTTGTTAGAAAATACTAAATCTTTACATGACTTTGAACTCAATTTTAATCATTCGCTTGAATTGATAAAACTGTTAATTGGCGTAACGAAAACGAAATCCTCAATACTGATAACTGTAGAAACTGTCAATGTCTATCAGTGTGGTGTCAATTTTCAAAACTGGTATGGAGTATACGAGTATCTATCGCCTCTAGCAACGAGTGGTTGTCGCCACTCGTTGCAAAAGAGCGATTCAAAAATACAAGATATCACATGTCTAACGAAAATCAGTAGAAATCGAGCGCTTGAAGCACGTCAAGTGAATCAAAAATAGGGCACTTGAATACATATAGATACATAAATATTTATATGTCTTCAAGAGCTATAGAGATATAAGAACATTTTACTGTTATAAGACCTACGGTGTGTATGTTATATCGGTCATATAACTTTTTTCCAGATTTTTTGAATCTCACATAAATTTCCTGCCACTTTAGAAAAATAAAAAAGAATGCCTAGATGAATAGTGGATGGGGGAATGAGGAAGAAGTATACCTGGACATGTAAATGTTAGCTTCTTTTTAATACTGTACCAGTTTGCAAACTTAATCTCTCACAGAAATTTCAGACAAACATAGAATTGCAGCTGTAGCAGCCCAAATTTATTGTAACCTAGTTCTCGATGGATTTATAGACACAAATAGCTGAACGTTTCAGGCTATCTGTCTTCCAGTTACAATGGAACTTGGTCTGGACTTGGAAAACAGGTAGATAAATTTTGTATTATTTGAGAACAACTTGTTTCTTTCTTTATCCCTCAGTGCCCTTTCGGGTTGTTTAGAGACATGCTGATCAATAATGTTTTTTTCTTTTGAAAAAGGAAACGTAGAAAAAAATTTAATTTTAAGTGATTTATTAAGTTAGAAATTGATGGATATGCAATTAATACATTTGATACTTACTCCGCGTCGATGCAGCGTGGTGTCGGTTTTATAATAGAACTATCGGTGAGTAATGTGTTCCAGTATGAAAGGCAGACCCAGCGGCCTCCAACGGCCTCATCATTGCTTACGGTCTAAAAGAAAATGAAATATATGGTTAAAGAAATTTATTGATATCAAAATAAATTTACATCTCACTTCATGAGATTACAGTAACATAAATAAAAAAGCGGCCAAGTGCAAGTCGGACTCGCCCATGAAGGGTTCCGTAGCAGCAATTAACATAATATAACAGTTCTTGTAGTTCGTTGTAACTTTGATGTTTTAATAATAGTGTATTTTTTTAAATTATTAAGTAAACGTATTTTAAAACACTACTTACTAGATCTCGTTCAAATTAATTTTCGATGGAAGTTTGTATGGCAATGTACATAATAAATTTTTTTAAGTTTTATCATTCTCTTATTTTATAAATTACAGTGGGGCACACACACTTTGGAAGTGTCTTTCGCGCAAAACTATTCAGTTTATGAAGACCTATCAATTAGATACCCCACACGTATGGGTTTGATGAAAATAAATTGAGTTTCAGTTCTAAGCATGGGGAACCCCCAATTTTTTTTTCTATTTTTGTGTGAAAATTTTAATGCGGTTCACAGAATACATCTACTTACCAAGTTTCAACAGTATATAGTTCTTATAGTTTCGGAAAAAAGTGGCTGTGACGTACAGACAGACAGACATGACGAATCCATAAGGGTTCCGTTTTTTGCCATTTGGCTACGGAACCATAAAAATGCCGTGTAAGTAAGCATTCGAAAACTATTATTAAACGATTCGGGTCAAAAACACACCCGTAGACAATCCTTTTGACTCCCAGGTATAAAAATTCATGCGCACTTTGTGTCAATTCTACCAGTAATCGAATGTTGATGTTTGAATTGTAATGCACACGATTTGTATAAGCTTTAAATTATTAACCAGCTATTTCGCGTGAAAATAAACAAAATTAATGAGCAGAGCTGAAAGTTAACAACTAATAACACATTAAATACACTCGGAAAACGGATATAAATCATATTCGTATGGTAGTTTATTACACGCCGCGGTGGGAGTGCGCTAATCTCTATCAAATTAGTCGGTTATCTGCTTCTGGTGTGAGTTATTAGTTGCAGTGTTACAGAGTTGGTGTAACCACAGCAAAGAAGACTCAGAAGCACCACTCACGCTCAAATAAACCAAACGTAGACGGGCGTAAGGCCAAACAGTTATTAAAACAATGTATCAAGTATATATATTTTTTAATCATAATTTATTGCTTATAGATAGATAGATAATCATTTTATTTGCCAGCATAATACAAAGAAAAAATACACACACACAAGAAAAAAAACACAATACAAGTCAGACACAAATAACATCATCGTTTACTTCAATGTATCATGCCAGCAAAAAGGCCCGAACTATGAGCCCACAACGCTGATAATTCGGCTCGAGCCTAGTCTAGCCTTATCACATCGTAGTAGACGGTACTCGTACTTTAAAAATATATTAAAAACAAATGTGATACCCCAGTGGGGCACGGCAATGGATCCGATGGATTAGGTATCATAAAATTACATTATTAAATTTCTTAAGAAAAAAACAAGATCAAAACACGAGTGAAAGATATTAAGTTTCATATGTAAGATTAAAATGGTTATCAGATAATATATGGTGATTAGTATTTTGTGTGATTTTAAATGTTGAAATTATTAGGAAAAACAGGTCCATCAATCAAACATCTAACTGAATACTGATTTGTGAGGGTCGTTCTATCGCTGGGAACATAACCCGGGACCTCTGTATTGTGAGTGGCTAAAAATAGAACACCGTAATTATATTTAAAACTAGCAGCCCGTCCCGGCTTCGCACGGGGTAGACAATTATTTATTTTTGGAAATTTGGATATAAAACACTTTTTTTCACAAATATTTTTATTTATTAAATAATTATTATTTATTAATTATATATATATATAAAAAATTATTTCAGTGCCCCCTCCACCCCGCCCGCCGCGATGCCCGGTGCGCTTTTCAGACTGCATCGCAAACAACGGCCACGGCGCTATGGCGGTTTTGTTTACTGTTTGAATTTTTTAATTCGTAATATATTTTGAATGGAAAGTCCAATTTAAATAATTTAAAAACTATTTTATAGGTAGTTAAATGGTCTTGACCATAAAATAATTTATTTGGATAAGGATTAATATAAACACATAAATAGCATGGTTTGAATTTGGTTACCATTTTCATTAATGTTTAAAATGAAAAAAGTTGTTGTAGTGACATAACTACAATAGTTGGACATATGCTACCGCGGAGTTTTTTGTAGAC
This sequence comes from Carcina quercana, assembly GCA_910589575.2. Classification (NCBI taxonomy): domain Eukaryota; kingdom Metazoa; phylum Arthropoda; class Insecta; order Lepidoptera; family Depressariidae; genus Carcina; species Carcina quercana. Next base: position 2,839,706 of record OU342431.1, on the reverse strand, counting down.
ATTATGATGTTCAACAACAATATTGAATGTTGTACATTATTTTGTTCTATCGCTAATAGTTTCGGCAGCGCATTCGACGAAAGACATTTTAAGACTCATTTTTCTACACCTTCGGTTACATTGTTCAAATTTTACCAAGGATCCCTAATTTTTTTCAAAATGAAATGTAGCCTATGTCAAATTGGAAGAATGTAGCATTCTATTGGTGAAAGAATTTTTTAAATCGTCCCAGTACTTTTTGAGCCTATTCATTACAAACATACAAAAATAGGTACAAATCTTTCCTCTTTATAATATTAGTGTAGATGTAGATATAGACATGACTATAGTAATCCATACTAACTTTATAAATGCAAAAGTTAGTTTATTTATTTGTTTGGCCTTTCTTCACGTCATAACTGAGAATCAAACTGAATTAATTTTTTGCATATACATACGTAGTTGAAAGGTTTGAAAAGGATAAAGGGTACTTACTTGAATAAGGTAACTATATGCATCAGTCATAGCGACAGTAGTGTGATATTATAACGGGACACTACTAGGCATGCGCTCCGGTGTAAGATTAGCCATCAGGGACATTCGCAATTAGTGGAATTAGTTAAAATGGATGAGCAATTAGGATATTGGTATTATTGATTTGTATATTTGTCTTTTAGCTGAAATAAACACTATCACTACTAACCGTAGGCCTAATATAATAATAAATCATTATCTGCAACAAACTCATTGTCACACGACAAAAAGTTAAGTGCATGTCGGGCCACACGTTCCGTAGTTGATCGGGTTTTATAAAAAGTAATTTTGAATGAAATTTGCATGAAACTTTCATTTTGCCTATTCTATACACTTTGACATTTTATAGTTTGGTCGACTATTACTCGTGAACCTGTAAATCCATTCTATTTAATCTAATCTCTAATATTTTCTTGTCTATAATACGTGTAAATTGGTTCTCCTATCAGATTAACAGTCACTTTTGATGCTCCTTATTTAATAAAACTAAAAAATAAAGCCAACTTAGTCGTGATAGTTTTCCTTTTAAGATCAGTATATATACTACAACTATGAATTTTTTCAGATTTTAAAAGTAATAAGCAGATAGAGCGGTGTGGACGCTTTACTCGGACAAAAATTATAATTTTCAACCGTCTCCAAAAACGTAGGAGTATGTTGTTATATCCGACGGGACTGTTTTTTTAAATTTTTGTTTTCTCATAACCTTTGACTGGGTGAACCGACTTTGATATTTTTTTAAATATAAGTCTTTAATTTGCTGTAGACGGTTAGGGCAGTTGAAGTCGGTTTCTAGATCTTTTTGAACGCGTAAAGCCGCGGACGGACAGAGCGAAACTATAAGTGTTCCTTGTTTGACTACGGAATCCTAAAAAAACATACCAATACCTAGCAAAGTAACAATACAATATAACATAAACAGACAGTGCACAGTGCTCTAGACATTACTTACAATTAGCCTCATTCGGTTTGCCCTGCACAGAAAGCCCATCCCAGAAGATTGGACTCTCCAGGTGCTCACCAATTGTCCTAATTATCTTGTTTTTAGACGACCGTAAGTGATAATAGATTTATGATGCGCGAGATCACATTACATTACGTTTGGCATACGAGTGTCATACAATTCATCCGAATTCCTATAAGGGTTTCGTAGTAAGGTAGATTTCCTTCCTTTTATGAAAAGGCTTCAAAAAAAGAATAGTCGTTCCATGGTTCGTGACAAAAAATTCTACCGCTGTTGGATGGAAACCGTGCTCAACCAGAAGGCTCAAACTAATGAGGCCCTGGGCTCTGCTTCCTTTCACATCGGAACGCAACTGTGCCGCGGCTCGGCGTATCTTTGAGCAATTCGATGACATTAAATGACAATTAAGCAATTTAATCCAAAAGTAAGTATGCTGCTTTACTTATCGAGCTGCAACTTGCCTGACGGGAGTTTTAATTATAAAATACAAACAGTTGATAAATTAAGCTATAGTTTCCGTAAACAAACTATTACTAATATTATACGCGTAAATTTTGTTCCCCAACATCAACACTATACAGTATAAACTAACCAACAAAAATATAAAAGACAGACAAATGATAGTTTTAACGTAGGTATATTTTTGTTTTAAAAAAACTCGGAATGCATGTGCACTTCAAACTCTTTACGCAAACAAAAAGAGCTCTAAACCTCAAACCAACATAATCAATATCAGCGCCATCTCTCCAGCAGTCGTTGAACTAACACGTAATCTACTTACGAAGGTCCTGTTTGCTGAGGCTGTATAGGAGTTGAGCAGTAGTACAGATAGAGGTATCGGGACACTCCGTTGCTTCTAATTGCCTTTTCTTGCTCGTATTAGTTTAGTGGAATATTCTAATGTGTGGCGCTACGCCCCTCTGAAACCAATTGGAGTTTGCTAGACAAGTTCTATTCGACAATATTAGATGTGGTAAAAAGCTTACATATTTAGTACTGAATAGTTATTTGCTGTTCGTGAATTACAAAAAGTCTCCTTTTTATTTAGGTTTAAAATTAGTAACATTGTTAGGTAAAGTTATTATTTATTTGGAGATATAATGATGATAATTTTTGTATAAATACAATTTAAGTTAATTGGGAACATTAACTTAAACGTTTTCCAAAATATCTGCTTGACTTGGTTGTGTTCGTGATTTTAGCTGTAATCATAATAAAATATGTTTTGTTTATGTTCGTGATTTATAAATTCCATTCCTTCTTGTAAAATAGTATTTGGTAAGTTTTGGAACAAAATAACTTACTCGCATCTACAAATATTTAAAACTGTTTAGGAATGAGTTTACAAATTAGTCATAATTTAAAAACATTGTATCATTTTACAAAGCATTCAAAGAGTGTCTTTAAAATACTTTTCACGATATAAATATAATGTTCAGCTTGCGTAGCAGGAGACTTGAGTGCGATGAGAATGAGACATTGTAATATCTTAACTTCAAATCGTATAGATATTTGACGTTTAAAAATGGCACATCTTACTTCTACAGCCCTCTCGCGTCTCATTCTACGCAGGCTCTTCATGAAAATATTAATCAAAATATTACACATACTCTGTTGGACTAGCCAAGTGTGTGACAATATATGTATTCAGTTTAAAGTGTAAACGAGATTAAAATCAAAGCAAAATTAAATGAGTTAACACGAATGCTCCTCGTAAAAGCTTCTCTAATTGACCCCTCAAAGTACTTACCTACTTTTTGCTACGGAGTTACTACGAAAAATTCTACGCTGTGCTACGAGATTTGTAGCCTGTCTACGAAAGGTGAATAAAGCGTTCACTACTTTAAAAGCAGTTTAAAGGTGTAAGTGATCTTGGTACTTTAGAAAGTGTCTTGTTATTTTGTAGTGAAGGTAGATTGAATTTCCAAAAACATTCCAGTAGTGTTTTGGAACAAGGTCTCGTCAACAAAGAGATTAGAGCAGTCTAGTAAAGCTCGAGACTTTACTTTTGAATTTTAATAGAATACGCGTAGTGGACAATATGAAAACTATAGAGTATCGATCAATACACATATGAGTAACGACCACATAGGTATATGTTTATTTTATATAATTATGTCACTCGTACTAGCGTTTCAATCTTGAAATTTAAAGGTTAATGAAGGCTTTAAGTGTTGCTTCTTTAGGATTTACTAATATGATATGACACTGACGAAATCGCTGTTTCATAATAATATGAGGTTTTAAGGTTCTGAGTACAAATGACATGATTTATTGAAATCATGTTGCAAAAACTACTAAACTTTCATTATGATTAATTGAAATGTGTAAGTCTTTAAACAATACAAAACACAATTGTTGGGTGGGTATAGATACGAGCAAGCCAAAGGAGTGACTTTGACAGTGACATTTTAAATCAGTGTTTAGAACGCCGTCTAAAAACTTACGATCGTTGAAAAAGTAAAAGAAAAGTTTTCATTCATTTTGACTTTACCAAACATACAGTATTTGTACCTTTGCCCAAAACTTCGAGTTAGCAGAAGATATCATTTCTTGGGACTCACGAGTTCTCTTAACTATAGATTATGCACCTGACAAAAATTATAAAAAACTGTTTTTCCGCACAAACAAACGCATTAAATATATTTTTGTTATTATATTTTAACTGTATCAATTACGTATAAAACTTGATTTCATTTCCCGTCATTATAATCCAAATTTCAATCCATATTTTTAGGTAATACTTATCAAAGCTATAATTATAAAAGTATAGTAAAATAAAGTATGGAAGTATTCTAATAGAATTCCCGGTTATATGTTCTCATATGTCACAACTCTTGCCTCTGATAGCCTAGAATTTAGTTTAAAAACGTCCCTTGAAGATGTTTTCTTTAAATAACCAACATAAAGGTGTTAATACTCATACAACACTGTCGGCTCACTGGAGAGTTGTATTTCAAATTACGACGTGTAGGTGTTTGTAATTTTGTTTGTTTGTTCTTTGAATAATTGGTGCTTAGGGGATAGATTGTGTGGATGTTGAGCTAGGGGAAATTTCGTAAATAAAACCTGTGTAGGTGTTTATTTTTGTTATAACATATGTATGCGAATTCTACGAAGTGAAAAATGTATGTGCCATCAATTCTTATTTTATTGTTACTTGTTGAATTGTTGTTTATTCTGAAAAAAAATATAAATGCGAAAAATTGTTTGTTTGTTTATTCTTCTTCTTCGTCATATTGAAGAGTCAGAATTACTTGTTTTTTTTTTGTCGTGAAGCTAAAATGATGTCACTATGCAACCGGATAATCTTGTTGCCTTCATTTTGCGTGGATATTATGCTAGAATAACAATTTGTGAGACCAAAATACATGTGATCATCTTCATGTTAAAAGTTACATTCTATCTAAATTTTATCAACAAGGGTTCAGTCATGAAAAGGCAACATAAATAATGTTAGTACTTTGTTGACAAATTTTTGCTAAAGGTTTTGTCCAGTTGCAGTAGCAACGGAAAATGGATAATTATTTTATCTATTTCATTAATCTTCTCTCCTTGTTCTTCTCTGGACGACTGATCTGGTCGAACCAAAGGTTTCCTTATCGAGAGCCAGAAACCACATTTTGCTTCATATTAATTTATAGTTACCTTTGTATTATAATGTAACGTAATAACTGCAAGTCTAACGCATAACTGAGTCAGGGGCCTACCACAAGATGTGTTTCGTTTCGTTTATGTTTCGTATTGCAGTTGAATTTGGTGCAAATTGTATGAATCCGAAATCTGAATTTTTAACGGATTTTGTGCGTTCGTTCTGCCCTGTTACTGATTACTATGCGGTAGGGTGTGTTTACGGAACGTCAAACCATGCATTGCGTAAGACCTGTAGTGTTAAATTCTTGTGAAAGATATTTATGGTATCTTTAATATATTCTATTAACAAATTCTAGTAAACATATTCCTTAATAATACACCTTTAAAGAAAATACCTGTTGTGTGGGTCTAGGCTTAAATAATCCTTCTGTTTGAACCGACCAATTTTCAGCTGCGAATCCAGAATTTGTAGGTAAATTCTCGTGTGCCGAAGTGAAATGGTGAATAATTTAACTTGCAGCAAAGGACGCGTCCAATACAGAAATGTTCACCTCAGCTGGTGTGAAATATGTGTTAGGATTTAATTTCCTGCTAACATTGTTCGAAACTTTATAATTAACTAGCTATCAAGTTAGTAAAATTGTATAATTATACTTAACTTTATCTAGATAAAAGTTCTCTATGTACCTATCCATTCAATACCAGCGTAGATGATAAATTTAATAAAGATCATGTAAGACATTTTGTCATGCAAAAGCAATCAACTTACAATATCAGTATTTCTTAACGGGGCCAAATGAGTTTGTTGAAATTTCAAAGTAGATTCATTCGGAGTCAATATGTGGTCATATAAAAGGTATCTTTAAACGATAAAAAAATTGCGTCATAGTTTTTGACCTATGTATCATGAAAAATTTGCGTGAAATATACTATTTATTCTCCCCTCTATCTCCGAAGTTTCCAAAGTCTTAAATAAAAAAAACCTAAATCTCAGACATAAATTTACATAAATATGACAGGAACACTTATGTATCTATCTAGTAATTTTTTTTTGAGAAATAGATTTCTCAAAAACATCTTGGCAAACAAATTTTAGTTTTTCAGACGAGAAAATAAACTTTATGTTAAGAAGGTACTGCACGAAATTTTGTTTGATATTTATTGAGTTGTCATGTGTATTGCTTATTAATTTTATTATTCATGTATTTGTATCAAATTTCAACAATAGCGTGCCCTTGTTCAAGGATCGGGCTAACCTAAACAAGTTGTTTCAATGTATTTAACTAATTCAGTGCACAGTAGTAGACTTTAATTTACAATTTTTCGTGCAGTACCATCTGAATGCAAACAAATACATTTTGCTCAGCCTTTCTAAAAATATCTTTGTGAAATCTTCATTAACATTTCCAGATTCCTTCCGTTATAATTAAAACAGAAGGTGCAAAACAAAGTAATAAACATAAAAATGGAAAGACAAAGCCCAAACAGAAGGGGTTGCGATATAATTAAACGCGGTTGATTTTTAGATTTAATTTTACGGTTTACCTTTTGTATTTGTAGACAATAGGCTACCTTGACAATGGAGGCTCACCTACGGCAGGGTTAAATCGTGTAGCCTTGAGTTTCTGATGGGGAGTGACACTCGTTCACTATGAAAGTCATAGTAGGTTATATATTTCTCGAGGGCAGGAAATGTTTATCAATTTTGAACTTTATTTGTTTATCAAATTATGTTCAACTAGCTTCCGCCCGCGTCTTTGTCCGCGTGTACTTCAGGATGTATTCTACTTATTCGATAGGCACAGGTGACGTATATGACAAATTATTATACAGCATAAGGTACAAAATAGTGTTTATTCTGTTACGTAGTCTAATAATTTAAAGAAACAAAATAAATTTGAATATCTGACGTAGTACATTCAAATAGTCTTCACACCAATATTATAAACGCGAAAGTTTGTATATACGAATTACATATTCTATGGTCGGTTGCTAGGCAACGCGTTTTCGTTATGCCTAAATTGCCCATGTAATCCCACTAATATTATAAGTGTGATTTTGTACAATTTACACAATATGTCTTTATAAATTATAGCCTATATGTTATTCTGATGTATAAGCTATATTATTGTAAAGTTTCATTCAAATCCATTCAGTAGTTTTTCCGTGAAAGCGTCACAAACATCTAAACATCCAAACTTTCACACTTATAATATTAGTAGGATAAGGTATATTGTTATGAACGACTTCTTTGATAATGCGATCCTATTTAATTTTGATAGATTCCCGGGTAAAGACCGGTGGTTACTTAATACTTTATAAGGTACAAAAATTGATAGTGATTGGAAAAGACTTGTTGCTTCTTAGGCGATATTTTGTCTTTCTCTGTTTCCAGCATTTTGGAAAATATAGTCATGAATATTTAAAATGTAAAGTGATTCAGATCCTGTATTTCTTACTGCAAAGTCAAAACTCTATCTCCAGTGCGAAACTGTCCCTTTGAAAAACTTCTGGAAAGGTGAATTTTAAAAATATATGGAGCCTGGACCAGGTCAATGAACACCAAATATAATAAAAGATGTTTTTTTTTCTTCAAATTAACCTTTTTTGATCATCTATTATCAACAAATCTAACCGAATGCCCTGTACAATATATGATTTCCCTCAAACAAGTGCAACACAAAACAAGAATATGGGACTGTCAAAATCAAAGATGAAAATATAATATAAAATTTGTTTTATGTTTTGCTAAAGTCACGCCCGCCATTTTGGTTGTCAATGTCATTAATGCTGTCTGCATCCAGAAACTGAACCACTTTGATCCATACCATAGATACGATTTATAAAACCGCTATTCTTTATAGTTCTAGATCATAAATATAATAATAAATTATTATCTACCGCTGCTTTAGAAATAAACTAAACATGCAATAATTGATAATGCATTGTTTAAACTGCAGATGTTTTATATATTTACTCGTGCTATATAATAACCATTTCTAAACGAATCTGTGACAACGCAAAATTCTAAGTAGTCGGAGCTGTCCTCAAGCTGACCTTTAAAATGAAAGTGAAATTCACATAGAAAAACGAAATTATTTTGTACACGTAAATTACCAATATAATCTGATCATTACAAATTTTAATGTAACTTCCATATTTTTACATTTATTAAAGCTGAGCTGAGCTGGCCCCAGATGAACCTTTACCTTTTTGTTTTTTGATATAATATGTGCACGTACAACTAGTAAAAAAAGACACTCTTATTGAGCTCTGGCTTGACCTTCTAACTAGAGCTACTTTATACAATGAGTTACTACGAAGCGTGTAGCCAATTCTAGCTAGTCAAGAATAAGGTCGCTCCATTTAAACAAATGCAACCAGAGTTGCCACTTAAATGTCAATTTTTTGCCTCAACTTTTCTTGGCTTGTTATTGTCTATAAATGGAACCGCCTGCAATAAAGATTCTAACATGAAATGAAAATATATATGACTTAAATTGGTTCTTACAAGGTGATTAGTAATTTTTATTGCAATTTTATTACAATGGCAAACTGATAGCTATGTTTCAATTTAAATTTATAAAGCCGGCTTAAAATATTTCAATTACTCAAAATACCTGCCGTGTAAACTCGTCTTTAGAATTTGATGACCCCATATCACGCCACAGGTGTTGTAAGTGTTGACCATGGGAAAAATATTTAGGTGATGGTTGATAGTGATAAGTGTTTAATCAATAAAGTACACGAATAGAAAGTTCATATCAACAAAATGGCCGGACACTACATAATTTCGTGATATCGTTTCTTATCCTCATGCATCGAACGGATGATGTTTTTATGCACTAGCATGTGTGAGTGAATCCGAGCGCGCGATACTGCCGGCCCCTGGACCGGTCACTTTCTTGCGGGGAGAGGTGAGGTATCACGGATCGTTTGGGTGAACGTCTGTTTTTGACAAGGGCAAATTTTTTCGCAAAATCTTTTTAAATAATCAATGAGTCACTCGCTTAGTATTTCCTAAAACACAATAATGTAAATTAACAGTGTTATCGTACGTACTGTATCATTAAGCAAACTGCGCAGTAATTAGATGAAAATTAGCTCAGCACCGTGTTTGTATTATAACACAAGGTATCGTGCTTCGTATTGGCTGGAATAGTTCCTCAAATAGGTTAGTAATTGTTGACTTAGCGAAACAACCATGTTACTTGCTAATTGTAATGAAGGCGGACCAAAGAAAATTACCTCGAATAATGCATTCTCATGTTTTCACTTACTTTTCATTATAATGTTATGTGAACTACTTAAAATACTCGCAAGTGTATATACTATTTTTTACACATTCACTTTTATGTATTTGGCTAAACGTACTTAATCCTCAAATCAATGTTGAAAAAACATTAAATTACCATTGTAAATTAGATGCACCACTTACCACAATTTTACTAGCTTTAACTAAATTTAACGCTTACTTGTCATTTTTAGGGTTCCATACCCCAAGGGTAAAAACGGGACCTCCTCCTGTTTCGAAGTCGGTTGAAAGGGGCCTTAATATTCAAAAATTAAATACTAAGATTGGACAAGTTGTAAAAATGGTTATTGAAAAATATGTTATTATTACCTTTGCATAACCTACTTACCAATATTTTTACTCTCCCTAAACAACATTCAACAAACTACACAAACAACTTCTAAAAATTTATCGTTCGAGCATGATTTCGACGACTCTAAAGCCTAACAGAAATTATGCTAACTCAAACCAAACGTAATTACGCAACAGACTTCTAAGAAATAGAAGGTGAAAATGTTCACGAACTAATGGCACGGAAAATAAACCGTGTCGGCTTTGAAAGCGTAACGTTTGTTTTCATTGTCATCCGACGAGATAGATGTGAATGAGGTTTCAACAAACTTTACAATTTCGTTTTATGCACGATTCGTTTGCAGTGTTCAAAATCTACATATTGTTTGGATTAAAGAATGGCTTTTGGTATTTGTGGTCTAGTCTTAGTAGTAGTCTTTATAATAAGATTATCCTATGTCATCCTTTATCGTGCCATATTTACTGCAATCGCCAATTCGCCAGACAAGCGTAGTGATTGCGTAAATCCTGAATATTGTAGCAATCTTTGATACAGGCTCATGTCAACAGTGGAAAAAATTATCTGATGTTTATTGTTTATTTTTTTGTGGCTTACAGTGACGGAGGCATCTTCTACAGTGACTCGACTGATAATAAAAATGGCTGTTTTCGTATTGACTTTTAGATGACATTGATTCCACGTGATCTAGGCAATTTCAACCATTAAAAAAGATTTCTTGGGGCATTTGATACTAAGTTTATATTAAAATTATGGATTTTGGGGACACCAAAATCTACGAACAGTCATCAACACATATGTCTTAATTTACGATTAGAAAATTAACACACTTAATTCTCAGTTACGTCACCGGCTTAGCGACTCCAAATATCCATCACGAGAAATCGCATTGTCTCCTGTTATGCCTGTCATGCCATTCGGATTATTAAAGAGTAGCCCAGGCCTAGTGAAAACGGACCGATTAATATACGTAAAGAATTCGAATTTCAAACAATTTCCACCCAATACGAAAGCAATACGAAATAAAAACGAAACGAAACACATATTGTGGTAGCGGCCCAGAACTTTCAAAATTTCAGGTGGTGTCGTTTGAAATGTATGTCTATAACTCACGAATCGTATCAGAAAGTGGACACATGCCTTTTTAGGAAGGCTAAAAGGACGCAACATATTTTTTATTTGTCTTGACATACTCGTAGTGTGGGTGCCAAGCTAATAGATTTATGTTATTTCCGAAAACTAGTAGCATTAACATAGATCATGCAGCAGATCAACATAGGTCTTGAATTTAAATTATGATCGGCACATATTATCTTGTAAGTTGTAAAAGGTCACTAAAGGGAAAATGTCATGGGTGCAATTTACTAAGGATGATTACAACCTAACGACTAAGGAATGTGTTGGCTGATGTCATTCAATATTGATCCATGTTGCATAGGAAAAAAGGTATAACATCAGCAAATACATCCGTGAGCTGTGATGATTTTCGTCCTGAGTGAATTGCATCCCAGGATATAGGAAGTAACTTCTACTTATATAGGAATCGACATATTACTAAGAGTGCTTCAGCTGCATATTTTGAGCTTTCCCTATAGATAGTCACGTCAGACTTTTCAGTTAATCACCACGATTGGTAGGCAGATCGTGTTAACATAGATATACACTGTTCACCGTCTCTTGTTTTCTCCTTTACTCACTATTAGTGCCACCCAGTGGATAACATATATGAGACGATTTTATTCTAAAGCCGATACCACACGGGTGAGGAAATTCTTGTTTAGTTTGAATCCTACACGATGATGTAAAATCAAAGCCATAATCACTGACCTTGATGTTTTAGACACAAAGATGAATCAATTTATGTTTACACCACCAACACATAACTTACATATTACTAATGTATATATTGACAGTTTAAATCATTAACCTATGATTATTTATAAATATATGTTGCAGCTGTAAAAAAGTCCGCTAAATCAGCCTGTGCTTGCTCCACGAGGAAATGAACGCTGGTTTTCAGTTTGTTAATTTTTCGTTGTCTTGACTTTGCTAAGAATTTATTGTTAGTTTATAAGCCTAATTCCTATTTCCAGCAGTGAAAGTTGAACGATTCCTGTCTGATGATGATATAAGCCCAAATATTGTAGTGCCCTTACAGGAACTGATGAAGTCTTTTCTCAACATAAAACTTTTATAAGTCGGTGGAAAAAAATACATGTATAATCACAGTAATGATGCTCCTTAGGTAACATTTCGTAAATTATGTCTAGTGAAACTTACATCAACTTATGTGTGTAATCTCTTACCTATGCCACCATTTCAGGACATTTAGTAGAATTTACCCAAAAGATGGAGTCGTTTTTTAAGCCGCCTAGTCTCGAGAACGAAGATAAATGCCTCGTAAATACATACGGCTTTCTTAACGTAAGTACTTAGGCATTAGGCAGGTTTCCTGAAAGAGGCACAAAGTTGGGATTTATTCAGCTTGTATTTGTTTTATACGAAAAGATTCTTGTCTTGCGGATTGTTTTTCTGTAAAAGGCAACAAAGGTTGTCTTAGGAAAGGTATTTGTAGAGGGCATATGATACTGGCCAAACATAATCACAATGTATACAAACGCACAATATAAACTTTTACATCTTTTTGGTGATTGATAACAATTAGGTATCTTTGAAACATAATCCGCCAAACATCTCCTGTATTCATTCCTTACTGTTTTACGACACCCACGCAATGAATAGATTCGCAGTCTGAAAGCAATTTGCAGCTTTCTTTTGACGTTTGTTGGATATAAGAATGCAAACGCCTGAAGTTTTTATGCAACAAATATAAAACTGTATATCGTGCTATTCATTTTCTCGCAGGCGCCTCTCTCTCGCCCCTTGTTGCAACGTCGGTGTGTGCATGACATGTACTTTATTTTGTTTTAATTAATAAACCGTTTAAATCGTTTCTGTCTTGACTTCCTTTATTTGTATCAGGTTATGGGCCGTCCCATACCTACGGATTAGTGTTCGCGAAAGTAAAAGTGCCGAAATTAGTATAAAAACAGTGAAACAAAAACCGCGTGACAAAAAGTAGATAACCTCACTTTACTTTCAAATCAGTGAATTACTTTTTTCAGCATTTTCAGCTTATATTAATGAGTGACAGTAATATGGCTAATCATTCAATGTCCATTGAAAAGTTGAAAGGACGGGAAAATTGGGCTAGTTGGAGTTTTGCAGTCAAAGCATATTTGCAACTCGAAGACTTATATGATGTAATTGAAAATGAACCCACAAACGACCCACAAAGTAAACAAAAAGACATTAGAGCCAAATCAAAATTGATATTATTAGTGGATCCAATACTATACGTACATATTCAAGATGCTGTAAATGCAAAACAGGTATGGGATAACTTAACAAAGGCATTTCAAGACAGCGGGTTGACAAGAAAAGTTGGACTATTGAAAGAATTAATAAATACTAACCTGGAAAATAGTTCATCAGTGGAGGATTATGTCAACAAAATAATGTCAGCGGCACACAAATTAAGAAATATCAATTTTAAAGTTGATGATGAGTGGCTTGGGACTTTGATGCTGGCCGGCTTACCTGATATGTACAAGCCAATGATCATGGGTTTAGAAAGCTCTGGTTTAAAGATTAGTGCTGATCTTGTCAAAAATAAATTATTGCAAGAGGTTCAAAATACAGACACTACCGCTCTTTATACAAATGCTAAATCTAAACAAGTAAAATATGAACAGCAGAATAAAAAAAGGTCCCAGGTGTTATAATTGCAACAAGTATGGGCACTTGAGCAAGAATTGTTGGTTTAAAAAAGGAAATAAAAATACAAATAAAACTGGATTTGTGGCAGCATTTTCAGCAGCAACAATGAATGACTGTTTTAATTGGTACGTTGACTCAGGGGCCTCCATGCATATGACGATGCACAGGGAGTGGCTATGTGATGTCAGATCACCACCTGTTTCTAATATCAGGATTGCAGATAATAAAATACTGAAAGTTGAATGTTGTGGAAATGTTATTTTAGAAGTCCCAGATTCAAATGGTTGTATGAATAAAATACAGGTGAAAAATGTCATATATGTGCCAGAATTATCAACTAATTTAATATCAGTCAGTAAAATGATAAATAATGGCTGTAAAGTTGAATTTAACAAAAATGGTTGTATTATTTCAAATCAGTTGGGACAGAAAGTAGCAATAGCAGATTTAATAAATGATATGTACCGGCTACAAGTAAAACATAATACAATTATTGCTATGCCAGTGATGACCGAGAATGATACTATCATATGGCACCAGAGGATGGGCCATCTGAATTTTACTGATATGGAAAAGATACCTCAGTGTACTACCGGTGTTAAATTGTCTCCGAAGAAAGAAAATATGACATGCTTAAGTTGTATACAAGGAAAGCAAACAAGGCAGTCATTTCCAAGTGAAGGCTCCCGTGCAAACGAACTGCTAGAAGTTATCCACTCCGATGTATGTGGACCGATGCAAACTGCAACACTTGGAGGTGCCAAGTATTTTGTCACTTTCATAGACGATTTTTCTAGAAAAGTATTCGTATATCCTATCAAAAGTAAAACTGATGTATTGGAAAAATTTATTGAATATAAAAACAGAGTGGAAAATCAATTAAACAAGAAGATAAAAATATTAAGAACTGACAATGGCAAGGAATATGTAAACAATAATTTTGACAATTATTTAAAGAAATTTGGAATACTGCACCAAACCACAAACCCGTATACGCCGGAACAAAATGGGCTAAGCGAACGTATGAATAGAACATTGATTGAACGGTCAAAATGTATGCTAATAAATGCTTCTTTACAGAATACCTTTTGGGGTGAAGCTGTGGCAACGGCAGCGCACATCATAAATCGCTCGCCAACCAAATCTCTCTCTTATATAACCCCAGAAGAAGTATGGACTGGCACAAAACCAGACTTAAGTCATTTAAGAATTTTCGGGTGCCGAGCAATGGTGCACATACCCAAGGAACGCCGTCAAAAATTAGACACAAAGTCACGTGAGTTGATTTTTGTTGGTTACAATGATTGTGTAAAAGGCTACCGTTTTGTAGATCCGAAGACAAAGAATGTAATAATGAGTAGAGATGTTGTGTTTCTCGAAGCCACTGTAAATAAAAATATTATTAAAAATGAAACATTAATACCAGAAAAGGAAATTAAAGAACCTGAAAGAGAAACAGAAGAACCTAAAAAAATAAAAGAAGAACCTAAAAAAGAAAAAATGAAAATTATTAACACAAGAAAAGTTACTTCAAACAAAATGATAAACAATAAAAATGATAACATTTACTTACCTTTGTTCCAAACAGAAGAAGTACAGACTAATGTTGTACAAATGCAAAATGAAGAAATAGAAAATATTTCTAGTGATGAAAATGAGAATTCATCAACAACCTCTAATTATACTGACCCAGATGATGAAACATATATACCATCAAATGAAAGCTCTACCTCAACTATCAGTGATGTATCACAGAGGCGAAATATCACCAAACATAATCGAAGGGAAGAAATGTATATGGCAGAATCGACAAACGAAAATGGTAATGAACCAGAAGCTCTTATATGTATGAGTAGTGAGACAGCCATGGGAATTCTAGATAAAGATCCACAGAGTCTAACTGAAGCTCTTGAAAGCGATAAAGCAGACAAATGGCTAGAAGCCATGAAGGAAGAGCACCACTCTTTACTACAAAATAATACATGGACACTTGTTGATCCTCCGATGAATAAGAAAATTATTCAATGCAAATGGGTGTACAAAACAAAAACTGATGAAAATGGTAACGTGTTAAGATATAAAGCCCGTCTAGTAGTAAAAGGTTTTCAACAGAAAAAGGGTGTAGATTACAACGAAATATATGCACCAGTGGTGAGATACACCTCTATACGATACCTGATTGGATTATCAGTAAAATATAACCTCAAAATCCATCAGATGGATGCAGTTACTGCTTTCCTACAAGGTGACATTGAAGAAGATATTTTCATGTCACAGCCACCTTATTTCGAAGAAGGAAACCAAGTGTGCAAGCTTAATAAATCCATATATGGTCTGAAACAAGCAAGCAGACAATGGAATAAAAAGTTAAATTCAGCATTATTGCAAATAGGAATGACACGATCAAAAGTAGATCCGTGTATTTACTACAGAATTATTGATGAACAAGATATATTATTTATTTCAGTTTACGTAGATGACACCCTGTATTTTTACAACAATGAACAAACAGTAATGATGATTAGAAATAAATTGAATGAGAAGTTTCATATGAAAGACTTGGGACCAGCAAAATGTTGTATTGGGTTCAGAATAAATCAAAATGTAAAAGATGAAATTACACTAGATCAGATTCAGTATATCAAGAAAATACTTTCACGTTTTAATATGAGTGACTGCAAACCTGCTTATACACCGTGTGAAGCTAATCTGCAATTAGTAAAAGCTAAAAGTGAAGAAGAAATAAAAAGGAATATACCTTACCATGAACTGATTGGATGTTTGCTATATCTATCACAGGGCACTAGACCAGATATAGCTTTTATGGTAAACCAATTGAGCCGATTTAATAATGAGCCAACCGCACAACACTGGTCAGCTGCAAAAAGAGTCTTAAGATATCTACAGGGAACAATGGACTTTAAACTTACCTTCAAGAAAAATAATGCTAATATCATGGGTTACTGTGATTCAAATTGGGCCTCTGATACAGAAGACAGAAGGTCGTGTACAGGGTACATGTTTATTTTTCAGGGAGCCGCAATTAGTTGGAGTTCTAAGAGGCAACCTACCATAGCTCTCTCAAGTACAGAGGCGGAGTATATGTCTCTTGCCACCGCTATACAAGAAGCAATATGGCTAAAACAATTGGAAAATGATTTCTGGCCTATGTTGTTAAATATACCATTGTGTATGTTTTGTGATAACCAAAGTGCAATTAGCATTTCAGATAACGACACTTGGCGAGCCAGAAGCAAGCACATAGATGTTCGCTACCACTTTATTAGAGAGCGGATCGCATTGAAGCAAGTCACTGTTCGTTACAAGAGCACTGAAGAGATGGTCGCTGACGCTCTCACCAAAGGGCTACCACGTCCGAAGCACGAAGCCTTCATGCAAGTAATGGGTTTGCATTCTGGGGGGCGTGTTGGATATAAGAATGCAAACGCCTGAAGTTTTTATGCAACAAATATAAAACTGTATATCGTGCTATTCATTTTCTCGCAGGCGCCTCTCTCTCGCCCCTTGTTGCAACGTCGGTGTGTGCATGACATGTACTTTATTTTGTTTTAATTAATAAACCGTTTAAATCGTTTCTGTCTTGACTTCCTTTATTTGTATCAACGTTACCATAATAATAATAATAATAAAGACATCTAACGCTTATACAGTTCCGTATTAAATTACGTCATCACCTCCAAGTATTTAATGATACTTTGTGTGTCATACAGATTGAAATTGAATATCGATAACTTTTAAAATTTTCTTAATATTTACGTCAAACAAAACGAAAAATGATTTGTTGTGAAATTAAAAGTTTCAAAACAAGTTTCTCATTAACCATACATACATTCTTATATATTTTACTTATCAACCAACTTCAAAAAGGAGGCGTTTCTCAATTCGACGAATATGTTTTTTACATGATCAATTATTCGTCAAAACGTCAACTGTATTATAGAGAGACATAATAATATGCCTCACCTCACTGCCAAAATGTTAAACAGGGTTATCGCAGTCTAAAACTGTGACCTCACGAGTTCGTAGTCAAGGGGAAACAAATGCACTCACGTAACTTGTTCATAGAAAGTACGAAAATAGAAGCTTGGATAATGTATTAAGCGCGCTAAAGAGTAAACTTAAGGTTAAACATTTGTAAACTAGCTTTATATTTCTCAAATAGCACATCATAAATTTATAAAACTAACAGGCAGATTGCCATCGACATACATAGTTTATAATAATAACAATAAAGTATTTATTAAATACATTAATTTAGATAACAATTTGGTTTCCAATAATTTCCGATACTATATTAAATTACTATCTATGTTAACATCAAAGCTATGAGACATTTAGCTTCCAAGCTAGAATACTCAGTCTTATGGGAGCTTCTTCCTTTCGGTGTAGCAGATTGTAATATTATGTCATTTTTCGGACTAGTCTTATGTAGACTCACTTATAGGTTCTAAGTATGAATGAATAGAATTTATTTGACTTATAGTTTGGAATTGTGATATGTGTATCCCAAAGTAAATAAGTAACTTCACTGTGGTGTTATTCTATCAAATTTCTATGCTGAATTACACAGCTAACTACGAAATGACTTCAGGCAGACGCAAAATGTTTTATTACTAAATATTTGACATTTTGAATAAAGTTTTCATCACGGATTTAGCGCTGTAATTTTACAGAGTAGCACTACCGACGTGTATGCATGGTGCAATATATCCTACACACTCCGACACCAATTCCTAGGACGTGTTCACAAAATTTCACTGTAACAATTGAGCGTCGTATCCTCTACTTACCGCATCTCATCTGCAAAATATCTAACGTCAAATCTCAACTAAACGTGCCAAAGTATTTTGTCCTCTCGAACTCATATATCGCGTGCTATAATTCCTTCAAAGCTCGACCGAGCATCCTCTGCCGTCATGAAATATGAACCGAAATTCCGAATGCCCGGGTATTTCACATATGAGATCCTGTTATGTCATGCGACTGATGTAATTACGATCCATGATTAAGTCTGTGATCCATTTCTACCCAGAATGCTTACTGCATTTCCTCTTGCAGAATCACGCTTTGCAGATTGAGCCTTGATTTAAGGAATAAGGGTATAAAATGGAGCGTAATGGATGATCTGTTCAAAAAACTGGATGAGACAGGTTATTATTTTGAAGCCAGTTACAATGGGAATCAAGACGGATTAGGTAATTTTTGTGACTGATGTCTGGGGTTGCTGGAATTTTAGCGTACGCGACGCAGTGTAAAAATGTTTGAGCGAAAGTGAAAACAAAAGAAAACATGTCTTTTGTTATATTTATTTTATCAGCAGGTAGCACCCGGAAAATGTCCGCTGCTGAACATATGCCTCCCCCTTGTTACTCCACAAGGATAGGTGTTACTCCACAATAAATCGAGCCACTCGAATTACATACATACTACTACATACAGTCATCATCATCATCATCAGCCGGGAAACGTCCACAGCTGGACATAGGCCTCCCTCATGGTACGCCACATCGACCGGTCCCGAGCCACCTGCATCCAGCGACTCCCCGCGACTCTAACCAGGTCGTCGGTCCATCTAGTAAGGGGACGGCCTGGTAGACGTTTCCCGGTACGTGGTCGCCACTCGAGAACCTTTACTCCCCACCGGTTATCGGTTCTTCGAGCGATGTGGCCTGCCCATTGCCACTTCAGCTCACTGACTCGTCGAGCTATGTCGGTGACCTTCGTTCGTCTACGGATTTCCTCATTCCGGACCTTATCACGTAGAGAAATTCCGAGGATAGCTCGTTCCATTGCTCGCTGAGTGACTTTGAGCTTGTTTATTCGGCCCACAGTAAAAGACCACGTTTCGGTTCCGTATGTCATCACTGGCAACACGCACTGATCAAAGACTTTTGTCTTTAGACGCTGAGGTATTTTGGAAAAATACATACAGTTATTAGAGTTTAAATAGTGTTTGCACCTACATACCTGAACCCTGACAGGGCGTAGCAAAATGTATAGAAGTTTTATTTAGGTTTAGATTCCCCGCCACCTTGACCAGGTCGTCCAGTCCGTCTAGTAGGGGGACATGGAACACGTTTTCCTGTTCTTGGTCACCACTCGAGAACTCTTACTTCCTACTGGTTACCTGTTCTTCGAGCGATGTGGCCTGCCAAATCCCGCTCAGCTTACATATTTAGATATTTTTAAGATAGATTTTATATTTATTTGAGGTGTTCTGCATCTAACCTCATGTTAGTGACAATAGTGGTTGATGAAGATACGTGTTGGCCTCAAAGGTTCCTATTATTTTCGTTTGAACTCTTCAATTCAAATTTTCTGATGAATGGAAAGAATTCTTTCATCAGTATTTAATTTGGAGTCTGGAGAGAACAGTATATTATTGAGTATGTGAGATTCTCGAAGATCACAATCACGAAAGCTTTTCATGTTTTTCCACAGTAGGTTGGTGATCACATTTTCAGTGACACTAAGCGGACACTAGGTTTTGTGGTCTTCGATTTATAATATAATAGCAACATTTCGTCCTAAGGGCCGTAGCGTCTAATGTCTGTCAACATTTTATTGAGATCCCCTTGCCAAGCGGATTATGGAAAATGAAGTAAATGGAATGCAAAGGTATATTTAGTTCAAAAGTTAATATATAATTATAGTATCATCATCAGGCCTACTCTCCTACAATGAGTGTATGGGCCACAGTTTGGATTGGTTGACTTCACACACACCTTTGAATTTCTTCTCAGGAGTGTGCAGGTTTCCTCGCAATGTTTTCCTTCACCGAAAAGCCATAAATGATTTTTGACATCATCATTCGCACATTCCAAATAAAAAATTGGAACACATTGCTACGATCCAGGATCGAACCCAGACCTCGATTTTTAAAGACTGACGCTCTACCCAACTGAGCTACCACTACTTTTTTTGTGTATTTTGTAGATGTTTTATTAGTGTTCAATAAACTGCTTAACAAATAAAGGTTCATGTCAAGCAAGCCATTATGAAGCGAACATTACCACCCGTCTTCCTAGATATTTTTATTTAGCAGAAAACATTCTACCGAAACATTATACGTGTTTAACAGACGAATCCAAATCTAAACTACGGTTACATTTTAATTAAGCTATCAAACACAAAGCCACGCGAAGGAGATAGGTACTTAGCAACCGGATCTAATAAAACAGGATCGGCTTCGTATTGAGTTTAAAATTTTCATGAAATGTACTTGTTTCAATGTCTACTATTAATTAGCTAGCCTTCGCCCGCGACTTCTTCTGCGTCGACTATATAAATTATAAATTTACTAAGATAAAATTAGCTTACGTCCTTATTCATGCCATAGTCCACTTGAATATCAGAATTCAGATGAGGCGTCTTTCTTCTTTTTGAGTTTTTTCGCCCTTTATTCTCTGCAAAACGCCGTTTTGAAATTATAGTCACATGGCTACAAATAATTGTTACAATTTGACTTTGTAATAAAATATTAGAGTTTGAACTTTTTAAAAAATACTTGTTACTGAATGTATCAGAATATCTAATTAGACATCTACTCCATCGTTTTCTCTGTCACATGTGAGGGAAACTCATAGACAAATAACACTCACGCGACGACGGTTACAGAAAATCTTCCCCTAACACATTAACCTAATAAAACTGGCAAAGTTGGTTGAGGAGGAAACGTGCGGCCACTCGAGGTCATTATGCCGTCATGGCGGAGTTGCAACTTCTGAAGCAATAGACGCCCCAACTTGGTGTTTGCGAACATAATTACGGTTGGCGGCCGCGATTGGGCGAACTCCGCGAGAAATTGGTCCACGCTACTTGGCACGTCTGCTTTGTAAGTATCATGACTTGGTGAATTTTATTTACTTAAGTTATTTTATAATGTATTGTTATGCTAATGACTTCGTTCTTATATATTTTCGATTTAACAAGAACAAATAATGGTATTAGTATTTTGTCAAGGTCATTCATAATTATAATTTACAATAGTAAGCTAGTGATTCTTAAAGGAACGTGCGGCCACTCGAGGTCAATATCAAGAGGTTTCTCAACTCATTATGCCGTCATGGCGGAGTTGCAGCTTCTGAAGCAATATACGCCCCAACTTGAGATTTGCGAACATAATAACTGTTGCTACTAAACTATGCAGGAATTTGGTATGGAACGTGGCAAAAACTATTCAACTGAAACTATTTGCCAAAAATGTAAAACAATAAGTATGATAGACTGCTCGCTAAATCAGGAACATATTATTTAAAATGCAATGTCTTTAAATGATTCACGCATTCTTCAAACTGACTGTAGAACTGTAATAGGATTGATGTTTAAATTAAAAAACTTCTCAAGAATCTTTGAAGAATTATTTAAATTTCTATACAAACTTTCATTCCCTATTTAACTATCATAAAGGATAAATTGCCAAAATTTCCCGTTACTTCACCTAGACTAAACTAGATTATTATCCGCAGTTTCGTCTACGCTCAGTAATAATCCCACGGGGAACATTTATACGATCGAGAAAGAAGTCTTTATCTTTTTCCATGCCTTACGCCCTGTGCGCCGTGTTTGTTTGTGTTTGCTGTTGTTTCATAAGGATTGATTGTTTTAGTAAATCACTAGTACTAGTTTTAATAAAGTACAAAATGTATAACTTATGTCTACGAGTGTGAGTCGATTTTCGAAAATGTTCTCCAACGATTCATATTCGTTACGTAAACACTTCGGAAAATGGTTACCTTTGTTTTACAATCGAAAAGTGCACGTTCTAAATTACTAAAGTTCGCGCGCACATATTTCAGTTTGGAAACAAAATACCAATCGAAACTTTTTCAATACCATAATTCTATTGTTCTGAAGTTGATACATTTCGTGGTAGCATTATTAAACCCCTGCTTTTGGTAGCATGTTGGCGACTAGCGATCAAAACATACGAACTAATTCCTATTATAACCTACCACGCACTTCCATGCAATACTTAACTTACCTACACTCGTTTAGGGATGGAAATAGCTTGATTTATACCGGTTCTTCTGCCTTTATTATAGTAATTTTGGTGTAAAATATAGGTGAAAATCCTTTATGCACTGTTACGTTAATATAACAGTTAGATAGGCCTTCCACGTATTATCTTCTAGGTTATTAATTGTGGGTACCGTCATTATACCTTTGATGCTAATTAGACATTTATTAGTATCCGATAAGTCTAATCCTTTGATTGCGGTTTTCCCAAAAAGATAAAAAGTGTAGGAATGAATGAAAGCTTTTCCAATGTTACCTTAATAATAGAGTGGTTGTAGTTTGGGAAAAGCCTCCTGTGTGTGCTGAAGCTAAAAACCAAATGAATTTAAAAATTTACTGGACAATCATGTACACAATTTTAAAACTACTTAACCTCTATCAGTTTTATAATCTGCTTGATGTCTTATAATAATAGAGAAAGATTACTTTAGCTGTCTTTATAGATTTTATCATTATTGATGCAACATATCTTCAGAAGAATAAATACATTTCCTTTACTAAAAAGTCTTGTAAGTTGGTCATTATTTTGACTACCTTATTTGAGCAAAGTAAACCTTATGCTTAAACTTTGTACAAACCACAAGAATGCAGAAAGGAAATTTCAACGAAATACAAAATAATAAACAGACAATGAATTGCGTCGGTAATATTTTTGTGTAAGAATCAGTATACATGATGTACGCAGGTAAATTTTTCTAATATTAATATAATTCTTGGAAAACATGAGTTCAATGGCCTTTAGGTAAGAAAATATTCAATCTTTTTGGTTGATAGAGCACTTTCCTACTTAAATGTCCGGCTGGCTTAACCCCGTCACAGGCCTACCGATTCCATCTGTTCTAGGTATAATTATAAGTAAGTGGAAGGCAGGCAGAATCAGTAGGTTTGTAGCGGGGTTTAAATTACTGTAACAGGGAAATAGTCATTTCAAATTTAGTGGTAAGAATGTAATCTTCACTATAGTATTCCTAGTTGAATTTGATATGTAGTTTGCTATATAAGAACTGACTCTTTGATACCAATAACTAGCTAGTCAGTAAAATTTGCAATGTATCAAGAAGTACAATTGCGTCAGTAGTTTTTACAAATTTTTGAAAATTGTTTCAATTTAAATATCGGAATGAAATATTTTACAGAATAATAAAAGTAAATTTTAGTAACGCCCATTTTCTAAATTAAAAACAATTAAAATCAAATTTGTTTTTAAAAGTTTTGAAGAAGAGTAAATAGGCACCTTCTAGACCAACACGTAACATCGTCGACCTCATCGTCACTAACCATCAGGTGAGATTGAGGTCAAGTGTTGGTCTATCTTTAATAAATAAAAAAATAAAAAAAGAATATACGCTAAAACTCGTAACGGTATAGTTACGATGTTAAACCCAAAAAACAGCCAAGATAGACAAATAAAGTTTCCAATTTAGAATACATGTTTTTAGTAGGGGCTTTTAATAAACTGAAACACTATTATTTAGATGGAAACTTTCCAGATTGAATACATAACTCTCGTAAGCGGCGCCAAAGTTAGCCTGACGCAAAGTGTTTCAAATAAAAATGAGGCAATTTTTACTTGTTCCGACCCGACTTTTAAACGAGGAAACTGAAAATAATTATCTGGTTAATTAACCACCTAATTTAACGAGCTTACCTGGCCGCTTGAGCAAAAATACACTCCTTTCCTCTTTGCGAAGGGTAACCAAATATACTGGTAAATCGAGGGGAATTGGATCAATTCATTTAAATAATAATAATTACACACAATGACTTTGCTTCAAGCTAGTAAACACCTCATGTCTTCTTATGGGTGCATCAAAAAGGGACTTCGGGAAGATTACTGGAGAAGGACAAAACTGACTACCCCATGTACTACCAATATTTACTTCGACTGCCAAGCCTTCCATTAGCTGTTGTTATTATGGAAATTCACATCATGATAACCTTGTTCATCTACGATGATATCTCATAGCCATGTAGTTTATTTCTATTTTTTATGTATAGAAGATAACGCTTGACCAAAATCTCACCTGAGGTAAGTGACGATGAGGTCGACGATGTTACGCGTTGATCTAGAAGGCGCTATTTACTCTTCGTCTCAAGATTCCCAAGCTTTTGAAGTTAACAATGATGACTTACTCTAGATAGAGAGTAATATTTACCTTCTTAAGACCAAACGGCTAAATTAATATGAATGAAATTTGTATACAAAATGTAGCCTAGGGCGGCTTGGAAAGGTCCTAAACCTTTTATAGCTCTGATAAAGTGACCTTATTTCCAAAATATACATTATTAACCCGCTTGGGAATAATCCATAACTTCTCAAAAGTATGGTTAGAGCATCGTCCCCTCGCTCAACCCTTTCAAGTAATTTTGACGCCTACATAAACGAATGGTCCCACCTCTTCTGCAGTACTGCGCAAATACATTCAGTTTTATGAGCTGTGCAGTGTCAGATGTTTTGAGATCAGCTAGAATGCCACGTCAGTAGTATTGAATCCCGTTTATTATATGATATAAATGCTTTACAAAGCAGAGTACACCGATTTTTGAATTCAGTCTTTCGATTGAGTTGTGTGCAGTGGTAGAAGATCAGTCTTTGAAGAGTTTAAATATGGAATGCCTTCAGTTGTGGTTCATTTCAGGGTGTTCTGAATCATATGTAATCTTAATAAGGATGAAATTCACTATCGATTTATTTTTTAGAATGCATATTATTATATGTCCTTTACCACTCTGATGGATATATATAGAACATATATATACATTATTATTATTTATTATGGTATCATGTTTTCGAACAACAATAATAAAATTCAAGGCGTCAAGAGAAGTTCAAAGTGCAAACCTTAGCCTCAACTTAAACCTTGACTGACAATATCTCTAGGTTCCTAGTCAACACGGTTAGGATCTACGAGTATATCGAATTACGCTTGCAAATAAATCTTCGAGCTGTGAAGATGTGAGGAAGTTTGCTCTAAGCAAATGCACCCCCTGTATAAAGGCGAATAAAAACTCTATTGTATTTTAAAGAATCTGTAAAGAAAATATTGCAGTCTTTGCTTGAATAAAATTTAAAAAGCACAGGTACTTTTAGTCTAAGAGACTTAAGACAACGATTCCAAGTGCTATTCTAAGATAACATCAATGAGAGTTAAAACTTTAATTGAACCTGCTTTGAAGAGCTTATAAGTACACTGAAAGTACGAGAAGATACTCGAAAAGCTCTCTACTAACTCCGATCATGAGTTTTTCAAACGTTAAGTGGAATAAGTTTAAATCGTGTTTAAAATTGGAACAAAGAAATCATGTTATTGGTAAACCAACTGCTATTTGAATGTGATAAACTTGTTACAGCTAAGTTTGTAAACTTAAATATTTTTTAGGTATGATGGCACTTGGCCTTCATCTCACCTGACGGTAAGTGACAATAAGGCTTTTGGCTGGTAAGCATGCGCACCCAGAAGCCTCTGAAGCGCTGGCTATGTTACTTTTCATATCGGAACACAGTGCTATTAACACTGCTGTTTCGCGGCAGACTTAAGTAGAATGGTAGTAGCTAGCCAGGCGGACATAGAAAATGCCCTAGCCCCAACTAAACCGACCCATAGGTACATCTCTGGGAATCAAACCCGGGACCTCCAGGTTGTGAATCCCACATTTAGTCATTAGGCTACAATTGCAACCCCCTGGTTGAAATTTTATTATTAAATTAGTACTTTTAGCTAACTTTAGCATGGTGCTGATTCAGGCTACAAAGTACATACGTATAAGCTGGGTCTCAATTAAGACTATATTTTTTAATCACGTCTTCATTACTTCACCAAAGGTAATTTGACGGAAACTCTGGAGCGTTATTAACTAACACTGCAGGCAGAATTTGATAACACGGTGGACGCTAGCCAGGCGGGAATAAAAGTGCCCACCAACTTAAATTGAGTAATCGAAGAGGGCTTCGTAAACGGTGACTGCGGGGAAATTGTAGGAGATGATCAGAAACATCTACCTAAATATGTATACGATAAGGTTATGGTATGTCACTCAATTGAATATTGTCATCCAATGGGTGGTATAAATGGCGACTGAAATATATCGGGAGGTTAGGAAGTAGCATCTATCTATGTACTAAGAGTATAGCTTTACCGCAATGATAAATCCTCTTGTCGAGCGTAATGCTTATTACAAAAACAGCCAAGTGCGAGCCGGACTCACGTACCAAGGGTTCTGTACAGAATGTAAATAATTACCATACTGAAAATCATAAATAATAGGTTACAGGTCTAATGCATAACTGAGCCTGTTCCTGAGGTGTGTGGGCGGTACGGATGTGTTTACGGAACGTCAAACGAAGCACATCTTCAGTCGGTTGTCCGTCACACTCGTACCGCCCACACCCTCTAGTACCGCTCCCATACCTTAGGAACAGACTCAGTTATGCGCAAGACCTGTAGGTAATATGCACCGATCCATGCTACAATGAATGCGCCTGACGGCATCTCATCTATAATCTAAATAATTATTATTTGTTGTTATAACAGCAACAAAAATACACATACTGTAAAAATTTCAACTTTCTATCTATTACGGCTCATGAGCTGCCCACTGACAGACAGAAGGACGGATGAACAGCATTGGTTACCCTAAGGGTACGGAACCGTAACAATCAAAGAAAGTTTTTCAATATAACTATCGATATTTTGTACATTTTTGATGATCATGACGACCGTTTTGAAACTGGAACCTCGTACCGTTCCCTAAATCCACTTCTCCTAATCCTAAAGCCAATTTAATTATACAAATTAAAGTAACAATTTCCCATCGTAAACTCCCCGCAGTGGGATCGATAGCACATGATAACGACACTTGGCAATAACTCGTGAGGCACATGGGTTGGCGCGTGCCGCAACTTTGCCGAGATGCGAGCACCCCGACTCTTAATATGTTAGTTCAAGAGGCATGTTGTGGTAATGTTCCTGCAATAGTAAATGTGCTAGACTGCTTTATTTATTTGCAATTGGAACGGTGACAAAATAAAGCCCATTTCTAGTTTTAGTCTTGCTACTGATACAGTCAAAATCGAGTTGCGGCTACAGAACTGGCTCGACTAGAGTTTAAACGGATTCTGTAGGGGACTCACTTGTCACGGAAAAGCTCCAAGTATTTTTTTCTTAAAGATAAGTTTAATAAAATCAGTAACATGTGTCTTATATTTCTAACTTCTGTTCAATTCCAGTAAGTACTATCACAACAATTATTAACAAACTCTAACTCTCTATTACATTACTGTTGCTCATTTCTTGAGTTCTGTACCTCAAAAAGAAAAAAGAAACCTCGTAGGGTCACTTTGTGGTCCATCTGTCTTTATTGTCTTTCCGTCTGTCAATGCCCTTTTTCTCAGAAACGCGTGGAAGTATCAAGTTGAAATTAATTTCTTGGCGCTTGGCAGGTTTTAAATTTTATTTTGATCTTATTCCAATCAAAATTTATCCTAGCTATGATTATTAACAAATTCTAATTTCCTAGTTTGTACAGTTTTACTCGTGTAATGATTTTTAGATAAAATACCTTGAAATATTTCTCGTTTTACGATTTATTAAAAAGTCTTTTTTTTATTTATTACTTTGATTATTAAAAAATTCTAACCTTTCTTAGGTTCTAACTCTTGCTACGATTAATAAAGAATTGAATTGGTGCAAGTATCCTTTACGTCTTAGAGCCACTAAAACTGAGCCATGTTGTTTCAGTTTTGTAAAAATGTAATATAGAAGATTAAAAGATTGTTTTAGAGTAAGAGTAGTAGCATCAAAGTATGCATCACCACTTAACTCAATCCCTTACGTGAAGGCATTGAAATTTAATTTTGGGTATCTCGAAGTGCTTCTAGTCTAAACTTTAAACCACACTTCCTATTCGAAAACCACGACCACATCATTATGCACATACGTAAAGCCCTGAATTACCTACCTTCATCAAAATTCAAACCGGACTACATCAAGATTAGACGTCAGATTCTCGCACTAAAACATGTAAGGAATAAATACATCAAAGCGGTGCAACCATTACAGCGGGCTGGGCGATATCAGCGATGGTCAAGTGAGGTTCGCTAGACCTACTTTGCATGTAGAAAGCGTAGAAAAGAAAAAAATATATTTCCACCGTAGATTTTTAAATTTTCCAGTGGCCTAGTGGTATTTTAACATTGGATCTTCTTTTATAATATATAAAATAAAGTCTGATTTTCATGGATTTTTGATCAGTTTTATTTGTCTCCGTCCCGAATAGCAGAATAACTATTAAAATATGAAATAACTTTAAAAAATTCATTTTTTTATACATTCACGACCTAACTGAAACTTTTAAATGACTTGATTTTTTGTAGAGTGATATTTGAAAGACCAAGAAAGGACGTAGGCTACATTTTACCCTGATCGGACGAGCAGTTCCCACGGATTACATTATAAAGTCCACGCGGGCGAAGCTGCATGCATAAGATAGTATTAAATAAAATTTAATAATAATAATAAATTCTTTATTTCAGATATACATCTACATATTAATATTAACACGATAATTTCTGATACAAATTGATGTTTCATTACTAATTCAATACTCTGGACCCTGGTCTAATTCCCACCGAAGTTCTTGGTACCGCATTTTGGTTGGCGGCTACTGTTTTGAGTGTTTGTAAATGGTTCGTCTTATGTATTCGTAAATCAGTAAATTTAGCAGGCAAAGACCCCATAGTTAATGTGTTGTAATTTTATGCTTCTGTGTTGGCATACTATGGCCATGTAGATTAACAGGTAATCTTTTCCTAAAGACACATTTAATGCTGATCCCAAGACTATTCCAATGTTATAATTTTGTACTGATTCTCTGAATATGCTATACAAATCCATGACATAGGGGGTTGTAACAAAGTTTTTATGGTAGCACTAGAATTTAATAATGTTTTTAGTTCTATAAAATACATGAAAAGGGTAATATTGTTATAATTATGTTGTTCTAGTGTATTATTCTTTAAAAAATAAATGATTGTTGTTTTAGTGTTACAATATATTAGTATCTTTTTTTTTCTCACTGCACAACTTAATTATTTTATATAATTATATTAGATACCAGAGTTTCGAATTCCGTGTATCCAGATCTGACTACCCTTTTGAACGTGCACTTAAATAACAACTTGTATTACTATACAATGCTAAAATGCATGTTGTCGAGAGAAAATCAAAACATGAATTTATCCGTTTTTGTCTTGCATAAGTATTATGGCTTTAAAAATTCTAGAATATTCCATTCGGATTTACTTTATCGTTATGGCTAAAGATTGATGCGCGGTGCGGCACTGGTAGGCCATTTCATTCAGTCAGGAATACAAATCGTGGTACGTGTGCAGCAAATCGGATTGCCTCTAAAATGGCTGAGGACCTTTAGGTATTCTGTCTATCACTTAGAGGCTTAGTTAGGCTTATAGGGATTAAGTTTGGCCTATAGCTTGTAGTCTATTGTCATAGAATATATCATGTATGAAGTGAAGTGGCAACGGGAAGCTAAGGTACACAAATTGTGCTCAATTACTGTATAATTTGGATTGGTGTTTCACCCTAAATTCGTCTACCGTCTAATAGATTACAGACAACTCTTGAATGCACGTGGCGGGGATCATGCTCTGTTACTTGCTATGAAATATGTGTTTCTTAGCAATATATGTGGTTCGGCTGATCTTAATGACAAGAAGCACATATATTTTTGTATGTCTTCGAAAATACATGTTTTACAAAACTATTTTATTCATTACAAGAGTACCAAAAGCCTCGATTTTTTTAATGAATTGTACTTTTGTTTGAACATAGTTTTTTAAAGTATTATTATTCAACTCAAGAAAGAGTGACTGAATTAAATCGTAATCTTTAAACCGAATCGCTCATCTCATCTGTACCTTCGTTAATATTATCTGCTCTTTGGTATTACTTATCTGTAGGGAATTCTCGGTAAGGTACTTACCTTGTAATAGAATAGTAGGTTCTACTATATAAGCCAGTGTCTACAAGTATATATAAATAAAAACAGCAGTTATGTATATAGTTATATTATTAGTAACCGCTTCTGCGACGTATGCTTCAAACAAACCTTTACATGCGTCTCTTTCCCACGTCTATACACTACAAGTATAATATACTCTTTAAATAAGCAAATAAATCGAGTAAATAAAGGAACCAATAAAAACACGCTTGTATGCTACGACAAAACATCTTTTTCTGTCATCTAAACACACAAAAATATGTTTTATTTACATAATTTCATAAATGTTACAATAAATAGTAGTAGAAACTACCTTTTAAATATAGAAATATTTGTGTCAGGTAGCCTCGCTCTAACAGATGTAGTTATAAGATTACGAGTAAACAGTAGTACAGTAAAAATTATTAAGAGAAAGTAAGTGTACATTTTTAAAAGAAATTAAGTTAGTTTTGTTTGTGTGTAAGGAGTGTACACAACTAGCCCAATAAAGTGTTTCATTACTTTAGTGGCGATAAAAACGCAAAAGCACAAAAATCATTGTATATTTAAATCTATGACTATATTTACCATACTCTTTTCGGAAACGTTCATCAATTATAATTATCATTTCGTTTTAATAAGAATATTAATTGTGTCACATCACAACAAATAATATCATTTATACTTTTGTTCACTTATTATGCAACTGACACAATTATAAATAAGAATACAGATAAAATGTAAAATAATTTTCATTGGACGAGGCATGATTAATGTGAATTTCACTCGTAACAGCGTCGACGGAATTTATTCGCTGTATAATGACGTCAGGTGTCTCTGATTCCGTCCGATGCCAATAAAGTTTTTATTTCCACCAGACAGCGATGGATGTTTCTGATTGTAGACAATTTGGATATTTCGTTCAACCGTTAAGCTTTGTCTCGACTCGATTTTCGGATTTATTACCATTTTATATGGATAAAACATGTGCGTAATTTTGTTTTGACACTAAGGGTCAATTCATACTAGCGCAGAGTCGAAGCGCATCGAAGCGTCAATCCTAAACTTAATATAGCAAATTCACCCTTATTTCCACAATGTAATGCACATATTTCTTCCAAGGAAAAAAAAAGACGCGCGAATTCACCCACATTCGAGGGAATTCGCGCGCCTGCGCGCGAGTAACTCTGATTGGTGCACGCGCATTCGCGCTTTGATTGTGAGGAATTTGACGCTTCGATGCGCTTCGACTCTGCGCTAGTATGAATTGACCCTTAGTTGTTTGGATTTGGACTTTTTGTGATTTAGTTTATGTATTCCAGTAAGGTTTATTGGTCTTCATGCGATGGATAAGTCTAATCTGAAAGATGGGACTACATCATGTATCGCTACGTCAGACTTTCACGGAGTGGTGCTCGCAGAAGTTAACATAGGTTATAGAAGTGTTTTAATGTATATTTTTAGTTTTAAATAGGTTTGTACTTGGCCTTCATCTCACCGGAAGCGTGTTCACTCAGAAGCCTCACACTAATGAGATGCTGGCTCAGATAAGTTAACATAGGTTATAGAAGTGTTTTAATGTATATTTTTAGTTTTAAATAGGTTTGTACTTGGCCTTCATCTCACCGGAAGCGTGTTCACTCAGAAGCCTCACACTAATGAGATGCTGGCTCAGATAAGTTAACATAGGTTATAGAAGTGTTTTAATGTATATTTTTAGTTTTAAATAGGTTTGTACTTGGCCTTCATCTCACCGGAAGCGTGTTCACTCAGAAGCCTCACACTAATGAGATGCTGGCTCAGATAAGTTAACATAGGTTATAGAAGTGTTTTAATGTATATTTTTAGTTTTAAATAGGTTTGTACTTGGCCTTCATCTCACCGGAAGCGTGTTCACTCAGAAGCCTCACACTAATGAGATGCTGGCTCAGATAAGTTAACATAGGTTATAGAAGTGTTTTAATGTATATTTTTAGTTTTAAATAGGTTTGTACTTGGCCTTCATCTCACCGGAAGCGTGTTCACTCAGAAGCCTCACACTAATGAGATGCTGGCTCAGATAAGTTAACATAGGTTATAGAAGTGTTTTAATGTATATTTTTAGTTTTAAATAGGTTTGTACTTGGCCTTCATCTCACCGGAAGCGTGTTCACTCAGAAGCCTCACACTAATGAGATGCTGGCTCAGATAAGTTAACATAGGTTATAGAAGTGTTTTAATGTATATTTTTAGTTTTAAATAGGTTTGTACTTGGCCTTCATCTCACCGGAAGCGTGTTCACTCAGAAGCCTCACACTAATGAGATGCTGGCTCAGATTCCTTTCTGATTCAGTACTATAAACACTGCTGTTTTTGTGGCAGACTTAGTTGACATGGTGGGAGCTGACCGGCGGAAGATCGATGCCTTACCACCAGCCAAATGGAGCACCGATAGGACACCACTAGGAATCGAAGCCGGGACCTCTGCATTATGAGTACAAGTGCGTAGCCACTAGACTACGGAGGTGGCTATATGCTGTCAACTTCCCGAATATTTTTCCCTTGGTCGCTCTTTGTGAACCCCGCGTAACGATTTGGGCCAACCTATTCTGCCGAGACCATTCGGCTGATTGCTGATACATATGCAAAACTTGATAGTGATACCTATTTGACACACACTGAATGCCATAAATTAAAATTTTCTGAAGCAAAGATCACCCATTCCGTAAAACTCATCCAAATACCAGTTCGTAATAAAATTAAAAGAAACTGATCTCGCTTCGAAACATTTTTACCATTTAACATAATTAACATTAGCTTTCCTTTATTGAAATAGTAGCGTTCTATTCAGACATTCAAATTACAAACACATTTTAACAACTTCTAGCAATTCTAACAATTTCAGACATAAAGTACTCCCTTAGTATTCAACGGATTGGTCTGAACTACTTTTAATGTTGGAAACCGATAATGGGTTTCCTCCGAATGAGAAACTGTTTTGGTTCGCGAATAGGTACTCGCAAGTCTATTGAATTTTAAATTAAATCCAATGTGTTTCGTAGGTGCCTTTGAATAGTAGAAACTTTAACCATTAGCTTTGTGGAAGGTTCTTTTAATGTTTTTATCGTTAGTTTACTTTCCTATAGTGTATAAAAGCGAGCATAGCTTATTTCAAGGACATCTTCGAAAACGAATGGTTGAACGTCAACTTCGTTTTAAGTTATGTGAGTATTTTGCTTCGTAAGTTAATTGGTTGAAAAATACCATTCTATCGTTGAGCTTCAACACCCAAGAAAAAAGCTTCAAAATATTTAATTAGAGTTTAATTCAATAAAACCAAGATATATTAAAAGCCCCACTAAAATTAGTATTTTTCAATGGACTTCAAGAAGATGGTTCTCAATTCAGTTTTTTTTAAAATATATGTTACGAGATAGCCGCGCCAATTAGAAATTGATTTTGACAATTATATTTTGTTTGGTAGAACATACTTCAGAAGTGTTCCCGTATAAGCTGTCTTGTAATTTATTTAGCACTTTTTGAGAAATCAACAAAAACAAAATATATACGCAGATAATTCTACCTGTAAAGGTGATAATATTAGGAGATGAATTCTGTAGACTTTTAGGGCAGTTCAAGTCGGCTTATTAGTTCTTTTTGAACGCGAATAACAGTTTACTTTTATTCTGGAACCAAAAATACTATGGGTATAATATTTAAATAATTACTTAAATATATTTGGAAATTATCGTAAACTCTGTCAGTGATCAACTTATTTTTTCGTCCAAGCAACAGCAAACGAAGGTCAAGGAAAAAGTATTTAAGGCGATGTTCAGAAAATAAGTTGCAGAAGAGAGAAAGGAATGATACAGAGTAGTATAGCGAAAGTATTACGTGCAGAATTACACAAGTCTATATGCACGGTAGAGGTATAAGTAAATTACTCAGGAACTTGTTTTATACTCAGCTTTAATATAACTGCATCCTGAAAGCGTTATTTCACTTTATAATTTTAATTTCGTTTGAATTTGTTATTAAAATAATTTTAAATTCAAATTGTAAGAAGAGCTGCTAGAATTTTATAATGAAAGTCGTTTTTACTGCTCAGTAGTCTCTTGAATAAATTAAATTTTAATAAGCGCTTAAGTGGATAAATGACAAAAATTAGTCTTATATAGAACAACAACCTTGCAACTTTGCAAATCTGAATTTGTATATAATGAACAGGATATAAACAACAACAAAACGTTGAGGTGGGATGAAACAGTAAAATGTTTAAAAAAAATTATGAGCAGACTTTGTTCTTGTTTGTATAATTTTTTGAAGAAATTTGTTTTCAGATGGTATGAATCAACCATCAATTTTGGACTTTTAAAATTATTATTTTTTGGAATCGCTGATAATAAAAGAAATTGAGAGCCTTACTCACTTGATGTGTGATAATCAATGCGAGATTTGAAGATTTTATTTGTATATTGTTTGAATTTTTATAATGTGTGATGTTATAAAATAAATAAGTACATATAAGAAGTATCGTAAACGCTACGAAAAGCCTGTTAATTCCAGCCAGTATACTTCAAACAAAGTACATACGCATATAAAATAATTTACAGTTGTGGCACTCTGATTATACGAGCAAACGCATAGTTTGGCCAAAGAGACATAAATTGGCACAAGAGAGCATATCATTAATTAAACTATATGTAGAGTATGAAATAAATAGGCACATCGCTCAAGTGGAATCCATTTTATACACAAACAATAACAACAACAATAAGTAATAATAACAATAAATTCTTTATTTCAGATATATATCCATATATACATCCATCAAGAAGATAAAAAAATTAAACGAAAGTATTTAATAAATTATTAAAACGAAACACAATGTCTAAAATTGAGTTTAATTTAAAAAAAGAAACGACACTTACTTTTGAAGCCCCTGAAAATTTTACGTATACAGTAAGGTTTGAAAATGTTTAATGGTCACTTTATAAAATGTAAAGTTTGGTCAAATGTAATTGAAAAATATAATCAGTAAAAGATACAACGAAACTAAAACTTCTACAGACAAACACAGATTTTTTAATCAAGGCCATTGAAAAAAAAAGCATGTCTTGTGCCTGAACCAATTATCATGACAGAGTTATGCTGTTTTGGCACCCGTACCACACAGCAATACTCCGCTCAACTTCCCATGCTGGCTCATTCTGCACTGAGTGGAGCTGGGGGAGTTGAGCGGGGTACGGAAGACGCGAACTATCAACCATTTGTCACTTATTTTACGAGATTGGAAAACACATTCGCCTCTTCCATGGTGCTTCACTGACTTCAGTATTATGCTCTACTTTTGAATTTTTTGCTTTGTTTCTCAATATCACATTTAATAATAAAATTCTAGTTCATTTTGATAGATAACTATTTTCTTGAATAATATCAAAAGCTTTAATTTGTTATTTCAGTAGAAGTGTTAAAAGTCACGACTTAACAATAGTTCATTCAACAGGCTTTCAAACTCCGCAAGTTTGATTAAGAACATTATTCCTTTTGAGACCGTTTTCGAATAAGAAAACGTTTTGCAAGTTTTCTAACAAGAATAACTGAAGAAAATTGGAACTGCTTGTGAGACGCAAAACTTATACTGGATCAATGGAATGTTTACTGGGTTTAGTTTTTATTGAAAATTTCAGAAACGCTCAAGCGTTCAGAGCAAGAGCCATGAAAAAGTTGTGCATTTTTATCATCATTGCCTCGCCTTATTCTGTTTCTCAATTGGGTCAGAAACCTTCAAATTTTCAAAAGTTACAAAAAATACTATGAAATTACACCTACAAACACATTTAACATACATAATGACTGTCACAGAATCTTCTTTCTTTTGAAGTTGAAATATTTTTCTGCTCTCCTTTCTCTGTTATGCATCTGTCTGTGTTGACTTTCCTCTTAGCTGATACCTGATGAAGTAATGATACAGCCGTGCAGTTTCAGATCATTAAGTTAATAAGGAACTTTTTTTACTCTCTGATGGGTTTGAAATTGACCTTTATCTCACCTTATGGTAAGTGATGCAGTGGCTATGATATCAAGGGGTCTCTTCCCACGGGTGTCGTAACAGTTGACTAAGGAAAAAACAATACCAGATGGAGGGGCAATAGCCTCCTCATGAAGAGCCAAATCGAATACTGCGATCAACAACCCGTCTGGCAGGCGTGGTGATTATGCCATGTACCCACCCTACTAAACATGGAGGAGGCCTAACTCCAGCAGTGGAAGTTTCCTGACTAATGATGACTAATTAACAAAAATACCGCTTGCTCAAAAACACAGTACAAAGTAAATTTATCGTTTTCCGTGGGCTCCGTACGCTTGGTAAAATTTCAGATAACAGGTAATTTTTCAACTGCAACCCAATATCTTACTGTCATAACCAAGTCACCAGGTATAAAAGATAGATTTATTTAAGCCTCAATATTACGCTGCATTCTACAGATTTTGATATACTTTTGAAATATAACGTACGAGTACGTACAATACATGATAAATATTTTGATTAGAATTCAAAACTAAATCAGGGATCTCGTTCTTATTAAAAATAAATTGAAGATTTATAAGGTTACAAAAGTGATACCATTTTTAAACCTATAGAAAATTTTCGCCAAATAAAACCAACAAAAATTATCAAAAGTTCGTATAACTGTTAAGATAATAACTACTTTGCAACTAATTTTCGTTTCCTACACACACAGGTGTATTTATAACTTTTCTACATGGCTTACACGAAAATAGACTTGTTTTATTGTTTTCCTATTTTTAGATTTTATTCTTTTGATAGTACAAGTAAACAGAAAAAGAAAGACAAAGAATTAATAAGGTCAACACTATCCTCCGCAAGATATACGTTGTCTACAGAACTGACGTAAACCGATAACAGTTGTTGAACAATAGCAATATGGTGGGAAGTGCCTCCAGTAATATCCCTGACAAAGTTTGTCACAAGCCCTTTATTGCTCACCACTATTACGCCGTCACCCCCTATATTGTTTGTGTTACCATTGTTTCCTTTATAACCGATATCGATTCTCACTTCAAAAGGCTAGACTAGCTTTATCAGCTCTAGGCTTTATTGGTGTTCACTGGTCCATATTTAAACAGAACGTAGTTGCCAGGATTATTGGTTTTGTTTTGACTTTCATATCGAGCAGAATGAGTTGATGGAGTCGCTTTATTCAATAACAGTTGCTATTTCAATTGTATTTTAGTTTTGATTGCATATACCTCTATATTATATCGGATCGAATACTAATCAAAAAGCAATTATATCCGAAACGCTAGGAGTTGTATTTGGTCTAAAACAAAGAAAACTATTGCGTACAGGTGCAATTAAATAATTAAGTAAAGATACAAAAAGTAAGTAGGTAACTTGAGTATTCTATAAATTATGAAAGGAAGCAGGAAAGAAAAGGAGTGAAATATTCCTCTCTTTTTCTAATCGCTACAAGTTCTTGAACACTTCGACCATATCGTCAATGAACATCAGGTGAGAGTGTGGAAATCCACAGTCTATCTATCGAGTTTTAGTCGAGTTACAATAGCAAACAGTAGCGGTAAATTGTAAGGGTAAACCGCACATGGCTATAACACAACCGAATTAGGAAAGAGCCCAAGAGTCCTAATTTTCCTAAATGGTGCAGTTGCTACCGTTATTACTTTAATCTGTGCGTAAATGTTTCCTCTCGTAAAGGTAAACGGAACGTTATATTTACCTCTTTCACTGTTGATACTGGTACACAAGCACTGAGGTTGAGGAAAAGCACGGTTCATGGGACTTTCCTTTCTGCATAATTAACATAAGTACCATTAAGATTGACTATCAATTACGTTTTAACAATATCAATTTGTTTGTAAAACTGATGCATAACTGTTAATTGTTCCAGTTGCAACTAATTACTTTCCATCATTAATAACCATTCCGTTTTAGTTATATTAGAGTCATCCATTTAAGATCCTGGCATAGCATTTACATTTATCCGCCTCCGAGGCCTAATGGTTATTATCATCAGACAGGAAACGTCCACTGCTGGACATAGGCCTCCTTCATGGTACGCCACATCGACCGGTCCCAAGCAACCTGCATCCAGCGTCTCCCCATGACCTTAATCAGGTCGTCGGTCCACCTAGTAGGGGGACGGCCCGGTAGACGTTTTCCGGTACGTGTTCGCCACTCGAGAACCTTTACTCCCCACTGGGTATCGAGCGTTGTGGCCTGCCCATTGCCACTTCAGCTCACTGACTCGACGAGCTATGTCGGTGACCTTCGTGGTTGGTTACACACTTATAGTTAAACCAGGAGGCCCCGGGTTCGATTCCCAGTCGGTATTTGGTTTGTTTGGTGGTAAGGTATTTTATGTGTCATATATCGTCCTTTGTGACATAAGATGTTACCTGTAACACTATCAACGACTTCTTTTTCGTACAATCGAGTATAAAAAGATGTGTCTACTTTTGAACCATGTAACATCACCTTGATTCTTCCCTCACCAGTTGATACTTCCCTCAAAATACAAGGAACAAGCAAGGGTGAATGTGACAAGGTATAAAAGTGGATATATCTGTTTGGACTCGAGTTTACATCCTTTCATCGTACGTACGTAACCTTTTACCATACCCTGAGATCGTAAAAGGATACTTTAGGAAATGTATCAAGAGTTCTTCATATAATAACAGCTCTTACTGTAATCCCCGTGGCAAGCATCTTTGTTGGCTGATCCACGAACAAATGTTTTTAATAGAAAAATCGACTTGGTGATTCATAACGGCTCATGTAACTATAGATTTTAAAAAAATAAATAATATTATATACTGTTTTTTTTTACTGTATTATGTTTTTTATCAATTTGATAGTTTAATGTAGGTTTTTATACACCGACACCAAGAATATTACTTTAATTCATATTTATCTAAGTTCAGTTTTAAAGTCTTACTACCGGCTACATTTATGGCCCATCATACGTTTATTGCCTGCATATTCACATCAATTTCACATCAATAATGACGTAATATCCATTCAATAAACCCATCTTCTATCTGCCACATGAACAGCAGATTAAACACCGAATTACCGTTTGATGAATCGACGGGCTGGAACTCACCGAATTGATAGACGGCTCGCCCAGTCAATGTTTGAGAGATAAATAGCCTTGCGGGGCGCGCATTGAATGCGTAACAAATGGTTTTACCGCCATCTAGTAGACGTAGGACAAACGCTTTGTACGTCCGACCTGCATCATCGACACAATACACCTCCGCATAAAAGGTTTCTTACGTTATTTATGACAGGAATTTTTCTTTGATCGCCTCTGATTAAAAGTTGACTGTGCGAGGCGTTGTAATCTGAAATATTTGATATCATCCCTTGAATTCATTTAGCTACTGACGTTTTTGGTGAAAGAACAGGAGCGTGGTGGACTTGTGGACTACATATCACCCATGTCTGTAAGTGAGAATTATCTACTTCAATGTCATCAACATCGTATCGTATCATCAATTCGCCTGCCAATCGAGGTGATAATGGATTTCTCCTAAGTAGTAAATCTGTCCACCAACAACAAGCACCAATTACTCCAGGTATCACTGACAGCCCTCTGTGCAGAGCACGCATGGAGGCTGAGGAGACAGCTGCTCACGTCCTGCTGGAGTGCTGAGGAGAGGCAACACTACGGGCAAATTACTCGCTCCCAGAGGCCAACTATGCGCGTCTGCTCCGCTCTTGACCCCTATTGTCGCCATACCCCCGTACCCCTGTACCGCGCGGGCGTGTACTCATTTAAGAGGGTATGCTGTTGTCAAAGCGCCCATACAAACGTAGTCCAGTCATATTTTGAGTATTAAGCTATGAAAATCTATGAAATTTTCAAGACACAATCTAGAAACAAATATCTGTGTCGGTGGTGAGTCAGATTTTCGTTTAAATATATACTTCCAGAGTTACAAGGCGTCAAAGTATTGTATTTTTCGGTAATAAAAAGCCCCAACTTTGAACCTGATTTACAAGAGTATAAATCAATTTAGAACAATTTGGAAAAACCACCGACATCTGAAATTTCATTAGTATACTGTATTAAAAAAATGGTTACATAATATACTGTATCCTTCAAATGATCCCTGGACTACGAAACATCCAAATAACGGGTGGATAACATCGCATAATGTATGCTGTCTCACCGTACGCGCTCGGGTAGGATAGGGCTCGGAGAGGGACAGCTACAAAACAATTCAACCTTGAAACTGACCACGTGGTCTTACCAACATAGCCTCTTAAGCGGTCTACCTTTATTTATAGCAGTTTTAAAACGATTTCAATAAAGATCTATGTCCCACTCGTATGTAATGTTTTCTTCTCCATCGATATTTCTGTCAATTGTTTAGAAAATTCTTCCACTGTTGGAAAGGATATACTCTAAAGTTGATCTCATTTTCACTAAATCACAATCTGATGTCAATCTGAATCAGAAAATGAGGGGATCACATGAAAATAAGGCGAAATCTTGAAATGTCACGTTCCGTGAATGTATTGCGCCTCGGCTTGGACTTTAAAAATGTATAATTTTACAATGGTAATCATCAAATAAAAGTTATTTAATTATCATTTTGGAATATTTTCGTATAGCTTATTTGTCCAAAAACATTAAAAATACACAAAACCGGCAAGAATTACTTTTAAAATAAGGCTTCAATGAAATGACATTTGACGATTCCGTTAAGTACAAAAAAGAATACTGAAATGAAAAAGTTGAACTTACAAAATACCAGCAAAAATGAAATTCTGGTATTTTTTTCATTAATCATTATCGATATCAACTTTAGATTATTATTAGATTTTTAATTATTGTACAAGTGCTGGCCTGATTTGAAACACTTCTTTTTATAGGGAATTTTAAAGGTAGATTTTATTTATTGTTATTCCTATGTAAAGCTATAATCTGTTCATATTTAAGTCAATAATAATTTTCTAGCTAAACCAACGCGCAATCGGCGGCTAAGTCGTCACTCTAATCACGAGGGAAGATCATACATAGCCTAGCGACTAAAACTGTGAGAAGCATACAACACACAGAAGAGATAAAGATAGATACTCGTAGGTATCAGAATTATTTCGTTCTATGATATAATAAAGATAAAGTACATGTTTTGCTTTCGGCTCAGAATTGTTCGTTGTAGACTAATATATGGGTATCTTTACCTTTCATAACAGAACATTTATCAAAAATGTGTTTAATGTATATTCTTGTATCATTATAAAGGTGGATACCATCTGGCCGATGCCTATCCCGAATACCAGACAAACTTTGAGGTATTTACAATGGCTTACAGCTGACTATGTCCACATTACAATCTGCCAACACCTATAAATTATCACACGAATTTATTTTATGTAGGGTATATGCAGATTTTGAGTGTTTTAAATCAAAATCATAAGATAATTTGACATTTTATTGAATCACATGTAATAAAAATGCTCATGTTTTCATTTAACTTCATCGATACTTTAAGATGACTCACAATTTTATTTAATTAACTTCGTGCGTTAGTTATAATTTCGTATTCATCAATGAGCAATTAGTATATTTTTGATTTCACTTAACCAGTCAGTGCAAATATTTATAACTTAATAAATGAGTAACGAAATTTCTAATTCGTATTTATTTGTTCTTTGATCAAAAACAATTATGTACCAAGATGAATTTATTTTAAAATTGTACATTTCATCTGCAAGTATAATAGTACTTCGAACATGTCAATATACATATTTAAATCTCTATTAACTAACTCAATAACAGTAGACTGGTTTCAATTTGCCTATAAATAAAATTAGTAACAATTCTCTATTACTCCGTGACGGTAGAATTTCATTACATTTACAATTTTAAGTTATACATAATTTTGTACAATATACATTCTTAGCCTACGACAAGTGCGATGATTAAAAAAATATAATATTAAAATTAAAAATTTAAGATGACTAATGGAATAATAAATATATTACACGACTAGATGCCGATTTTTAAACATCAGATTATCGCAGCCAAGGCATTATATATAATCTATTCCAAGTACCTGAGCATTGAAAAATCGGCCTCTACTAAGTTAAGATGTTAACAGTAAAATGTAGCTTACAGCCTCATTCCTTAATTTCTCTTACAGAGACTAAATTTAAAAGAGGTCTTGCATTTTCTAAGGATTTTCTTTATTTACAATATGATCATTATCAGTCATTGTCTCCAAGTTCAAATAAATTGTCTAATCTAGCCCCTTATTCTGGAGGTAATGGAACTTACTTGGACATTATAATAATTTGACAGGGAGAAGTATTTTTGGTAAAAACCCAGGCAATTTTAAATAACATGAACGTTTTAGTTTCAGAGTTATTTTATGTTGTCACTAAGAAAGTACAAACTTTTTGCACGTTTCAAGTTTGTAACCTCACAATTTTACCCATCTGGGGGTTGTACGGCAACTCGGATAAATATTCGATGTGTCACCAAAACGTTTGAATATATTGTATACACAATAGTTTTGCCTTAACCTACAACTTCGTTAGACACAACTTTCTTGATGTGCCGCCAGAAGAGGCGTCCGTGTCGTCACAACTTCTCGATGTGATTTTAAAGTTCCGTTGACACCACTGCGTCCGGAATCACTCTGAAAATATACTCTTAGTTAATTATTTATTTAATCATATAAATAAAGACCCATGAAAGAGGACTCGTTCGGACGGTTTCGTACTTTAAAAGTAAAAATGAAACCCTTATAGGATCACTTTGTTAACCGTCTGTCTGTCTGTCAATACCCTTTTTACACTCGAGAACAAAAATATTTACCCATTTTTCACCATGATGCACTGGATGGAAAATGACATTGATATCGTATTAACATTTAAAATTTGACATTTCCTTCACATTGCCTAGGAACAAGGAAAAGTAAGTATGACATGCTTCGAATGTTAGTACACATTTTTGTAGTCGAGTGCACATTGAAAGAGATAGCGCCTTATTAATAATTTTAAACCGATTAGATCATACCATTGCGACTGTTGTACTTTGAATAATATCGTGTCAACAAACTGTTAAAACTGTTTTAATATTATATAACAGTATACTCTGACTTTTAACTCCTACTTTAACAGTGAGATATTAATAAAAACCTAGGATGGAAAGGACTTTATACATGTCGACCCTAAATCCAACATCCCACACTGAAACATTTATGAAACAAGCGTTTGTAAAGAAATCACATCTGCTCATATAATCTTAATCCGTGCACTTCAAGAGAGAAAAAAACACGTCTAAACGCTTTACATTTAAATAAGCATGAAGACAGGGATACCTAAAAATATGATATTAAGATAAGCCATGTCAGCGATGTAGGCTTTCGAGATTATAATGTCAGTCTTGTCTGAGACGAGATTTGTAGGTGATGTCTTAATATAGTTAGGCAAGCTTTCCCCCCCGGCTCTGCACTCGCGCCACTGTTTTTACCTGCCATTACGTAAAGTATTTTGGTTTTACGCAGTTTTTGCACGCTTTACGTTCTGGTGGATCGACTTCAAAATGATTGATTGAAAGTCTGCGGTGCAACTCATAGATCTGTAGATTACAAAATCATCAATGGCTATATTAGTCTCCAGAAAAACTATTGAAAAAAGTGCATAGATAGGTAATCAGTGCAGTGGAATGACACGTTGCACAAATGTATGTAGCCTGGAATTGTTAACTTGTAATAATTTTCAAACGTCATTAGCAAATAAACGTGATTAAATTACAATTTTCGAATATTCTAGTCCAAATTATTTATGCAAAAACGTTAAAAACGCACAAAACAGGCAAAAAAAGATGGCGTCAATGAAATATTTGACGTTTTCAAAAAGTACAAAAAGAATGATTTTTAAAACAAAGATGTAATTCTTGTATTTTTCTACTCGTATATATCCTTGAATTATT
This sequence comes from Carcina quercana, assembly GCA_910589575.2. Classification (NCBI taxonomy): domain Eukaryota; kingdom Metazoa; phylum Arthropoda; class Insecta; order Lepidoptera; family Depressariidae; genus Carcina; species Carcina quercana. Next base: position 2,795,241 of record OU342431.1, on the reverse strand, counting down.
CCTCGATTTTTAAAATAGTATACGCTACAGTTGCAGGCCGGATTTGAAACATTTCTTTTAGACTTTGTGTTTGGGAGTTACAAAGAAGGGAAGAAAACCGTACATTATAATGAAATAAATGTACCAAACCAAATACTTTCCTATCAAAAATACTTCAACTATAGTTAATGACCCAAACACCTTTATATGTGTTTTTTGTCAGATGAATTGGTTTGTTTCTTTTACCGTAGTCGAGTAATCATAAAAATTATAGGTGTCTAATGAAACCATTTTTTATACTTAGTCTGGTTATTTATTAGCAAAAGTACTTGCCTTGTCTGGTCCCACATAAACAAAAGAAAATAAATCGTGTGTATTGTACTCGTACTTAATTTGACGAATAATGTCTTTATTGTAGAGGTATGTGTATAAGACACATTACATAGCTATGGATAAACATAGATAACCAGATGTGCACATGTACATGGAATGTGGCTGGAAGGGTGAGTTTGCGGTGAGCGTCTGAACACTGCCTGAACAGTCTGTCTCTCAACGTGACGAATATATTTAATGAGTGGTTTAGCTTCGCGTCGGAAAGTAAATTAATTTTGTATCAGATTATTGTGCGAGCGTAATGCTTTACGTGCTTTTTGTTCAAGTTCCAGAAGCTGTCTCGTCGTTTCTAATTAAGTAAAAACTTATTTTGTGTAGAAAATGCTTAGTAATAAAATTAATAATATATTGCATTATAAAAAAGCTGAGACCAGCTATAACATGCATGCCAGAATACGTCATGATTTTAAGAGACGTGAGCCGGGAGGCTGCACTTTGTCGGACGGCCAAATGTCTTTTTTTTAAATATTGCAACTTTGAAAAGAATTAGCATTTTATAGTTATTTATTGGTAACACCGCATCCTAACTCGATCGAGTCGAGGCAGGACGGGTGGAGATCACACTACACCGTTAATTGAATTTTAAGTCTGCATGTCCCTCTGCCTGTTGTTGAACCAATTATGATGAAATTTTGGAACGCTGGCGTGGCATGAAAACGGGCATAAGTTATTTTAGCGGATTCAAAAAAGGGGCTGGTTTTCATGTTTTAGAGGTCAACCTAAATTATTATTTTTAAAGTTTTTGATGTGTTTTCGTGTTTATTTGGGATATATCTGAAATCAAGGTAAACAGAGCCACGGGCCGAAGTCAGTATAAAATAAACGTATGAGAACAGCTGATTGATTTCAAGTTCTTAAGAACATTTAGAATTGAGGGAAATATTCTAACTTAAATAACATAACCTGTGAGTTCAAGCATGACATGCAGATATCAACTTACTGAGACTAGTGCGTGCTAACGCTCGCTGTTTCAACTTTGCTGAGGGAGTCTACAAATCAAACATAACGTGAAGCTGAGCTTCAAGTCCACAGCTTAGTCATAGCACAGAATCACAGCTTCTCTTCAGTGGGTATTAGAATTATGTGCATTATACTCGTGCTTGTGAAACTGATTGTAAGTATTTATGTATGAGTCGAGTATTTTTAAATTATGAAATATTTTTCCAAGAACGAGTTGGACTCGCATATATTTTTTCAGTTTTTGACAATTTAATTACTCTAAAATCAAAACTCGAAAATCTGATACAAATTTGTGTATTGAGAATGGTAGAATGTGACATGGTCGGCGAAAGTGCGAAATTGTGTTAAATTGACAGCATATTTGACATTCGTATCAGCTGGTTTTTATCACCCATACAGTGATGTCCTGACGTGAAGGGGTCATACATTGCGTCATCTTCCGGTAGACTTGAAATAATGCTATACTAGGTTAGTATGCCTACCTGTGAGTCAGTGTATTGAGCATGCGGCGATAGTGGCGTGCTCGGCGAATGAGTACGTGCCAAGCTGTGCGCACTGGATGAGTTTTTTGGCTCTGGCGTGGCAACCACCGCTGAATACAGCGGGGGATCGGGTGGGCAGTCGGACACGCCTGGGCAAAACGAAAAACATATAAGCATCCGCTGACGTCATCGACTTAAGCTGCATTCAAACCGATCTCTATCATAACAGGTAGCGAGCGTGACGCACTGTTGATCATTTACAATGCCGATCGATACACAATTAACTGTAGAAAAAGCTCATGATATTAAGATTATTTACTATTGGAGTCTCAACATAAAGATATAAGAAAGAATACCGGTCAAATGCGAGCCGGACTCGCACACCGAGGTTCCGCACAGAATATGAATAATTAACATACTTAAAATCATAAATAACAGGTACGGTAATATTTACCCAACAACACTCTACCGAAAATGTAAGTGCGATTGAAAAAACAACTTTACTTTGCAGCTAAATTACATACCCCGTGTATGACTTTAAACTGCAAATTTAAGCTATTTTTATTGTGTTATAATTTAAAAAGCTTAGTTTTCAGATGTATTACTAAAGTTGTGCTGTAAGACCTTGCTTCTTGCCAAATATCAGGATTCTAGGCCAACGGGATGTACCCTATAAGTTTAGGTTTCGTTGCATTTTGTATGGAAATGGTCTAAAAATACGGCCCAAACAGCTTATATGATTTATTGTGTTGACTTAGGTATAAGTTTGATTTTTTCACAGATCTAAGAGACTGCAGATTGGAGTATTTCATATTAATTTCATTTTGATTCCTGAATGCGATCCTGACACAAGGGTCTTGACTGACAGATGGACAACAAAGTGATCCTATAAGGATTTCTTTCTTACTATTGAGGTGCGGAATCCTAAAAAGATAGAGTATGGGACTCATTATTGTCTATAATTAATTGACTCTAATGAAAAAACGAATAGGAAATGCAGAAAACCACGTCAGTTTGAGACTGAACGAGCGAATAGCAACCTTGACCTTTTTGCAGTTTCTACATAGTTGGACTCAAAGTAAAGAGGTCTCTGGTTCGAGTCCCAGTCTAGCGTAGTACTTATACTCAGATTGGTTAATAGTAGTACATTTTTCTATGTTCGTTTTACAACACGGTGTTGATAGTACGGGATGTGTTCTGGTAATGAAAAGCAACAAAGAGCTGGGTAGGACGCTTTCCATACATAAATAGGTATCATCTCATACCATCCGTCGAGATGTGCCAAGTTACTATTATTACATTACTATTACAAGTACAAGTGTGTATATTTTTGTTGACCTCACTCATTATCACACGAGGCTGACGTATATCCCTTACAAATCCATGCACGAAACCACGTCTGCGTACATATACTGAAATCCAAGTAAACTAAAACTTATTGTTTTGTATTTTTAATCCGTATTGTTCCGTTCATTCGATTTACAAATCAGCTGCTATCTCTGGCGTCTGTGGCTTATTTAACCCAAATTACGTTCTCATGTAGGTTTGTGTACGTGTCTCCAATTCTAGTAAATGATTCTAGTACAGATCACTAGACTACTTAGTAATTGCTTTAGTTAATTATGTTTTACAATGAATTCAGGAAACTTCGTACACGCTGTTTTACTACATTACTAAAGATAATACTACTATAATAAAGATATTTTTGATGAGAGGTTTAATTCAATTATTGACGATATAATTAATTATCCAGCGCGATTTGTTCATTGGAATGTGCTTTACTTAGAACGAAACTCAAAATTTTGTTTTTACTGTAGACAGTTATATTAGGTTCCGCACCCAAAGGGACTCGATTACTAAGACTCCGCTGTCTGTCTGTCCGCCTGTCACCGTATCTCATGAACCTGTACACTCCTGAGAATAAATTTAAAGGTATGTGTGTGTGTGAAGTCTACCGATCCGTACGTCCCGCTTGGTGGACTATGGCCCATACACTCTCTGTCGGAGAGTAGGCCTGAGCCCCTACAGTAGGGACACCGTAAAAAGTGAATAATGTATATTAATTAGGAACTTTCAGTGTAGAGAAATAAATATATAATATTATTATTATTACATACGGGCTGCTATAGGCCCACTCCATCTCATCACGCGGGTTTCTTATAAGGTAACTAAGGGAAAACAATATGCAGGGGATGGGCAGAACCATGTATCAACATTTTACTGCGATCACCAATCTGTTTGCCAAACGTAGTGACAACATCAAAAATATCTCCTCATGGAAAGTCATGACGTTAACCTGCAGGTAAGTTTAAGTCAAAGCTGAAAGTTGTGCGCCATGCCAATACTTTGAAACAAAAGTGGCGTATCTAGTTTTAGTAAGTATCGGCATCTGCGAGTACATACTGATTAGCAGAACCTGTCATGTGTATTCTAGGTTACTTGCCTAATTAGGTATAATTAGACTATAGCTAGTAGATGCTCATCTATCTAATTTTATATACATATATGAGTGGTTGGATGGGTAATCATAATAATAATATATATAAAATAATAATAATGGGAACAATGTTAACTCATGGCTCTATTATGATCACCGCGCACTTTAAAACATACCTTTTTTCTTCTTCATTATTTTCCAAACCCCAACTAAATTGGAGTTTATGCGTGTTAAGAAGGGTAATACAAAAATTTATGTCATTTTTGAATATTTTTCAAAATAGCTGAAATATTATTTTTTACGTTTTCAACCCGCTATTTTAAGAAACAAAAACTAAATCGATAAACTAATTCCATCTAGTTCTCGAACATAACATGAAACCGAATCGGTTGAGACATCCACTGTAAATATGCCATCCGGACATATGAAATCAAATTTGCTAAGTTGAAACGGAGCTCACGCTTTGCACTTGCTCGGTCATCATAAAAAATGGCCCCTTGTGAACATAGTGTCCACCAAAATCAATAAAATGTACGTTATGGTTTGAGATACGCTGGATATGTTTTTTATTCTGCATGCCAATGTATTTTGTAGTTATGTATGAAAAATGAACTGTAATTCCGATCAGGTGATTTATTAGAGTTCTGTCGTTTTAGACTTTTAATGTTTAAAAAGCAGTGCTAGTATAGCTAAATTGATGCTTGTTTTAGTTTTTTGTGTTATTTGCAATATATAGAGGTATAGTCAAAGCTTAGTGGCACAAAATTTGTTAAATAAATTGATTGAAGCTTTTAAAAATATGACAACTGTAAAACGATCAATTAGTCCAAAATTACCCTCTTTCTGACCGCCCGAATATCTCGCCCGAATAACAAATAAAGTTTTCAATTATTGAAACAGTACAATATAAAAAATATACTACTCCTAATTAAAAGTAATTAAGTTGAATAGCATGACTCTTGACACCGTACAATATGTCAGGAGCGAATCACTACAGGTCCAACGCATGTCTGAGTCTGTTCCTGAGGTATGTGAGCGGTACGGGAGGGTGTGTTTATGTAACGTCAAACGACGCATAACTTCAGCCGGGCGTCGTTCCCAACCGCTTTGGAGCAGACTCAGTTATGCGTTAGAACTGTAGTTCAAATTAAAAGTTATTATCACGCCCGAATAACATGTCAAGATTTCAACTCTTGACACCGTACAAAACGTCGCGTAACGAATTCGTGAGTTTTAAGTTTTCGCATTATTCCACAGTTTGAGTTAGCGAGCCATCTGTGTAACGTGGCGTAGTTTAGAAGTTCGCTGCATGCGGTGACGTGAGTGTTTGTCTTTCGAGCTCGTACTTTGTCTTACCTAACCGACGGGACGTTGTTTAAAAGGGGATTGGTTTCGAGAAGGATGTTCTTACTGAGAATGTTTCAGCTCTTAGTTTCAAGTGGTACTTTTCTGGGAAATTTCTGCTAAGTTTGCCGTTCGCGATGCTACGAGTATTCAGCAACAGTTTTACAAGCAGATGCAACGAAAATTCAAATAGCTATTCTAAAGGAAAGTCTGAATTACATGACACGATTTGTCTTTGGTATTGTGGTGGACAGCATATTTGCTGCTCGTCACACCAAATGTGAGACTAATTAAATATGTTTAAACACAACTCAGTATTTTTTGCAAAACGGAGTCATTGTATGGAGAGCGTGATCACCTCAGCCTCAAGATTATGTTATATTTAATAACCAGAACACAAGAGTGCTACTAACACTTTTATTTACGATAGTTGTTGACGATAAGCGACTTGGTGTTTACTATGAGCTTATATTAATTAATAAATTAAATGAAATGAAATTTGGCTACAGACACACTCTGTCAAAACGTACTACATATTACGCATCACTTCCTCACTCTAATTGATCATGATTTGATTTATCCTATAAACTTACAAAATTAAAACCTCTGTTCCACTGTCAGTTCCATTGATTGCACATACTATCGCAGAGTTCTATAATACGTAATACTGAGACTTGCTACGGCTATCAATTTATGCAAAATATTTATATTGAAATATTATATTCTATGATGTCACATAAAATTAATCAACACTCAATCACAAAAATTAAGACCAACTCAAAAATGGGTGTATAATTTCATTATATCGTTAAGCTTTTATTCGAAATGCATGAAAAAAATCACAAATAAACCGCTGTGAACACATACGCATGGAAATATTATTACCATAGTCATTTAATAGCATGAGTGTAGTTAGGGCAGGAAGGATTATGTAATTGTATAATCTTACACAAATATATAAATTGATCCTGCTGAAATCGTTTCAAAAACAATTCTTTAATCCACGGTCTGCACCAAATTACAGTAGAGAAAGGCAAGAAATAAAACAGCCAGTATTCTGCAACAGAGCAATTCAGCTGATGTATATAGAAACGGCCAACCATCAACAAATAATAGCCCAGAGCTCCCTTTTATTGTTCTACTCTATTTCTAGGAACAATCTATTTAATCATCATACTGGACAGTGTTCGTAGAAATAGCTGGTTATATTGTTTTTATTGATTTACATTGCGTAATTTGTTACGCAAGTGCTGTTTGTGTTATGTCCTGCAGCGAGAATCGTATCATTAAGCAAGCTTAACGATCAATATTATGGATGCCATGGCGACCAGAAAAAGGTATAACGTATGTCACTATTAGCGTTCGAATAGTTTCCGAGTTTTCTCGGAAATTTCCCTTTGTCATACTGTGGGTGTCATAAAAGCGACGAACGAAAACTTTAAAAAGGGAACACGGCACAAATTGGCGTAGTATTTTAAAACATCATATAGTTCTGATGATAGCACCAATCATAACCTACACTGTGTAAGAATTAGATTCAACTTGCCACTTCTATATTCAAATTAAATCGTAGTTGTCTAAAGTAAGTTCAAAGGTTTTGCTGAAAGTCAATTTGTAAGCTAAATCTGATTTTGGGATACAAATATACTCAATTTACCTTTACTTAAGGGTATAAGGTCCGGATTCCGGTCATCGGGCCCATGTGGTGAGTTTCTTTTTGGTAAATTAGATTTTTGATTCTTTGAAGATGGCATGGTCACTGCAAAAGAAATTACACGTTTACACATATTTTACAATTACGATTGCGAATATTTTACAATGTTTGTGAACCTTACAGCTACATTAGGATGATATAGGTACATTAAAATAATGTATAATAATAATAATAAATTAGCTATAAATAAGTCAAGAACTATTTAGACTCATATTTTTCACAATTTAACTTTCAAGATTACTTGATCTTACGAAACGAAATTTTCAGTGATATAATTAACTAACTAGGAATTAATCTTTATAACAGAAGCTCCGTCTCTCACGGTGTCCCACAGAGATGTACTGCTACATAAAACATAATCAATTTAATCCCTTGCACCTGGGTGTAGCTGGCTAATGCCGTGTCGGATTTTAGCCATTATTTATTTCTAACTAGCTTCCGCCCGCGACTTTGTCCGCGTGTACTTCAGGATTTATTATACTTGTTCGATAGGCATAGAATGCATCTATCTCCATTTCCAGCATAAGGTACAAAATAGTGTTTATTCTGTTACGTAGGCTAATAGTTTAAAGAAACAAAAGAAATTTCAATATCTGACGTAGTACATTCAAATAGACTTCACACTAATATTATAAACGCGAAAGTTTGTATATACGAATTACATATTCTATGGTCGGTTGCTAGGCAACGCGTTTTTGTTATGCCCAAATTGCCCATGTAATCCCACTAATATTATAAGTGTGATTTTGAACAATTTACACACTATGTCTTTATAAATTATAGCCTTTATGTTATTCTGATGTATAAGCTATATTATTGTGAAGTTTCATTCAAATCCATTCAGTAGTTTTTCCGTGAAAGCGTCACAAACATCCAAACATCTAAACATCCAAACTTTCACACTTATAATATTAGTAGGATAGGATGTACTGGTCACTACAACGTTCCGTACTAAGAGATGCCCCTTGTTAAATTTTTCACGTATGTCTCATGCGTTGACATGACCACCCCAATCACTATTGAAATTAGTGATTGACTGGAAATCGCCACATTTTTTTGGTTTGAAGCGCAGAATACCTATATCTAAGTCACTACCTTACACATTGAGTACATTTATTTTCAGCTAATGGTATACCAAAAAAGGAATATAAACATTAAACACACATATGAAGTATATAAGTTGTTGAGATACGAGTAGACAACCGTGGCAACAATACTAACAAATAAAAAATATCTACTCGACATATATTCCTGATTATTTTCACTTATTATATACTACCTTAAAATAATAATGTTTAGCAAACTAATACATACCTTCATAATCTCTAGACCTATGCCTTAGCCTCGTCGCTATCAACGCTAGACATAAGATAATAGCTACTGTAATGGCTGCACCCAGCACTCCACCCACGGCCCAGTTGACTTCCCACGCCTCTTGAGCCTCTGTTGACAAACGTAACATAAATTCCTGTAGTTTAATAGCGTCTTGTACAAAGTTTATGAAATATAGCTACAAGTACATAGATACATATCATACTAGGTTTTCATCATAATTAATAGCTGTAAAAGCCTAATGTTTGACTGAACTCTCTTTCTCTTCCAAATATCATTTCATGTAAGGATTACCACAATTGGCAAACATATTTGATTTGTATTTAGAATACATAAGTAAATGCTACTTTTTATCTTTTTAATTTCCTCCCTTAACCGACATCTATGCAATATATTTACGGTTAGTCTTACAGTAACGTACAGTAAGTAAGAAAAACAGTATAGTTTTTCAGCTTTTTTATCCTTCACGGTTCAGGTACAAGGATGTCTTTCTAGCATTTAACCGGGTGTTTCCTGCCGAAGACCGACTTATGGAGAATTTGCATGGACTGTTTATAGCCCCTAATCCGATCACAAGTTTACAGTTATCTGTCCAAAAATTATGATCGGATATCACTTCATTAAATTCCTATTTGTTGTAGAGATATATAAATGAAGGTCTTGTTTAGCAATTTATTTTTCCGACCAGTGACAGCATTGTACGCTCAGAGCATCAGAACATATGAAACAGGGAACCCGATAAGATTTTAATTTTAATATAGTGACTGTTTTTAAAATCTTGATATATGAAATTGAATTTGAATCGACTCTTGTTCGGTGCTATACGTTTATCTGCTACTGGCTTGAAAAAAGCGCCTTTCTTATCAGATTAGAAACGTCCATAACTAGCTTAAGATTCCTCTATGGACGCTACAAAACTGATTTTCGACAAAATAACAACAACAAAATGTAACATCTACTACCACAAATGTTGAATAGGTATGTTTGAGGTTAGCCATGACTGAACAGAAAATTTACGAAGGTAGCACAAATCCACAGTCGCAGAAAACTTATTAGATAATAGGGTCATCGTTTCTTTGTCTTCCAAGCCTTTGGTCTGTTTATTCACCAGATTACGTAGGACCTCAGCAAATGTTTGCCTAGAATCAAGTAAGCTACCTTTGGATTCCAATTAAATGTTAGTTTAGGATCTGCCTAAATCAAATGCAAGCAATTCTAATATTACTTGTATAAAGCCACATTTGAATTCATACGCTTCTGCTTACAGCCACTTTAAAGCTTAAGGATTAATAAAAGATCTCACTGGTGCCAGAACAAAGGATTTTTAGTTTTAAAGCGCTTGAAACGCATTCACGTACGTAATAATGGTGAGTGCATGAATCGTTCGCGATATTAGTTTTTTACCCGCTGAGGTTGTGATTTTTTTATTTTGCGTAGCACTCTGCCTCCACAGTCTATTTCAAAAGCAATTAATCTGAAATGTTTGTACATACAAAAAATATATCGTAAAATTCATGACACCTAACATATGTTTTTTTTTCAAATTCATCATGTTTTTGAACTTTCATATCGGTTCACAACACAGTGATGTTTGGCGGCATACTTAGGTAACTCAGTGGTAACTACATTACGGTAAGACCTTACAGCAATAAGCGAGGTGATTATGGTGAAACCCCTTAAGAGAAATTTTGTTCATATGGAAACATAAATATAGTTGTTTTGTCTAAGAACGATTGCTGTGATAGTCGAAAGGCTATGACTTAGATTAATTAGTCTTACAGTACAAAATAGTTCAAAAGATTGCTTTTTGGACGAAAGTTGTTAAATCTAAGAACAAGTACAAGGGCTGAAGACCGAATCCCAAAAATAGCCCATGATTCATTAAACATCATTCAAAATGCTTAGATGTGTTAACAATAGGCACCTTGAACATATCTTTAAAATAGTTATTTTGAAATTCGGCCTTTCGTCGGCAATCCTAACGACTTCAGATGTTTTGATATCTATCATAGAAACGTTTAATGTGGCGATCTATGAGGGAAGGTCATGTCCAGAAATGGATATGTAGCTGATGATGAAATTAAATTTAGGAGTCTTTAAATCAACCTTGAACGGCATTTTCTATTTCAACACCAACGTCACGTAAGATATTTTTGTGTGTTGCAGTTAGGATATTCTAATTTCAAAATATATGTGCATTGTGCAAAGAGCAATTCTAAACACAGTCATTATCATCATCAACCGGGAAAGGTTCACTGCTGGACATAGGTCTCCTTCATGGGTCCAAATTAATTTGTCTCGAGCCACTTGCATCCAGCGACTCCCAGCGACCTTCACTAGGTCGTCGGTCCATCTAGTAGGGGGTACATATTCCCGGTACGTAGTCGCCACTCGAGAATGTTTACTACCCAACGGTTATCGGTTCGTCGAGCGCTGTGGCTGCCCATTTCCAATTCAGCTGATTGACTCGTTGAAACACACACACACGCAAACACAGTCATGCAAATATACATATTCCCACCTGTCCTTGGCGACAACCTCGGCGCAGTTTCAACGGTGAACGTCACATGTTCCGACCTTCCTCTAGCGTTAGCAGCATACACAACTATTCGGAGCTGTCTTTTAGCTCCGAGTCTCCTTAGATTCCACAAAGCTGCACCGTTACTTGAGTTGACTACAAGACCCTCGTTGGCCCACACTTCTGCCACGTATACACACTGCAGACCTCCTTCGTACCCTGAAATATGGTCATAGTTTAATGATATGTCACTGTCAGGGAATATTCTTCTCTTCTTCATCATCGCCTCACATCATGTAAGATTGTGGTCAAACGGAAATCTATATTTTAATAGATGTAAAATTAAAAAAAAACTCCACATAACCTTCACCACAGATAGGCTATGTTTAGATGTTTATAAGGATGAGAAAAAATATATGAAAATATATTGATTTTACCTCATATTTTCTCATATACCTATCGAAATAAGTTTGTTATATTTCCAGGAAAACACAATGACACATTCATTTGCTTGTATTTGTTCAATTAGATTGTTTTAGTAATAAAACAGACTTCTGAATCCTCAAGGGAATCAAACCTTGTCAAAAAGATTGACAGTGACATACTACGGACACCCTCACCTACCCTCACCTTTATTTTTATTTTTTAAATCTAACACTTAAGCTGTTCATTTCAGACTTATGACGTCAGAAGTTCACACTGTGACGTGATTAAGGTAGATTTGAAACCTTAGTATAGTGGTCTTAGAAGCAAAATATTCAAATTAGTCTCTTAGAATTGTGTTTTCATTAAAAATAATTATGTTGTAATATAAGCGCAATTTTTGTGTCATACAAGTCAAAATAATCCTTAAAATGTAACAAAATACACGAGTTGAAAATAGGATATCTGTTAAACCGTCATCGCTAATAGTCTACATAATTTATGATCTACCTGTCTAGTGTCCGTTTGTATTCCATTTACTGAACATTGAAAGCATTAGTAAATTCCCGGATTCGCCCACGTCTAAACCAGCAAGCATACAGTATCTGTGTGTTGTCCATATTTAATCGTTACACCAAAAGTTACTTATACTAAAATACACTTAAATGGAACGTTAAGCTTTGTGGCCTCCGAAATAACTCCACGTTACAGAAATTCGGTTAGACTTTAATTGCCGAGAGAAAATTATATAATGAACACTGCCTACATTTAGGTAGGAATTGGTCAAAAGCTCACCCGTCCAAATTACAAAATTACTGAGCGTGTTTTCGTTTATTACGTTCTAAATTATACAAAATGAATATGGACTCACAGAGAATAATAAATGCTAATAAAATGAATGTAATTATTGCGTAAGACCGATATCAATAATTCTCATAGAAATGACATCGCCTGGTTTCTAGTTGGGTCAATATTTTCAAACACATCTTTACCGAATGTGTTTGGAATACCAATGATAACAATCGAGATTACTTCAGTAGTTTTTGAAATTGTATTGCCAGATGGTCTACATGAGTCAGTCTAGTACTGGAACTGAGCCTCCCTCATAGAGCGCCACGTCAGAATTTCTACCAAGGGACTTGCCATCAGCACACTTAGCAGAAGAATTTGTGATCGCAGTAATAGAGGTATGTTGTTGTTTTTAAGTTGCTGCTGGCTATACTCTGAATATTTTTCCATTTCCCTTTTCCCGGGTAGACATGCGGTAGACATACTAAAGCCGGGATTTCTCTTCAAAAATGCTAAAATTTTATAAATAAAAAGTTTGCGAATTTATAACAATCACTCTTTGACAGTAATCCCGTTAATTATTGAGCGTTCGAAAGAAATATAGTTTAAAATTGGCTTGCAAACACAATCTATATTATAATTACAACCATCACATCGGATTACAGTGTTTAGCTAAATTGTAGCATTTGAATTGTAGCATTATTGTTGTATTGAAAGATGTTAGAATATCCATACTGACATATTAGGTAGTTATATGTAAATATTTTTTGAAATATTTTTTCAGAAGTTTGCTCGGAATAATTAGGTAGCCTGCGCTAAAGAGACGATATTGCATGCTTTCTTACACTTATGTCAACCTGGTATTCTTTTCTTTAATTTGTAGTTTTTTGCTTATATTAAAAATATGTGTAAAATACAATCCCCCAACGTATGTGGGGCACGTTTTGTTTGATGGTTCAATTTGGTTGATTGTTTTTAAGTAATATTATATTCATATTATTCAAGCTACTGATACAAATATAAATTAATTCTGTGATTACTTTGCTGTATGTACCTCCACCCTAACAATTTTACAGCTGTGACCTAACGAAACTGAATTTATGGAATATTTAATTAGGTACCAAACGAAACTATGACGAAGTGGCACTAACTCTACACAGCCTAGATAGACTTTTATTTATACCTGCAAGACACAACAGATCCAAAGAGTCGTCAGTCAGGTTGTACACCGTACAATTTGTCGGCGGATCAGGTCTGGTCGCCGGCATTAGTGTGTAGATGCAAGGCAATGTCTGCTGACCGGCCAGATTTGTGGCACGACACGAGAGAGTGCCGTAGTCGACATCAGAAACTGGAGTATACGACAGCACTGATCGACCTTCCTTAGCTTCTATCGTGAATCGATCCTGGGAACAATGAAGATATAGGTTATTTTCTATTTCATAATCACCAGCTGCTCTAAAATACAAGTTCAATATAAGCTTCCCACACATCATGTTGAAAGAGTTTACCATAAAGTGTACCACATTCATCAAACCTCTAGTGTGAGTTTTAAACCGATAATATATATAGCAGATCCAGCGCCTTATTAGCTTTAGACCATCCAACAGCCTCATCGTCATTTGCCATCAAACTCAAAGGTTGGCCACTGAAACTGTTGTACAAAATACTAAAGCTAAAACAGCACGAACTCTTCTAATCTGGCAATTCTTTAATTTCCATTTCAATAACAGTTCCATCAGGATCGTTATTTAAAAAGCAATAACCCTCACGATCAAAACAAAAGCCTGTCCAATTTACCCCAAACATGTATAACGGATACAGAATACACGCCTGTATCACATCTGAGCAAATAATAGCTACGTTCAAACGATTATTGGACAATCTGAAACGATTAGCTTTCAAAGAAATTTGACCCCTAACCCATCATGCCAAGGTCGCTCTCGGTTGTAAGGCGCTACTAAATATTTGTCGGGACCCGTGAAGGGTCAACATGCCTTTGTATGCAAGCTCCGAAGGGTTTGATTGTTAGGCGTATGTAAGTAAGTAGATATCTGTTGTATGTACTTCGATACGGGATATCAATATTTACAGATCTTGTATTCTGATAGGACCGATATCGTAAGGCTGCTCTCAAAAATATCCGATACCAAATGAAAATAGTCTAAATTTTTAATTACGTTTTATAGTACGAGTATTGACAGCAAAGGATAAAAACTTAGTTGTTCCAAAAAAGGTAACAATAAAAATGACCGAACATGAATGCAGATTTTTTAAATGTAATCAACTTGTTAATCATTTTATGTGTAAATCGAAAATTAGGAAATAGGAGAACAAGCGTGTAGCACCACCTTTCAAATAAAAAAAGAATCATCCAAATCAGTTGACCCAGTCAAAAGTTCTGAGGTAACAAATATAAAAAAAAGAAAAAGACTTACCAGTCAAATCGATCACCTCCTCCTTTTTTGGAGTCAGTTAATGAAAGTAACTAATTCTACCTTGCGACGCAAAGGAAGGAAAAACAAACTCGCTTCGGTATAATATTAGTTATCATATCATCATAATTATGTATATAATGTTATATCACAAATAATCAAACAAGCAAAAAAGAATAGGATATAACTATATCAAAACCAGAAGTCATGTGAGCTCACTATTGAGTGTAGGAATAAATTTTTCTATGACACATGTCTTATAATATAACCACGTAATGTACAAGCAATGATGATCATCTAGAATATAAGACAGCAATCAATTCAGTACAAAGACCAAATATAAATGCCTCAGCAAGTTCTCGTTGAATCTCTTACTTCCTGATTGAAGAGTCTCGAAACACAAGTTTACGTACCGGGTCAACCTTGATGGATCCGGCGGAGTTGTTGAGGGTCCACTCGAACGTGTCTGGTGGGGGGAAGGCATCCACTTCACACTCAACCGTGGCCGGCTCTTGTAACGCAGCGCCGATCAGTTTTATTTCCCTCTTCCGGCACAAGGGCCTATCTGTGGGGAGCACAACTTTTATTATTATCTCTGGAAAACTTCCTAATCGATTGATGAAAGTTTTGACGTTCATTTTGATGAGAATGGTTTTGATATGACTTTAAAAATTTGTTCAGAGGTACTTTTTGTGATAAATAGGCTTGGGTTTAACCATGTCTAACCTGGGGCACAGAATTAATATAGTATTACGTACAGAACGGTCGTTCACCGCCTCCCGCCGATCCGCGGTACCTCACTTCCGCCGCAAGAGATTGGCGCAGAAAATGACCATAACGTATGGCGCGTGCGGACTCACACATGCGCGTGTATACAAACGTCTTCAGTTAGATGTGTGCCGATATCACGACATTTGTTCGAAGGGAGTGTACTTCAATAAGAACAAATATCATCACAACCTCACGTAAATTGTCTGTTCTGAAGGTCACTGTCGCAAAAGACAAAATATATCCGTGCTGTCAGCAAATACATACTTATATAAGTAAACTGTGTAGTTGTATGGATGTTTTAAGTAGTGAATTGCAATCCCGATATGGAGTGACCATGTAATTGGTACCATGTTTACTCAAGTCACGAAAAGATTGAAGTTCCTGCGTTTGAAAATGATGTAATTGACAAATAGTCCCTTTCCATTGTGCACAATAAATGAACTACTTTATGGTGCTGATGGACATGTTGAGCATACTTGTCTAATATTAGTAAGTTTTTGTTTGTTTATTTGTTTTTCCATCCTTTCCGTAATAACGGATTGTTTTTTTGTATCATCATCATCAGTCGGGAAACGTCCACTGCTGGACATAGGCCTCCCTCATGGTACGCCACATCGACCGGTCCCAAGCCACCTGCATACAGCGACTCCCCGCGACTCTAACCAGGGGCTCTATTTTTGATTCGCTCTACGCGCCGCGAGCGCTCGATTTCTACTGATTTTCGTTCGACTTATGAAATTTGGTATTTTTGAATTGCTCTTCTGCAACGAGTGGTCGGGACCACTCTGCGGAGGCGAGCGATAGACTAAACGTCATCGTAGAACACTGACATTACCACTTATTGACATTGACAGTAGGAACTGTTCTATGAATTTTGCGTCCCATTTTCCTTGCATGAATTACCGGTTTTATTTTTCTGCGTAAAACGGATAAAATTAAACACTTTAAGTTACATTGGCAACACCTGAGGCGAATGATTCAAAAATACGGTCAAACCTATTTTCATGCGACTTGTAGTCGATCGTGACTTAAGTCGTGTGCGACGAAGCTATGTCACCTTCGTTCGTCTACGGATTTCCTCATTCCGGACCTTATCACGTAGAGAAATTCCGAGCATAGCTCGTTCCATTGCTCGCTGAGTGACTTTGAGCTTGTTTATTCGGCCCACAGTAAAGGACCACGTTTCGGTTCCGTTTTTTGTTCCGTTCCGTTCCGGTTCCGTTATAGTTAGTTGTATATTCAAAATAGAATAGGTTACATTTATCCTGATCTGGTTGATCAGGCAGTAGTTCCCGTGGGATAATGCCTTAAGCCCTCGCAGATGAAGTCGTGAGAGAGGGCTAATTCGTAGAATACATTGATGATAATGATGCCACTAATATATTGCCACAATGGAAATGCTTTCTGTGAGGGGATTTCCCGTCATTAGAGCGCTTGGCATGCGGTTTGGTGATCGTTAAATTTTCACTCCAACTAAATGAGGACAACATTTACAGAATAAGCCACGCCGAATTCACAATCTCTTTGATCAACACGGTTACCAATTTTCCTATATTTATCGAATTCATTAATTATTTGTTGGTAGCTGAAACCGAGTTTCTTTATTGATCCGCCGGCTCTCTGTAGTAGAGCAAAATTACCGTTGTTAATATTGTTTAAACTGCCGTTTTTATTGGACATCATTACGCGCTATCTCTATAATGTAGCAATAAAATTAATTTATACAGTTAATTAACTGAAAATAGTCTCTAGTGAATTTGTGACAAAGTTGTTTTTGTAAATTTTAGAATACTGTATCTATGTGTTCAAGTTATGCACACAAGCTATATTTACTAAACATAACAAAGTTTTTCTTTTATTATTTGACTTTTTAGTCTTCTAAGCGGGTGTTATGCAACGATAAGGATTGTATAGAAAGTGAGTTAATCAAAAAACCGACATGGGCTAGCACTAAACTAACGCTTAACACTACATTTTAGATAGTACATAGAAACTGCTCTACCCTCAGCTATACCAAGTACCTATAGGTGCCTCCACTGGGAATCGAACCAAAGAAATCTAAATTGTGAGTTAAACTGTCTGTAACCACATGAGCAGTTAATAGTCAAAAAAGTTTTTAATGGGGCTAAATTTAAAAGAATAAAATAGGTTCATTTTCACCAGCTGGATAAGTTCAAATTTGGGCATGAGCCTCATCCGCCATAGATCGCTAAGTTAGAATTATCATCAGCCGGTAAATGTTCACAGTTGAACATAGGAATCCCACTATAAAGAAATTCATCAAATTCAAATTATATAATTTTTGTTTTATAACTATTTGTATATCGCGCGTGCATAGAGTGCTATGTACAACACGAGTATCCCTAAAATGAAATACACCCACCAAAATAATACAAATTCAGCGTCAGGTTAAATAGACGAATTTCAATATTCCTCTCGATGTGGTATCTCCCAAATGGACATTGCATTAAAACCTGACCGACATCATAAATTCTTTCAGTGCGACGTCCAAAAGCGTTTTCGATTAAGCCACTCAATGTTTATTCAGTAGTTTCAACTACCACCTTTTGTTCGCACGATTGGCTTCAATGTGGATTTTTTAATATTTTCAGGATGTACAATATTATTTTTTATAACGTCAGTATTTCGTATTCCACTTATGTACTCTGTCTCTGATTACAGCAAAAACTAAAATAAAGTAGGAAGCAATATTTAAAAGCTTTTATTTCTACGAAAATTGTTTTCATTATGAACAAATTATTAACACTTCGGAATTATTCATTCATTCAAAATTTATTGGAGTGTGTTGAAGTGATGTCTATTTATTATTAAATAGAAACAATAAAAGTTGAGGAAACCCAGTTGAAACGGTGTATTACATTATGGATATGAGAAAGTTTCTGAAGCGCACTGGATATCTGTGAATTTTCTGACTGACTGCCAATACAGATATTTGGAATGCATGAGTTTCATATGAAATTCGATGCATTCGAATGAATATCTATTTGGCTGAATGGCTACGAGGTTTCATTCGTGTACTAGGTAAAGTAAATTTAATTACAACACTTTTCGCACATAATCTTCTAAGATCGTTTCACCTATATTATTCACATTTTCTAAAATATGCAAAATATATAATAAGTTCTATAGGTATTTTTGAGCTTAAATTTTCGTAAACTTAGGTAGTTGCTGTAAATAGTACTTTATCTTTAAAAAACATAACGAAAAAGAAACAAATATCGTCCAAGCATATGTGTAGTATATATTAGTAATATCTGGGCGACCGAGCTTTGTTCGGAGTTCTTTATAAACAAACAAAAACTTTATTTATGCCCCGGGTTAGGATCCAGAGTACAAGCTATAAGGAGTAGAATAATTTCCCATTTCACCACAGTGGTTAAGCTCTCGAATGCGAAATTAGTGACCATATTTTGCGTGAAATTTTAGCCAAAGCGTATAAACAATTGGAGTTCGTCTTGCGCATCAGTAAAATTTTTAATGAACTTACTTATAAAGTGTTGTATAATAATTATCTTTATAATCATTTAGAATTTGCCAGAACAGTTTGACTGCCACATTGTAAAAAAACATAATGATAGACTTGAACGATTGCAAAAAAAGTTTATTAAATCACTATCTTACCGAACTAACTACTCATATTCTGATTTCAAGACAACCCTACAAACTATAACACAAGTAACCTAAAACATGTCACCCTTTGAGGGATGGATTACAAAGTACCCTTAATAGTGTATAGACATGTTTCTAACGAAATGAAATAGAAATATTTTTTGTAATACAAATAAGCAATACATGACATACAACGCAAAAATACTGTGCTTCTGTGTAACTACTATATCAACCGAAAAAGTGAAATGTGTAATATGAACCTCCTTTGTAGATCACAACGACTATGAGGTATTTCTGCAAGGCGTAAGGCGATTTATCATAATCAAGACCACCTACCACATACTCAATATAGGACATATAATCCATAAAATTCCCGAACTTATCCGATTTGACTGAGAGTTTTGACTCTAATCCTATTCGACGCTTATCTACGCGTCTGGAATGCCTATGACGTCATCTCATTCTCGATTTGAAGTGTGATTTATGAATGACCCTGAGTCAGTCAATCTGAGTGCACGGTCTACATACTAACCTATACGGCTGCGGTCGACGCATTGATTTAGCGAAATTGTTTTTTAACAAAATTAATTTCATTTCCTCGCAGTCGGGTACGTGCTCGATAATCACCACATAACCGTGTAACATTTGTTAAAGCGTAAGTATAAGCGTCTGACGTCATGTCTTCTGAAATTTTCCCTTTAACGACTCCCATGACGGAATAGCAAAATACAAACTTACAAACAACTTGCATGTAGAGTGGTTGTGACTTTCCATCTCCTTCTACATTTGAAGCCGTACATGAATATTTCCCAGCCTGGTGTCTAGACACGTTGCGGAGTGCTAAGTTGGTGTTCCCTGTCAGTATTACTCCTCCTGACGGGTTGTGTTGGAGTAGGACGCCCTGAAACAATAATTCAATGAGTATTTTGTTCGGGACAGTGCGGGCGGATTACGATTGAGATTTTAGACGCTGTTTATTATTGGTTCCCGATAGCATCAACAGCACTTAAATGTCCCCAATGCAGTGACTCAGGCCTACCCTCCTGCAGAGAGTAAATGGGCCATATTCCACCACGTGGACCCAGTGCGGATTGGTAGACTTCACATACATCTTTGAATTTCTTCTCAGGAGTGTGCAAGTTTCCTCATGATGTTTCCCTCTACCGTTTTATGTGTAATATTATCTAATAGAAAAGCTGTCCTTTTCTATTGGAAAGTAATAAATTCAGTTTCGATAAGTAATTGTTATTTCGATCGCATACGATTTCAACATATTTTTGGGAAAAAGTTTTGGTTTTGAAATTAAATCCCTAATTATGCTACTTTCAGAAAAACGATGTAGTGTTGTATTCCCAAAATGTTGTCCATTTTTTACACCATATTTTCGATTCATTTCGGGTTCGTAAGGATAGCAAGTGTTTTAATTTCATCAAAATGAAAATCGTTCCTAAAAGAGCACAGTTCACGTACATCCTGAATACTCACGTATTCAGTTTTGAATTCCGGTTTGCTCTCGTTTCAATTGGACCCGTCAAAAGCTGAACCAAGGTTCCTATTCTGAAGGCTTCAACTTTTAACATTACTTTAAAAACCTTTCATAAATCGTTTTTAATACGATTCGTCACTAAAACGGGCTAGCATGAAAAACGACCGAGCGAAATCTATTTAAAATTCGATTTTGGATTCATATAAAAGGTACCAAATACCAAAGTAATCCGAAACAAAAACGAAACTAAAAAATGTTCGTGGTATGGGCCCTGACACTTAATGAAACCTTCCTATAGAAAAGAAAATATGAAATAAACTACAAATCTTTCGAAAATTATAGACGATGATATTAATTATTGAATATCGATCTAAATACGATGTGTCACTATATAGAGCTACATTGCTGTATATAAGTATCTTACTTAAATTGCTTGAAGTGGCCGTGACGTCCCAATTGCCTATAATATTGCCTAGAATTTAGCAACGTTAGTCCAATTGCCCTTGTAATCGCACCTTTCAATTATGTTGTATTTTTGTTGTTATATTTGTATTTTGCTATTGATTAACATTTATTGTGTTATACGAGTATAAACTCTGTATTGTGAAAAACAATAACTTTCGTTCAACCATTACACGGCTATACTGAGCCGATCTGTATCCTTATCTATAACAACTTTACCTGTACCTAAGTTTTACGAAATCAACAATTTGATTTGTTGTTTTTTTTTAAATTAAAGCAATAGCGATTGACTGCGTGGTAGAAGCTCCCAGTTTTGTATAAAATGGCAGAAATTCCGTGAATTCATCTAACGCAGTTGTTATTGACATGCGAGCGCTATTACAAACGGACTCTGAATAACGCACCGTTTACTGCCGAATACATTGATTTCCCCGTTTTGAATTAGAGCTGTAATATGGAATTTTTCTCCTGAAAACGACTAACATGCAGGAGCTACTCGTATAAAGGCAATACGTCATCTGTTTTTGTAGTTTGTTATTTTAGAAAAACAAAACTGGACGCGATTGTTTTTTGTTTCAGTTATGTATTAAGAGGATGGTCTGTTTAGAGCACGTGACCGCGTTCAAGTTTGCATTGTTTTGTGTCTGTCCCTATCCGAGCTCTATCCTACCCGAGCGCGTACAGTGAGACAGCATACACTACGCGCAGTTATCCACCCGTTATTTGTATGTTTCGTAGTCCCGTGATCATTTGAAGGATACAGTATATTATGTAGCCATTTTTTCAATACAGTATATTAATAAAATTTCAGATGTCGGTGGTTTTTCCAAATTGTTCTAATTTGATTCATACTCTTGTAAAACAGGTTCAAAGTTGGGGCTTTTTATTACCGAAAAATACAATACTTTGATGCCCTATAACTCTGAAAGTAACTATTTAACGAAAATCTGACTCGCCACCGACACAGATATTTAGTTCTAAATTGTGTCTTGAAAATTTCATTGACTTTCATCGCTTAATACTCAAAATATGACGGTATTACGTTTGTATGGGCGCTTTGACACCAGCAAATCCTCTTAAGTATCATGAATTCCATTTGTTTAAATGGTGGGACCATGTATAGGTTGCGGGGAGTCACTGGATGCAAGCGGATTTAGAACGGTCATTGTGGTGCACCATTGAACATAAGTTCAACAATGGACGTCTTGTGGTTGAAGATAATGATGATAATAGAAACACGTAAGCTAAGTAGACACTCACTATATTTACTGTATTTCTTTAACAATATAAAATGTGAGTCTTTTAATCGAGGTAGAACAGATATTTAGTAGAGTCATCGGTCGTCGTATCGGTCTATATTACTTATATACACCCAGTGTATTAGAAAGATTCTAGTTTTTATGTTACAGGGTTTCTTTCAGCATTCATCTCAGTGGATGTTAGGCGACGATAAGACTCATAGATAGAAATCATGCTCACCCAGACTCATACTACTATTTCTTGTTTTCCAAGAAGATTACAATTTTGGAGTCGTCAAATGTAAAGTGACACGTGCCATTGTCAACGTCATCGTCACGAGATTGTAGTCAACCTTAATCTCTTTTAAGAGGGTATGCTGGTGTCAAAGCGCCCATACAAACGTAGTCCAGTCATATTTTGAGAATTAAGCTATGAAAATCTATGAAATTTTCAAGACACAATCTAGAAACCTATATCTGTGTCGGTGGTGAGTCAGATTTTCGTTTAAATATATACTTTCAAAGTTACAGGGCGTCAAAGTATTGTATTTTTCGGTAATAAAAAGCCCCAACTTTGAACCTGTTTTACAAGAGTATGAATCAATTTAAAACAATTTGGAAAAACCACCGACATCTGAAATTTCATTAGTATACTGTATTAAAAAATGGTTACATAATATACTGTATCCTTCAAATGATCCCTGGACTACGAAACATCCAAATAACGGGTGGATAACTTCGCGTAGTGAATGCTGTCTCACCGTACGCGCTCGGGTAGAATAAGGCTCGGATAGGGACATGTACAAAACAATCCAAATTTGAACGCGGCCACGTGGTCTAACCAACATAGCCTCTTAAATAAATAATGGTATGAAGAAAAAAACACAATTTTTCGGTGTCCATTTCAGAAACATAAAATAACGTCAGGAAAATGTGTATACTTGCACGTCTTTAGACTGATACGGCTACACATCTTTGTGTTTTTATCCTATTAGATCTTTTAAACATAATAAAATGTCATTGGCTTATTGCATTGGTTTCCATTTGGACCAGAAGCCAGCTACAGCATTGTGTTTCAAATTCAGTTGATATACAACTATTTTGATGCAGTTGTGCCAACTGCATTGACAATGCAACGAAACTGCATTCCAACTGCATTTTGAGTCCACCTGTCTTTAAAAATAGTCTTGGACCTTACAACTAGTTCCAAAGTTTTATCCATTACTATAATATTAGTTAACTGAAATAACTAATTTACACAAAATATATGAAAAGAAACAAACATAACCTTATTAACTGCAATTAACTAAGCTCAGGGACTTCTCTTCCCTTTGATATCTGTTCATTAGTATCAAAAATTCTTGTTTTATCTCGTAACTGCGACTTAACAAGGGATTGGACATCGTTAGGTCTTTGCCAAAGAAAATAAAGCGGAAAGTTCATAACTCTTTGTAATTCTAGCAGACTCTCAAAGAAGTTACTTTATGCCGTAGTGAAATATAAATAGGTTGAGAAAGACTTTGCTGTGGACGTTTACAAAACTAAATAATCCGAACTTTGGTTGGGGTGCAAATAATGGAGCGCTAAAATTTACAAAGTTATTTTCCTCAGCGCCCCCTTTTGCACACCCTAACCACTACTAATGCTACAGACTAGAAATTTGGAATTGATAGGGAAAATGGTGACCCACAGGTGCCGCAACTAAAATAATTGATAAAATATTTTCATTTTAAAAAAGGAGTAAAAATGAAAAAAAAGTATGTAATATTTGCAGTTGACATGTTTTGGTATAAATGTTGAAGGAAAACCTAATCCAGGTCTCCCTCTTGTACAGTTTTTGAGGAATCAAAAACCCTTGACAATCAAGTAAGTTCTGGAAAATGAACTTTAATTCAAGGTAATAATATCTGAACGCTTATTTTTATAGTTCGGTATGGTGCTTTGGTGCGCCAATTCAACTCGAACTTGGCTGGTTTTTTATAAATATATATAATATATTTATAAAAATAATATATATAATACATAATTATAAGCAAAGCTACGAATGTGCTCTAGATATCAGTACAATTTTCTCTTCTTCTACGTATATTATGTTGTTGTTTTCTTCACATTTCACTGATATCTTCATGCGATCACAAATGCGTCTGCAAACTTTGAATATAATAGCACATCCCTTCTTTAAAAGCTCGTTCGTTATATCGGTATATGAAGGAAACTTGTATCGATAAATACACTGCTACGAATGATAGACAAAGTCTAGTCTTAGCTACCAAGATTTGTATTTTTTAAGGCAGCGATAAAGTAAAAACTATTTCAATTTCCATCTAGACCTCGTTGAAAAGTCAAAGAAACAGAATAAATAAACCAATCTACGGTAAAAGTCTTTCTACGACATTTTCTGTTACCCTATTTTCCAAGGTTATTTGTACCTTAGCTGGGGTATGAATTTTATTTTGTAACGCTGAAATTCAAGACGAGGCCCCAAGTCATATTGAAACTACGTCAGTGGGAGAGCTAATTTTCATGATTGATGTTATTTACTTAACCTTGTTTGCGAAATACACGTGATGATATGGGTGTGAGCAAGAGCTATTCAGTCCGCAATGAAATAGCTTAAGAGAAACTTTACGAAATATAAGTAAAGAGTTTTCAAGACCCTTAATTCGTTCTAAATAGTCACTCATTCGAACGCAATATGCATCAATTGCTTCTGCAATTTATTGCTGTATGTTTATATTTATTTTAAAGATGGAACTATTACACTTGGTCTATAAAATGCATATTCATTCGCTCTATATTATTTTAAGACATCACATTGTAATTTTCTGAAGGAGTATGGAAGTTCAATGCGATAGCTGTACGCGACACAAAAGTGAAAACGAAACTATCGCTTTCTGCTTTTAAGTGAAATAGGCGAAAAGGCTATAAATCTCCAAATTTCATACTAAGACATTGTAACAACATCAACAGCCTATATACGTCCCCACTGCAGGGCATCAGGCCTACTCTCATACAGAGAGTGTATGTCCATAGTGCCATAGTCCACCACGGGGGTCCAGTGCGGATCGGCGGACTTCACATGCCAGTTCAAGACATGCAGATTTCCTCACGATGTTTTCCTTCACCGTTAAGCAATCGGATTATGTGTTCTGGTTACTTGAATTGAAAAACAACTCATAGGTACACGGCTGGATTCGAACCCGGAACCCTCATATTGAGAGTCCGCGCTTTATCCACTGCGCCACCGACGCTTGTTTAGATATTGTAAAATTTCTATTAAATTCTATAAAAATATTAATTACATCACATAACTTTTTATTTCTGCTAAAGTCCAGTTATTATACCACTTTGACACTTTATATATTTGCCAAACTAACATCGAATTTACAACTTGGGATATACTCGTATGTTCAGGGATAAACTGATTTGGTTACATCAGTCAATGACCTACTTCTTTAGAATAATTAACATGTACTAGATGCATGAGTGGAATTACAATTAAATATTGACAGTTAATATATAAATATAGTCTCATTCGTTCTATTTACCATACAAGTGATAGATTTCAACTAAATCACGTGTAAAGCAACAAAATGATTTACGAGTACGAATCCCATCAGTTGACAAAGGCGATGTACTAAAAATAAAGTATACAAAAGACTTACATTATGCTCCCAGACTACTTTATAAGCCGGTGGGTTCGCGTCGACTTCGCAACCGAAATATACGTCGTCTCCTTCCTCGATATCGTTGGGGTTCATCTTGGCACCAAGATGGATCGTCGCCACTGGCACATCTATACAGAAAATGATGTGTATATAACGTTATGAACACGTTAAATTCATAAATAGGGCTGTAGCAATGAACGTTAAATATAAAAAAAGTCGACCAGTCACTGTTTTTTGACTCTACGTCGCCTTCACGAGTAAGTAAATGATGTGTTTATAACGTTATGAACACGTAAAATTAATAAATAGGGCTGTAGCAATGAACGTTAAATTTAATTTAAAAAAGACGACCAGTCACTGTTTTTTGACTCTACGTCGCCTTCACGAGTAAGTAGATGATGTGTATATAACGTTATGAAAACGTTAAATTCATAAATAGGGCTGTAGCAATGAACGTTAAATTTAATAAATAAAAAGACGACCAGTCACTGTTTTTTGACTCTACGTCGCCTTCACGAGTAAGTAGATGATGTGTATATAACGTTTTGAAAACGTAAAATTCATAAATAGGGCTGTAGCAATGAACGTTAAATTTAATAAAAAAAAGACGACCAGTCACTGTTTTTTTGAATCTACGTCGCCTTCACGAGTAAGTAAATGATGTGTTTATAACGATACGAACACGTAAAATTCGTCATCATCGAGATAGCCACACGTTGTCTATGTCTATGGGATAGAGGAATATAACATACGTTTTAACCCAATAAACAGTTCCCGTAGCAAAATTTTTAAGTCAAAGCCTAAAAATATTGCAAGTTTAGAAACTAGAAAGTTATATTTGCCTCTTTTCCTGTTTGTAGCATTTTCATGGCTAAACGGGTGAAATGATCAGGATGAAATTTGGCAGGCACATACACATTTAACCCAGTGAAACTGTCCCCTACATCTGAGTAAGTCAGAAACTCTATCAATCGCCAATTAGGCTAATACAAACATATATTGAACTCAGTTCCTAAAAAAGCCATATACCTAACACAATGTTCAAAATCATTTTAAAATTGCTGTTGATATGTGAATTTATTATTCAGTAGATACTCGTACTAAGTACGAAAATCTTGCTAAGTGCCTTGTGTAGATTAACTTATGAACTACGAAGGAAATGTTTAAAGGACGAATGTCCAATATACTGTCACCATTATCTCACTTCGAAAGTTTGAGTCTTGAATGCGAAAAGGTATAAAAGCTAGAAAGACTTGATTTTATAAGATTCAGTTGAACTTACTCTGTGAATCAGCTTCTAGATACTTCGTATTGAACTATATTTATT